>JADQWA010000372.1:0-115302 GCA_018344505.1 Nebria ingens riversi
TTCGTAAAAGAAAGTAAAAACATACTTATTATATTCGTAATCAATTTACATTAATATGCGAAATAATCCATTCACAGCATCTCGGGAAGCATCTCCGCAGAGAATTTGCTCCGGTAGTCTGGAAACGAGTCCTGCTACTTCACCAAGTATCAGTCCACCTCTTCAACCAGACTCAGATCATAGCGATGATGAATATATCGATACAATAGATGTATATAAATCAATTAATTTATGTAAACCATTAAATATTAATTTTTTATTTATTTAATTAATGTAGTCCCCACCAGAGTACGGAACGAAGAAATTCTTTCAGAACGGTCACATTCTCGGCGATAACATTCCAAATGGTCACATACCAAAAGAGCGCCTTTCTCGTTCGAAAACTAAAGCAGCGCCTCCTGGTGAAACCACAACAAACCACCACCATCGGGTAGATATTTCACAAGATGTGCTCCGAACGATGCAAAATTTGCAATCGGATCTTGATCGGTTATCTAATAAAGTGGCAAATTTGGAGAAGATAAAGATGGCAAAAAAAGGAACAGTTTTCTCGTTTCAGAATGTGTCGCCGACTTTCTTAGCATTTATAATCTTGTGGCCATTTGTCACTCATAGTATAATGCGTTATTGGTCGAATCGAAAATAATAGTGTTTTCATTGTAATTATTTTGAATTGCTTTAATTCTTCCGTGATGTTTTTAGGGTGTTAATTTTTTTTTTTGGTTTTATTGTTATGTACATATATAGAATTTTATAAACGACTGGTTTGGAATTATTGAAAAAATAATAAAATAATTTCATTTTAATAAAAATTACTATTTTTTGGGGGATATACATACATTTAAGTGACTCAATATTAATATCTGGAAGGTTGCGAAATAAAATCGCCATTTAATTTCCACTTTCCACAATAAAGCAGAAAATGGTCAAAATTAGATTGCTACATAAATTATGTTTGCATCTGTTAATGATGGCTACGAAATATCTTTTATTTCCAAAAATGTTTCGTCATAATTTCCGTGAAAATAGAATGAGTTTTTTCCTACTTTTATTTTTAAATTATACGCTCAATTTTGTAACTCTAGCTATGATTTGTAGAATTTTTTGCGATTCCCGGTTTGTCCTATCAAATAAAATATTAATTGTCCGTGGTAGTTCGAGTCATTGCTTTTTGAAGACGAAAATCTAATGATGCCCCTAAAGTTATTTGCGAAAGGTCAGTATTGCCAACTTGACAAACCAAATTCCCCTAGACTTTTTGTGGATAACTTTACCGACATCATTATTTGTATAAGTATAATATAGTACTGGTAACACTGTTTTATACTTTTTCAGTCTAAGCCAACTCAGAAATTCTCACTTGTTTTTTGATGTAGTTTGAAGTTAGCGCCAATTAGTTTAACTTCATATCAACATTGGGGTGTGTTTATAATATGACATAAACTTTAAAAAGTTCTTATATTAACATTACGTTTCATATTTATTAACTGTATTAAAAGAAGTGTTTGGTAAAATAAATTACAATGGCTGCACCGCATAGAGAACGGGAAGCAGTTCAAAAGCAAATTCAACAAGATTGGGCCAACAGAGAATACATAGAAGTAATAACAATAAGCATTAAAAAGATCACAGATTTTTTAAACTCATTTGGTAAAACATATGGCAAATAAAAATGATTGACAGGAGAAACTTAGTTAATTATATTTTAGATCTGTCATGTCGATCAAAACTAGCAGCACTCAATGAAAAGTTAACAACTTTGGAAAGAAAAATTGATTATTTAGAAGCTTGCGTAAGTATATTCTATACTATGAATTATAAGCAACTGTAGTACTGATTAGATTATTTATTTTACAGGTGACTAAAGGAGAAACTTTAACATGAGTGCTTATATATTTAGATTTAAGTTATTTTGTAATATATTCTAAGTTTATATGTATATATATATAAAACATGTTTTATAACAATATATTAGTTTATTTATTTCTTATTTCATTTGTTTGATTAAAGTACGGATTTTTTTAAACATGAAACTAGTAACGATACGATACTAAAGTGACACCTGTCAAATGATTTAAAGTAACAATGTTCAAATATTAAATATTTATATGAAATATTTGAATTGACTTAGTTTTACACTAGATAAAATGAAAAAATGGCTTTGACGACACGCGAGTGTACACTTTTAATTGGGTTTGTAATGTTTAGAAAACCCTAACCCTTAAAAGTTGTTTGAAATGCCTGTGTTTTAGCTTACTGGCGGAATCCAGCGTCGAATCTACAACTTTAGAATCATTAGTAACGCAGCTGAATCAACTATTCAACAAGCAAGACTTTTATAAAGGTAAAACATGGTTACAAACAAAAAATAAATCAAGTAATGATGATTGTTATTGTTTAGTTGGTTGTGCGTTAGTGCTATTATTGCAACAAGCAGATTTATTACCGCAACCAGTTCAACGAGTAGCAGCGTTAGTTTTAATCCATGAGTTGTACCGGGGTGAACCATTACATAGCAACCCATTTGCAGCTGTATTTATTCATTTACTGGTATGTAGTATGTACTTTCGGCAATCATTTTGACAAAATCGTTTTTTTTTGTTGTATTTTAGAACTCGCAAGAACAAACAACAGGCAAACCATTTGAATTTGCTGGACAGTTGCCTGCATTGTCTCTAGCTGAGAGGAAAGTATTAACTCAACTGATCGGGACAATTAATAAAGATGTGAGTAACACACTGAGCTGGGTATTACTGTAATTAAAAGTACTTGCTTAAAGTTCTTTTTGCATTACAAGTAATACTTTTTTGCAAATTACATGCCTTTTTAAAATATTGATTTTTAAATTTTAATTAAGATTAAGAAGGAATACATGCATACATACAAACATACACACAAATACATACATTCATAATTTCATTGCTATTCCCATCAAATGGGGTGGCAGAAAACCCTTTACATCCATTCTTAAAGGTCATAGGCACAAAGTAATAAAGCATAAAGAGAGCATAAATAATCTAAAATTATAAATATAGGTCGGTCATCTGTTAGTTTTCTCTTTAAAATTGCTATTAAAACTACACCGTTCAATATTCTTCAATGATTGTTGCTTTATTGAAGAGAGTACACCGGATTACAGCAGAGGCTTGACACTACATATTTATCAATGGCAAGCGCGTCAGTGTTACAAACTGTCGAAATAACACAGTGTCGGACAAAAGTTAAGCAACTGCCGTAGTAGTTAACAAAACCCGATAAATTATAGAGTTGGAATACGCTGAGAGGAAATTTTTGTACGACTAAATTAAACTAAGATAATACAACCTTTTTTTAAAATAAATTTAAAACTAAATAAATAACATAATGATTAGTGTAAGGATGTAGAATTTAACAACGACAAAAGTTAAGCAACTCTTTAAAAATATGTTAATAATAAAATGTCAGTGTTTTGTGGCATATCCTTGACTTTTAATCACCGCTTCACAGCGCCGGGGCATAAATGAAATTAAATTGTTTATTTTATTTTCAGAAACTTGACTCCATGCTGCACTAATGACAGCAAATAGAGTTGGGGCATTAGTATAAAGTATGTTCGCGAATTTTTCTATTTACAATCTCCCAAAGGTTCTCAATTGGGTTTAGATCAGTTGATTGCGATAGCCATGAGAGAACTCTAACATTATTATCAGCAAACCATTCATTAAGTATTTTTGCGGTATGTTTCGGATCATTATCATGTTGAAATATCCATCGTAATGGCATTTCTTCTTCTGCAAATGGCAACATAACGTTTTTTTTAAAATGTTTTTATATATAAATCTGTCCAATATGCCCTTTATTTTATGTACCGGTCCCCATACCGTGTCCTGAAAAGAATCCCCACACTAGAACATTTCCACCACCATGCTTGACAGTAGTCCGATAGTATCGTGGATTTAATCTCTGCCCAACTGGACGTCGCACATGACGCATGCCATCCGAATTAATTAAATTAATTATATATTATAAAAAATAAGTTGGATTCATCACTAAATAGAACTGTTTTCCACTTATTTAAGCTCCAGTTCAGATGCTCTTTAGCAAATGTTAATCGGGCAGTCCGTTGTTTTTTTGTCAATAAGGGTTTTTTTTGCAGGTCTGCGGCTATATAGTCCTCCTTCTACCAGGCGTCTTTGTATAGTGCGAAAACTTACAGTGTCTTTCAAATTTGCTCTGATTTGTGAAGCCGTGGATCTTTTCTGGCCATCTTAATAATACGCTTATCAGCCCTGGGAGTCGTTTTCCGTGGTCGCCCTGATCGTAGTGCTGTTTTAACAGACCCTCTTACTCGATATCGTTGAATCATTCTTGGTATTATTGACTTATTTATATTAAATATTTCGTTAATTCGCTTTTGTGATGTACCTCGTTCGTGTAGTCTCAAAATTCGCAATTTTGAATCTTCAGAATATATTTTTCGCGACATGGTTTTCACTTATAAAAGACAGACTAAACTGAACTAAATCAAGCCTTGTATCCTATAAAATGCCAATTTCAACAAAGATTTACAATATTATCAATACTAGTTGCTTAACTTTTGTCGCGACATGATTCGACAATGTTGTACTTATTACAGTATATTTATTATTCTTTTAAAATAATTTCAAAGATATTTTGTATTCGTATACATGATTATATGTGTTTCATTTGCCCATAAACAGTTTTCTCATAGTTACGCATGAATTCTGTATTTTTACAGTTTTTATTCTGTATTAAGGTAGTTGCTTAACTTTTGTCCGACACTGTATATATATATATATATATATATATATATATATATATATATATATATATATATATATATTATATATATATATATATATATATATATATATATATATATATATAAAATGAGAGAAAATAATAAGTATTTTACATTTTGTTATTTGTCGCCATTGCTTCATTGATTTAAACGCTGATGCTGAATGCATTTGACGTCACATATTCAACGGCGAATAGTTATCAATAGCTCACTAAATGTAGATTGTAATCAAATTCGTATTTTTCGCATTTGTTCCTTTTTGAATCGTATCGTTTATTGATTATTATCAATTAAAGTTCTTGGTGAAGTCAAAAAGAGAATTTTTTATCTATCTCTCACCAAACCGAAAAGAGCACGGCAATCTTCTGTTTAACATGACCAATGAGCGTCTTGGAAAAGCTAGTTAAATGATTTATCAAACTGACAATAACTATTTTGTTTTAAACTGTGTATCGCTTTTCGTGAAAAATGTCAGTGCTAAATACGTTATTCACCAAATATAAATAAAACGAAACAAAATCAAAATAGCAGTCATAACGGAATAAAGTCACGTAAGAAATTGTAAACGAACACTAGTTAAGCTGTATTTCTCTCGTCATCCGTGTGACTAATGTTAATTGAACTCATAAAACATGAAAAATATTAATTGGAATACTTTTTGGTAGATTCTAAAGAAAACTGCGAAGCAGTTAGTGTTTGCGGAGACCAATAATCAAAATACACCAGATTTAACATCACTGCAATTAACTTTAGCTCAAAGACAATCTGAACAACCAGATATAAGTCGCACTGGAATCCCAGTGATTTTATCCGATCCCGAGAATTCGTAAGTGAAATTTCAAACTACCAAATCTTAAATTTGATTTATGATATCGTCAAATATACTAGATCCAGTGATAATCCAAACTCGTCGTTAGATGAAGTCGTCACCGCGTTGCTAACAGGTGATTGCCCTCCGGTTACGAAAACTTATCGACCCGAGTTCGTAACGCTTGTTCCACCTTTACACAATTGTGAAGATGAGTTGGTATGGTTTAATATTACATCCGCAACTAATCATGGCATTGCGTACGATAACATGTTGTGCGTTTCGAATTGTGCGGGACAAGAAGTGCGCAAGTTGATGAATAAAGCGTACGGTGGCTCTCTTACGTTACAACAGCAACAGCATTTGTTAACCGAACTTGAAAACGATTCGAAATTGGTTTATCACATCGGACTCACTCCAAGCAAAGTAAAAAAGATTGCACTATAGTCTGTTTTTCATAAGAATACAGCGTCTTGTCTCTCACTTATGAAGTATTGCATCATCTTTCTCAAGCAAAGGATAGCGCTTATGCTATTTTAGTGAGAGCGATAAGACTAACGTAGCATACTCACGAAAAGCAGATTATAGTAGTAACTGATTGATATTCAAGCAATGCTAATTTTATATTGTATGCAGTTGCCTGATTTAGTGGAAAATAATCCGCTGATAGCAATCGAAGTGTTGTTAAAATTAATGCAATCCAAACAAATAACCGAGTACTTTAGTGTATTAGTTAATATGGAAATGTCGCTGCACTCAATGGAAGTAGTTAACCGACTAACAACAACGGTAGATTTACCAACGGAGTTTGTGCATTTATACATATCGAATTGTATTTCTACATGCGAGACAATTAAAGATAGATATATGCAGAATCGACTAGTGCGTTTGGTTTGCGTGTTTCTGCAATCTCTCATCCGAAATAAAATCATCAACGTTCAAGTAAGACACTTTGTTGTGTAATGCAAAAAAAAAGGAATATGTTATAGCTAATTTGATTGCAGGAATTGTTTATTGAGGTGCAAGCGTTTTGCATTGAATTCAGTAGGATCCGGGAGGCAGCAGCACTGTTTCGGCTGCTCAAGCAACTTGAATCGGGAGAAATCGGATTAGGATCACCGCCAGGTAATACAAAAACCGTCAAAATCGATTCGGTTTAGAAGTGTATTTGTATTTATAAGAAAATCTATTGTTACTTATGGAATATTAAATAATGAAATTCTTAACGCAATTTAATTTATTATATTTTCCGTTTTACGTCTTTATAATTTATTTCCCGTTCTACGAGTTTATGAAAAATCAATTACCCACGTAACACAATCGACTCGTATTTAACGTGTTATTAACGATGATTATTTACGTAGCATATGACGTCATTGGGTGGGTCGAATTAACGTCGATTTTCTTCTTTTTTAAACAAGGGTTTTTTCGACGTTGATGATTCACGATTAAATAATATCAAATGACTGCGTTGAATAATCCTTTCGATGTTCTTTACGCATCTGCTTTGATAATGTTGGTTCCCTTGGCCGATATTCATTTGACTGTTGTTTCTACAATTTTTTTTTGAAAAATACATACACGATTTTTTATTTGCAAGGCACGATGTTTTTCTAAACGAGCCTGATGGTTCACCTTAAATTATAAAACAGTCAAGATAAACAACCATTTCATAAGAACGTTTTATTTACATTTTGAAATAATAAAATATTTTATATAAACAATTTAGAAGAAAATAAATATAGCATCATTCTTTGCGAACTTCGCTCCTCTGTGTTGCCATTTTATTAAACTCTTCTATAAATAACATCATTGTGATCTACAGATATAGTCATATTCTGTTCTATATACATATAGCGCATCAAAGATTCTAGTTTTCTTTGAAACATAGTGCTTCTTAATTTATTTTTATTTGCCAATGTGCGTCAATTTTGAAAATACTCTTTCACAAGACAACTGGTGACTTTTGTTTGTACTACAGTGTAATAGCATATGAAAATAACTTATATGTCTTGTATTGCCAATTATTCACGTTTTTGGTCCTTATGTGAAGTATCGCCTCCTTCTAATTCGTCGTTGTTTATTCTACATTTATCTGATATGTAAATAATTTCTTTCAAATGATGTTGAAGAGCCAACAGATTTCCAACTTGGTTTCATCCGCTACTAGTTACATATTGACCGTTTTAGTTACAAAATTCCATCTACAATATCATTTTGAATCCTGTTATAAGATGCATTTTTCGGTCCTTTTTCTAAATTCATCTTCTTTACCGGTAATAGGCAGATTAAAAAAAATTAATTAATATCCATCCATGTTTAGAAAAGAAGCACGCACTAAACTACTAAAGCGCAACGAAAATAAACTTGGTAAATAGTAATCTAGACTAGGCGTTATTACATCGCATGCGTGTTCGCTGTGATTTACCATTCCATTTCTATTTGATTGAATTATGAATGGCTAGCAACTCTAATGACCTACAAGCTATGTAGGCAGAGGAAACTAAGAGTTTTAAGAAAAATTATTCTCTTGGCGGTTCAATATAACTTACAATTGTCTCCAAGTTGTCTTGGCACCCACCATGCGCACACCTATGATATTATACATTGTCAAATATTTCTTATATATACATACATATATACTTAAAGGCGCTCTAAATGCAGTATGCAAGATAGCTAATTATTTGTATGTTAGTTCGTACTAATTTATAAAAAATAACATATCTTGTTAAATATTTCTTCTTCTAAAGGATCTAATTATTTTTATTTCTACACAGCAAACTTTACTGTTTTTAAATTTAACGTTAGCTTAAATTTGTTCTGTTATAAAAAATGTTTAATATTGAAATTATTCGTTACTTAAAATTTTAAAAAAAAAAATACTTGCAGTTTTTTGCAGAATCAATAAGCAATTATTTCGATTTTGGCTTTTGGTCATTATCAAATAAATTGCGTTTATAATGTTATAAAATCTGTACAAAATAAACTAATATATGTATATAAAATCATATATTAACAAGTACTTTCTTGGAGCCGTAAAACCATTTAATAAAATCAATTTCGTTTAATATACGCATTTTCTATTTCATTGATATAATATAATGAACTCGGAAGTAATAAACTCGACGCTGATAATATGTCAAAAGCAAATTGATCATCAACTATATGCCTACAAGTGTTACGTAGATTCATCGTCAAAAATTAACTAAGACATATCGACGTGATAGCCTCAAAAGTAGACTATACGTCAAAAACAATAAGTTCATCGACTATATTTATTTATTTACTTATTATTATAGAAACTAAACAGGGTTGAAGCCTAATTACAAAGTTTCTTATATAGGTACTTGAATTTTGTAGCCCTTTACTTTGTGAAACTCCATTGAAAATTGAGATATGGTTTAGAAAATACACAGTATATTTTAAATAGTGAAACTAAATATGCTGTGTAATTTTGTAAACCATATCTCAATTTTCTTATATACTATTATATATATATATATATATATATATATATATATATATATATATATACGAGGGTGGTCTGAAAAGTTTCCGACCTAACAAAGATACAAGACATTTTTTCAGAATTTTATTTTTTATTTTCCAACATAGTCTCCTTGTAACTCTACACACTTCTCCCAGCGATGCTCCCATCTCTGTAACCCGTCCAAATAGTACCCGGCGTTTTTCTCTGCAAAATAATTGTTCACGAAGGTGATGATTGCCTCTTCATTTGACGAAAATCTCTGTCCTCCGAGCGCAATTTTTAGATGAGGGAACAAAAAGAAGTCGCTTGGGGCTAGATCTGGTGAGTAAGAAGGCGGATGGTCAAGCAGTTCAAACCGTAATTCGTGGATTTTCGCCATGTCAACCGCTGAGGTGTGAGACACGTTTTTGGTCTAACGTGAGCAAACGCGGCACCCAACGCGCGGACAGCTTTCTCATGTCTAAATGTTGATTTAATACGTATGTGACAAACACGTTCTTTTGACATGTTACTAACCTCTGCTATCTCTCTCACTTTAATTCGGCGGTCGTCTAGCACCATTTCGTGAACTTTGGCGATGTTTTCGTCGGTAGTTGCAGTTTTTGGACGTCCCGAACTTTCAACGTCTCCCAAGCTCTTACGGCCACGTTTAAATTCAGCTGCCCAAAATTTCACTGTGGTAAATGATGGTGCAGAGTCCCCATACACAGAATCCAACTCATCTTTGATTTGCGTAGGCGTATTTCCTTTCAAAAACAAATATTTGATGACAGCTCGATACTCGATTTATCCATTTTCATAAAAACACTCACATCAACTCACTCAAACGACTGTTACATAACAACTGCGCGTCCAAAATGGCTGAAACTTTGGTGAGTAACTATCAACAGATGAACAACGAAATTCCCTAGCTTTTACTTACGAGTGCTGCTATCTTCATGTTGAGGTCGGAAACTTTTCAGACGACCCTCGTATATTAGGACATCCCTCTCGGTGAATATTTTAATTTCTCTTAGTATGTACATACTACATATATAGGTCATACGACTGCAAGGTTTGCTTCGCTCACTGTTTGATCAGTTCAGCTATGATGCTGAATAGTGAGTAACGTTATGTTGAATTATAATTTGGTCAACTAGTTTCAATTTTAGACGGAGCAATATTCCGGACAAATACTACCGATTACAGCATATCCTAAACTAAACCGTAATCGCAAACATTTTCTTAAAGCATATTATTGGTAGGTATATGAACGTAATTATAGAAGCGACACAGTGGCAATTTAACAAATTGTTTCGTTTATCTCTCGTCGTGCGGGCGTTAGTGAAAACATTGTTATTATATATATATATGAATTAAGTCGGGGGTGGATTTAATTAAATTATAATACCTGGTCGGGCTAGGGCTACTCAGTTATATAAGCTTAAAGAATTACGTGCAAAAGCGAAACCGCTCTTCTTTTACCACCTAGCACCAGTGCCGTCCACAATTTATTAATATTTTTAAATATAAATTTTATTCATGCATCACACGTTCTGGTACAGTACATACAACAGACGTTGTATTTGCAGTTTGATGCATTAAAAGTAGTACGAACAAAAATAGTGTATATTCTTCTAAAATATATTCATTTGTGTTGTATATAAAAATATCTTATGAATAAAGTCAATGCAGTTGTAGTGTATGTACACCTTCGAACATAAGTCTTGTCCGTTTATAGCAACCTGAAGTCTCGCAACCAGCATTGCATGATTTTAATGCAAGTTATGCAGCACGTACAAAATCAGTTAAATTACGTAGGTGAATCCATATCATTCGCTTATTATGGTAGGGTGGAGCACCCCTACCATAATAAGCGAATTATATGGATTCACCTACGTAATTTAACTGATTTTGTACGTGCTGCGTAACTTGCATTAACATCATGCAATGCTGGTTGCGAGACTTTAGGTGGCAATAAAGGGACAAGACTTATGTTCGAAGGTGTACGTACGGTTATTTTCCTATCTACCGATACATAATATCCTTATACCCAGGTGTACGCCTTTGTTAGGGATTAGTTTAGCGAGGAACACCTATCTCAGAATAACAGTGGATCGTAAAAAATAAAAGTCATCACCAGGCAAATCCGGTAGAAAATGCAATGCAAATGAAGCTACAGCGAGCCGAGGCATTAATGCCTTAAGGTATGTATGTACGTTACGTTACGTTACATTACGTATCTATCTACTGACACTCCACTTGACTGTACTGCAAGCAACTATAGGGCCAACAACAAACTTTTCTAACTAATACCTACACACTTGAGCCTGGGAAATGAAACACACTTCTTAAATGTACATCAAAAATAATTCTTCACAGTATGTAAGTATAAATAAATATCATGATTACCAACTTCACTATTACAAAACTTGTAAGTAAAACTTCAGGCTGGAATATGGTGGAAATTTGGCAAAAAATACTTTTGGTAAGTAAATGCTGTGAGGTGGGGAGGGGGTTTAGGTATCGGTTTTATGTAGCGGTATATATTCCGGTATATATTCCGATTACAAATCGAAGAATACATTTTCTTTTATGTATGCAATTTTTATGCAATCCGTGTGCAAGTGTGGACTGTAAAACCTAAATACTACGTCCTAAAATCTCAAATTCTTGACGTCTTTTAGTATGTATGTGCCACACAAATTGATAGCTCTGATTATGCATTCATTGTTTTATAGCTACCTAATGTATAATTTAGTTTTGATATAAAAATATGATTATTATCATTTACCAATAGTTATAATCTATATTGATTTCTATCACATTATTTACAAACATGTCCAAGTTCCAAGGGAGAAGTGACACTAAGATATCTTTGTGAAATTGTTTATATTTGTTATATTAAATAAACATAATTAGATCTAGTAATGATTTATTCAAGTTTTATATTAAAAAAAAAAATAAAAAATTCTATTGTTTCATTTCAATATTTAGTCGCGCAATTTGAATTTTCATTTGTTATGTTTTAATGATCCGTATTTTTGATTGTAAATAAAAAAATGTGGGTAACAACACAATACAACATAAACTGTTAATGTTCATTCGCAATTTCATTATAAAAGGAAGACCAAATATTAGGAATAATAATTATAGCTTCTGTTATCGATAAGTGCGAGTGGTATATCTACTGTAGATCTTAAAATGGAACCATTTAAGATGTTTCTTGGTGTTGCTGTAATGTTAATGTTATTTAGATCGTCATTATCGCTTCCACAGGCAGATGCAGAAAGTAAAAATAATACCGAAGCTGACCCTGAACCTGTAGCTAAACTTGAAAATGAACCTAATGTTGACGTTGCAACTGAATCTGAATATGATGATGTACTGAAATATGAATCGGATTGTGATATGTCTTATGAGGAAATGTATGATGAAATGGATGAAGACATCGATGCAACTTATTTTGTAAGTACAACTAGATATAGTTATAGCAGTGAAGATGAGTTAATTGAAATATTAAAAATGGTAAAGATGATTGAGAGCTTCTCCGTTTAAGATATTCACGTATTTTGTTTTAAAAACTTAAATAAAATCATCAAATTCATGAATTCTACAACGTTTATGACAAGATTTGTTTCTTTAGATCAGTTTATATAATTTTGTTAAACAATCATGTATTTTTCTACCTAACGCTGATAATACCTATATATTTTTTCCAGGGAGTTTCTAAGAAACAAGTTGGGGACGAAGTATTCAATATAATAAATGAAATTATACCTATTTTCATTAGAATTATTAGAGCAATGAAAGTCGTTTAATTTGTAGGTAGTATATAGCAACAGTTATAATAATATTATTTAAGCTACCTGCAGCTACGTTATTCGAGTGATACGTTATCGAAGGATAAATATCAATATGTAATTCTATGTACGTATGTACACTGGATTAGAAAAATAAAAATGATGAATCTAATTACATCTAAACATATATCATTTTGGGTCAGTATTACCATCTTCGAATAACGGCTCGGATAAGTTATTTGGTAAATAGTTCAAATGTATGTACACCTTCGAACATAAGTCTTGTCCCTTTATAGCCACCTAAAGTCTCGCAACCAGCATTGCATGATTTTAATGCAAGTTATTCAGCACGTACAAAATCAGTTAAATTACGTAGGTGAATCCATATCATTCGCTTATTATGGTAAGCGAATATCATGAATGTTCGAAGGTGTACATACATTTCCCATGCTTATCTGTCAGATATTCATTTGGAACTTTTGTGTAGCTGGAAATACCAGGCCTTGCAATAATAAATATGTATTTCATACACAGAATTCGAAGATGTGAGTGTGAGCGCTTTACAGCCACAAATACTGAAACTATAATCATGAAACTTAAGATTTGTATATGGGTTCTATTTATGAAATGAATATTTAAACCAAAGTTGCATGTTTACTCTTGTAATTTTTTTTACGGTTTCTGCAATATCTCCGTGCACTACAGTAAAAATAGTAACTAAAATGAAAGATATTATTATTTTATTTATTAAATGAAAATGAAAGATATTATTATTTTGCACAACTTATGTTTGAAAAGTTTCTTCAAAAAGTGTACCAGTATAGCTATTATAATTTTTAAATTTCTTATGTTGCCATAGTTATGTAGGTATGGGAAATTATATTTAATAAATTGTATCAACTATGCCTGTCCTATTTATAAATAATCAAAATAGAACATAATAATAAAAATTAAAACAATTACTTGTTAACCATCAACCTTTAAACAATTATCGAATTATACAAAGAATGCATCATCATTTATAACAACCATTTAAATATTCCAAAAGTTTGGTTTTAAACTAGACTTGAGTCTTGACTCTCGGTGAAGCTAGAAGGCGGTAGTATCTCGGTCACGAGTAACGAGACCGATATTACCTTTCTTTGGGTCCTACTCGTATTGAAAGTGTAATGCCTACTAATTTTAAATTGAGAGCAGCATTAATAAAGTATTCATATAATATGTCACAAATTTGGTGTTGTGATGTCAATGTCTCTGGCGGATATTTGCCGTAAACTAATCCTAACCTCTTGAGTATGACTGTCTAGTATGGTTTCTATATAGAATTATTAAAGTGCCTGGTCGCTAGATCTAAGAATGGGTTATTATACGGAGGAATCCGTGTATACGGAGAAACCTACCAACGCACTATTTTACCGATATGTTAATTGTTAACATGTAATTGCTGCTTTAATTAATGTTTGGCTTGTTTACATATAGGTATATCATGAAACTCGCCGTTTGCTAACATATAGGTATCACTGATACTTTTCATTCGTGTTGCTCAAACTTACGACCTGCGCTTACCATTTTTGAGACTGATAAAATTTATGTATGTACCTCACCATAGATTAGTCAAGAATGCGTAGACATATTTTATTTCTGTAGAAATAACGAAAGTTTTAATACGTTAAATTTAGTAAATTGTTTTATGTTATTAAAAAAATTCAACTGCGTGGGTCATGAACTTATTTCCGTACCACAAATTTAGATTGCTATATTGACTGTACATACATACATACGTATGTATGTACATACATACATGCTAAGTATTTATTATTTTGAAGCAGGCAAGCTCTGAGTGTTCGAGTAATGACGAAGCCAAAGCATGTACGTACTTACATATGTGTATTTGCTAAAATTTATACCATTACGAATGGAGTTAGATCTGGTAATGATTTATTTCAGTTAATGTTTTAAAATATTTAAATAGAGTCTATTGTTTCATTTCAATATTAAGTTTATTTAGTCACGCAATGTGTAATTTCGTTTGTAATATTTTAATGATCCGTGTTTTTATTATAAATAAATATCGGCCATGTGTTGGCCCTAAGCTTTCTTTTACGTAGTCAGTATATTTAGATTTGATAGTATATTAATTAAAATATAAAATGTTTAAAATTTAAAAGAAAATATTTTCATTCATTATATCCAGTAAAATTGTAAAGTTAGATTATTGTCAGATTTCTAAAAAAACATATGTATTTTAGATTTAAAATGTTCGATTCTATAGTAGTAAAAAGAAAATATAATTATTCATTACATATTATTAAAAATTATTATGGCCGGGCATTTTTTAGTTTTCAAATTAACTTTAAGCCAGAGAAAATATTTATATATAATATTTTAAATTATTTACTAACTTTTGTAACGTTTTTTCACTAAACTTATTTGTGACACTGTCAATAAATGTTAAATGTCAAAATATTCGAATATATAAAACAATTGACATGCATAGTAGATGCGATATATTATATATAATTTCTCATACCTACGTAACTTTGGCAATATTAATAAGAAGATCTTATAACTGGTACACTTTTGAAGAAATGTTTCAAACAAAAGTTGTGCAGAACACTAATATCTTTCAATTTTATTCTAACTATTTTTACTGCAAGTATAGCCGTTTCGGAGATATTGCAAAAATTGCAAAAAAAAGTCTTAAGTAAACATGCACTTACGGTTTGAATATGCTTTTCAAAAATTGGAGGTTTTCGTCCCAGGCACATACAAATCTTAAGTTTAAAGTTTCATAATTTTATCTTCAACAGTGTAGGCTGTAGAGCGCATATACACACACACAGGCACACACACACACACACACAGACGTCATTCCAAAAATAGTCAGACTCGATTCAGGGAAGGTCAAAAAGTGTATTTCCGTTAAAATTTCGAGAATTTTTTTTTTCGTGATTACAATACTTACTTATTACTTCGTAATAGAAAGTAAAAAGTTGATCAAAACAATAAAACATTTAACTAGAAAAGGGAGGCAACATATCAGAAGTGTTTACTATATCTTATAATACTCGTATGTTATCCGTGAGTATCTACTAGTGTTTTAAAATGTTGCTCGTTATTGCTGTAATGCTAATGTTAACTAGCTCGTCCTTGTCGCTACCAGAGGATCAAAAGGACACGGAGAAAGCAAACTATACTGTACTTACTCCAGTACAACAATCTGTAGTAGCATCTCCATCTGTAATAGCATCCTCAACCTACATTTGCACTTGCAACTGAAACTACTCCTAATATTACATCTCAGGGCCATATTGAAGATCTGTAGACCCTTAGGCTGAACATGTGGTGCGGACTCTACCGAGGGATTTTTTTTAAATTAACCTGCAAATACGCATTTTAGAGCAATTTTCTAACTAAAACCCAAAAAGGAAAAAATTAAATTAAATTTTTAAATTGTAGAAAATGTTACTATACATTATTTAGAAAATCATTAAGGTATTCAACACGATTGATTAACATTGGTAAGCACAACCATATTAAATAAAGAAAACAAAGTTGAGATTCATGTCTATGTTTCCAAATATGCAAAAATCTGTATTTTACTCTATTCAAAATTTAAAAAATATAACATTTTTTTGTTTTGTGGTGCGGGCCCATAGACTGCAGCCTAGGTATCCTGCGCGTAAATACGGCCCTGTTACGTCTGCATTTGTATCTGCCTATCAGAATGAGACTACTGCCTTATCCGATCCGGTATAGAATATTTATTACTTTAACATATTACTTTGAGGTTTCTTAAAAACTTATAAATAACATAAAACGCCAACGAATCTATGACCACAACAGTGTTTTAATTTATGATTAATTATATTAGTTTAATTTTCTTCTAGATGCTTGCGACGAGGATTTAAAAACAAGTTTTTCAAATAATGCGTTTTCTTATATCAATTTTTGTTAGCGTTACAAGATTGGTCACTAATAAGGCGCTGCATCGAAACCATCGTCACATTTAATATTAACCATTCTACGAGTGTTATTTTCTGTAGTTCTGTAGTTATAAATATGCAATTCTATGAACAGTGAAGTAGATAAATAAAAACTTTAAACATAATCAACTTTTTATATAGTCGCACTTCCATATAACGAATGCTTGTTTAGTGAATTTCCAATTTATTACTTCGGCTTAGTTAGACCAGGAAAAAGTGTTTACAAATTGCTGAAAATTTAAAGTGTTATGTATTTATAAATTGTTTTTAATAAATGTTACGCTTTTTACTTTCTTTTACGAAGTATAAGTAAGTATTGTAATCACGAAAAAAAAATAATTCTCGAAATTTTAACGGAAATACACCTTTTGACCATCCCTGAATCGAGTCTGACTATTTTTGGAATGACGTCTGTGTGTGTGTGTGTGTGGCTGTGTGCGCTCTAACAAAAAAAGGCTACACTGTTGAAAATAAAATTATGAAACTTTAAACTTAAGATTTGTATATGCCTGGGAGGAAAATCTCTTGTTTTTGAAAAGCATATTCAAACTGGAAGTGCATGTTTACTCAAGACTTTTTTGCAATTTCTGCAATATCTCCGAAACGGCTATACTTGCAGTAAATATAGTTAAAATAAAATTGAAAGATATTAGTATTCTGCACAACTTTTTGTTTGAAACATTTCTTCAAAAAGTACCAGTTACAAGATTTTATCTTATTGATATTGCCATAGTTACGTAGGTATGGGAAATTATATATAATAAATCGCATCTACTATGCATTTCAATTGTTTTAAATATTCAAATATTTTGACATTTAACATTTATTGTTAGTGTTACAAATTAGTTTAGTGAGAAAACGTTACAAAGGTTAGTAAATAATTTAAAATATTATATATATATATATATATATATATATATATATATATATATATATATATATATTATTATTATTATTATGGCCGGACATTTATATGTCCGGCCATAATAATTTTTAATAATGTGTAATGAATAATTATATTTTCTTTATATTACTATAGAATCGAACATTGAAAATCTAAAATACATATGTTTTTTAGAAATCTGACAATAATCTAACTTTACCACAATTTTACTGCACACTTATGAATGAAAATATTTTCTTTTAAATTTAAACATTTTTTATTTTAATTTATATACTATCAAATCAAAATATACTGACTACGTAAAAGAAAGTTTAGGGCCAATACATGGCCGATGTTTTAGAAAATGACATGTTTTTGAAGAAAATATAACGTAAAGTTGAATGTGGATTGAAATGAGGGCATTTGTTAGTTTGGTAAAACAAATGCGAGATTAATTTTAAGAAATAGATACATAGGTACGTATTTGAGTGGGCTCACAAAATACCATCAATAAAATGTTATTATTTGTGAAATGTTTCAAAAACATATACCTAGGTATATAACAAGAATCATATTTTAATTTTTTCTTATTGAAACAACTAAATTTTAGAATATTAAATGGTACTTATTGTTTGACAAAATACGTATATATACGAGTATGTGCTTTTCTGCCATATATATATATATATATATATATATATATATATATATATATATATATATATATATATTATATATATATATATATATGTGTGTATATATAATAATAAAATAAACTATTAATATTTCTTTTATGAAATACCTTGCTTTTCTCAAGAAAACCCAATAATATCTTCGATTTATTAACAACAGTGTACCTATTGTCAAAAGCAAATAAAAGTATCGGCTTGGTACGTCAGTAATTTTAGATATTGCATTAAACACTAATAAAATATGTAAAAATAATTCGCTTTTATTATAGTAGTTCCGAGCTTGTTAAATATGTTTTTTTTTTGTCTCCCTATATGATGGAGAGTAGGTAAATAAATGATATGACGTATGTAGATACATAAGTGCGGTATAGGATGTATTTTGCAAGAAAATTAACATTAGGAAAAAAGAGCTGCTCCTTGATGACAGATAAATGTGCCTCCTCCGAGAGCCGTGTATCTTGTGTGGTATGCCGTGGCGTTGCGTGGCGTAGCATGCGGTATGCACCGATACCCAGGTTTATAAATCACACGCGGCGCATCCAAGTTTTTGTCTAACACAAACATTTTCTGCTGATAAAAACTATGGAACGTCCAGTTTTTATTTATATGCTCACCTGATGCACACACATCTACACCAGCACCCATCTATCCATCCACACGCACACACTGCAACAGAGGAAAAAAATCAGAACCTTCCTGTTACTATAATGCAAATAATAACAAGGATTCGCTTTGCCGATGCTCAGAGATCGCCTTTGCCAACCAAGTTTGCCATAGCGAATATTTAAATTACCAACAATGACATAGCAATCAATCTAAGATATCTTGGCTGTTATAAAAAAGTATATTTGGCGGCTGTTCAACAATGGTCAAAAGTCAAAAGTTAGATATAGCGAATTTTTGTATAAAGAAACAATATGAGTATCGCAATCGCTGTCCTTTCACACATTTATTTGGATGTATGTACCTATGTATGTATGTATGTATATACATACGTGGGAGTGCGCTACAGCTAAAGCCACTTCTATTTTTGAAAAAAATAATCAAATCAGAAGTACATGTTAACGTGCATAATTTCAAATCACAGTGATTGTTAGTTTCAAGGAATATAAATGTCTAGCTCTGTCATGTTCATTATAGCCGAGTTTATTTATGCAGAATAAAATCACTTTGTCTAAAACGTACGTTTTTCACCGGTATTCATATATAAATAAATAAACTCGTACTTTCCGAACGATACCAGACCTACGTAATTCTATCTTTATCACTTTTCATCTGCTTACCGTTACTAACTCGTCTTAATCGTTACTAACTCGTCTTAACCACATAAGTCTGGTATCGTTTGAAAAACCCGAGAAAGAGAGAGAACTACAGTGTAAAGCTGTAATTTTAGTTGTGTATTTGTGTATATGAAAAACATCACAAATGCATGTATGTACTTATAGAAGTAAAAGTAATATTTTTGTTGCAAATATCGGGTGACTATATATTTACTTGTGTATATAGGTTTAATAAAGGGTAGAGGATAGAGGTACAATGCACGTTCTTTATTATAACAATAAGAATAGTATATGCGAGATAGATAGATATATAGATAGATAGAGATACACAGTGTGAAATTACACGGAACATCGAGGCACGTTTTTCATACCCGATGAAACTTTATACGTTAATATTCGTAGTGTAACTATATCCTAGTGCTGCTATTGCTTCCTTCTTCGTCTCTTTTAGTTTCTCACACGTATACGGTTGTATTTGATCAAATACTAGATCTAATATATAATATGAAGATGAACTAGATTTTCTTGTAAACAATCTGAATATACTATTATACATAGGTACTATAGTCCGGGTATGCAAGCAACAACCTTACATCACACTCAAAAGTGACTAGATTCAAAATGTACGTTTACTACTACTACTACTACTACTACTACTACTACTACTACTACTACTATAGAATCGAACATTTTAAATCTAAAATATAATTGTTTTAGAAACATGACAATAAACTAAGTTTACAAATCATTTGTAAGTTTGTTTTGAATAGCCAAATAAGTTAACCACAACAAATTAACAAACGTCAAATGAAATAAACAACGGTACTAAAGTATATGTAAACGTAGCAAATGTGTAAAAATTACCAAGTATAAATTTAAAAAAAAATGTTATATGTTATAATAGGTCGTGAAACTGGACAAAATATAAATTTTTGTAATAAAATTGATATTCTACGACAGTTTATTTTATTTTCCATAATTTTTGATGGGTGCTTTTTATTTTATTTTCAATCGTTTTTTAAGCCAGCAGGAAATTCTTGTAATCGATATAGTTTTCAAACAAAAGCTGTGAAAAATATTAATATCTTTCATTTCGAACACTACTATATTTGCTGTAAGTGCAATCGTTTCGAAGATATTGTAAAAATTACCAAAAATAATTAAAGTAAACATGCAATTCCGGTTTTAATATTCTTTTAAAAAATAAGATGTTTTCTCGCGACCCATATATAAATCTTAAGTATACAGTTTCAGACAGACACACACACATAGGCCGAATTTAAGATATTCGGCCGAAATTTAAGATATAAGATAATGTAAATAAAATAACAGGCTAATAAGCAAAAACGCACAAGAAGAGAAAAATATAGTACTGATTCGTTAAATAATCAAATAATATAACGAAAGACTATTGTTAAAAACATGGAATGGACTAGAAAGTATGTAGAAGACATTTAGATTGAAACAAAAGAACAGAAGAAACGATTGGAAAAATGGAAGAGATGATGAAATACGGATATCAATTGGTACAAAGAGCAAAACGAATGAGAGGAAAGAAATCAAACAGAATCACCTAAGTTCTACGAACAACACAAGAAAAAGAGTAGTACATACTACACAATAAAAGCCGAGATGAATAAAAATGTTAGAAAATACAAGAGGCCATATATACATACATATATGATGAAATTACTGGTACATACATACATACATGCATAGAGAGCAGCAAATATGAATACAGTGAAAACACTATATTACATATTGAGAAGAATAGATGGCAAGAGAATATGATTGAAAATACTTACATATACCTATGTTAAAAATAAAGAAAGTATTAAAAACATCAGTGCAAATAACTAAAAGATGGGTAGAACATTTCAGGAATATTTATATAAAAGAAATAGACTGAAACACCAAGTCATAAAAGTGTACAAAAAGATGACTTTCGAAATAATTTACATACATACGTACTAATGTATGTATGTATATATAACCAAATGCATTAATGAATGTTATTAAAACATCAGTACATACATACATACCTATATGAGTGTATGTACCTGGGTGATTGTTGAGGATAAAACAATACGCATCACCTAACGAGAAATATGCAAATGACGACATTGGCTTAACCGAACACGGCTGCCTGTTGCAATTGTTGAAATCCGGTTCCGGTTTTACATTGATCCGTCTTAACATTGTATGTAGTAGCTATGGTCGCGCGATAACGCCAATCTGAATATATTTGCACATAAATATATCCACTGCCAGAAGCTCAACTCTCTAGATTTCTTATTGTTTAGTCAAACGTGAAATTACTTGTAGGTACATAGGTACTATATATATACATACATACATACATACCTTCGGACAAGGAATCGATTTATTTCGCACCAAAGACAAGAAAATAAAAGCAATGCCCTATTTTAACATTCGGCAACGATTAGGAACATTCATTTTTTCAAATAAAAAAATTGTAATTATAAAATGGTGGAATAACCAAAAAGATAGTCAAAAAATAAATACAAATACCTATATAGGTATATGTATGTACGCATTTTCACGTAATACGATTGTATGTAGTACAATGTTGTGGTGCGTATCAATGATTGTGATAGATCTGTGTGTGGTGTGGTGTGGTATACTGTCACCGTTTGATATTTATGACAATGAATGATTGTCTGTGTAACAACATATGATGAATATGTGCTTCACGCAGGTGTTTCATCAATGTTTGGCCCTGTACAGTACAGTGTATGGAGCATGTGTGGAAAGCAATATGATGTACATACATACATATTCATGACCAGGTATTTAAAATTTCATACGTTAATTCACGGTCAATTATTATGATTCTAATTATGTTTTGCATCGTAAGACTTTTTGTTTAAACCTAATATTAGTATTGTATTTGTTTTGGTTTGGTCACGATCTCACGTGCTATGTGTGCCTACAGGTTTTACATGCATATATATACGAAAACCAACGTTAAACATAACTAGAGTGTTGTTAAATATACGAATATTCTAAATTTATGAACATTTATTTATAAATTAATATTATTAATGATCGAAAATCTAAATTAAAATACAACATTAGGATAAACCTACTACATACAACAACAAAAAATCACAGCATCAATATATGGCATTTGTCAAATAGTACCTATTTATGTAAAGGAATGTCCGTTCCTAAAGTAGATGATATATTATGTAAAATCACCGATAAAATGACAGACTAGTAAATTTGCCAGTCACATTACCAATTTTCATTGATTTTACCCATTTTACGAATTTGGCTGATTTACCAGTAATATTATTTTTCTCTCTCTCTCTCTCTCTCTCTCTCTACCCCCCAACCCCTATTTATCTACTTAAATCTTATTGGAATAATATATATATATATATATATATATATATATATATATATATATAAATTATGTGGTTGTTTAGATTGCTAGTTAGTTACGGGTTAAAAATGATTAATCACAAATTTAGTGTGCAATTCACCAACATCAAAAGTTAACAATGCCGCCGCGCGGCGGAGGGATTGTTTACTTTGAAAATAACTCGGATTATTTACCGCCTGCTGTTATTATCAATGTTCGTATTTGGTTTTCATTGTTGGTCCCATGTACACATATTTTTTACATACATGGAATTGATAGTTGCCCATTATTTAAACACAGACAGATATATAGGTATATCGTAGAGTGTTCAACGGAGATAGCGCTGTATACATGCATGCACCAATATTAGTGTGAAACAAATATAAATATCCTATGTACTACGTACATACATACATATTCAAATATATATATATATATATATATATATAACATAAAAAAAAATTTGCGTACATTTTGTGTTGACTATTAATTTGTTTCTGTGTAAATAATAATAAAGGCATTTATGCTTTTGTTAGATTTAATTCTAAAAAAATAATTCACAATATAAGAACTTGATTTGTATAAGTTTGTAAAATTTAGTAAGTATAATACACCATCGTATATTATATACGATATGTGCGAATGACAAATAATCTCTGACTATAATTTGATATATGCACATATATCTTAAAAACATATATATGTATATATGTAATGTAGTACATAATCTACTCATATGGGAGATTTACTCTTCATCAAGTATGATATTCGAATAAACTTTACTCATAAAACTTTTGTATTTCAACAGCCGCGTGGTTCGTGATAGATCTGCTTAGGCATAGGCAGTGTAGCGCCCGTCTTAAAATGTAAAATATTGCAGTGAGTGTGGCGAAGATACTATATCCACACATATGTATGTATGTATGTTATTATCACCTGTGTGCGTAACTTGTAAAAGACCGAAAAGCACGGTTAGGAGAAGACTTACCCTTGACTCCAGCTGACCCACTTTACGTTTACAATGCTACAACGTTTTGGCACATACCATAGGTATGTACTCGTATGCATCTATGTACTTATAATGACTGACATATCATTCATTTATTAAAAGGCAAACAAAACACTGTTGATATTTGTGAAAATCACTTTTATTAGGTACAAGAATCAAAATTATATTTAATAAATATTCACAATTACATTTTTGTTTCATATTTAGATTGGGTTCCTATTTAGATGCCATTGCCTTACAGGCGAGAAATATCTGAAAGCTGAATAAAGAATCTGTCAGTTTATATAATGGAACTCAATTTTATTATTCATGCAAGATGAGAGGTTTACCAAGTTACAATTTATAATCAGTGAATGTAGTATATAATTAGAATTTATAGCGAATAAGGTGGCAGAAATCAATTTATCCTGCGTGTGCTGTGCAACATTTCCATCGTAGGGACGGACGGGGACGTAACGTAGTATATAATCCGCGTTAGGTACAGATATAGTACCTACCTATAGGTATATTCCCTCGCATAATAACAGAATGAAAACCCAATTATTTTTCCACAATGACAAGAAATTATTCGATCAGTGTGTTACAAAAGAATCACATCGTTTCGATACAATCAATATGTACACTCTTTTCTCCCCTCCTCCACCCTCATCAACAACGAAATTCCTTCTTTATTTTCACGTTTCTGTTACGCTAGAATATCACTGATATAGGTACACCTTCGAACATAAGTCTTGTTCCTTTAAAATATCAGTTAAATTATCTAGGTGAATCCCTATCATTTGCTTATTATGGTAGGGGTGGTACACCCTACCATAATAAGTGAATGATATGAATCCACCTACGTAATTTAACTGAATTTGTACGTGCTGCATAACTTGCATTAAAATCATGCAATGCTGGTTGCGAGACTTTAGGTGGCTATAAAAGGACAAGACTTATGTTCGAAGGTGTACCTATATATATATATATATATATATATATATATATATATATATATATATATATATATATATATATATATATATATATATATAGGTACACCTTCGAACATAAGTCTTGTTTCTTTATAGCCACCTAAAGTCTCGCAACCAGCATTGCATGATTTTAATGCAAGTTATGCAGCACGTACAAATTCAGTTAAATTACGTAGGTGGATTCATATCATTCATATATATATATATACATATATATATATATATATATATATATATATATATATATATATATATATATATATATAGATATATAGATATATATATATATATATATATATATATATATATATATATATATTATATATATATATATATATATATATATATATATATATATATATATATATATATATATATATATATATATATATATATATATATATATATATATATATATATATATATATATATATATATATATATATATATATATATATATATGTAAAGTTACAAGGAGACTATGTTGAAAAACAAAAAAAAAATTCTGAAAAAATGTCTTGTATCTTTGTTAGGTCGGAAACTTTTCAGACCACCATCGTATATATATATATATATATATATATATATATATATATATATATTTTTTTTTTTTCTTGCGAATAAACCAGTTAACTCATAATATAATGTAATTTAATATTTATTATATCATTATCTAATAAAAATGGATTTGAATCAGTCTCAGCATATTATATTTACTACTATTTATAATAAAATAAAATAAAAAGAGAGCTATGACGTCAGATTTGTTCTTAGTGCGTGTATTCGCGATTTAAATTAGTGAGAAAATGCGAAAATTATTACATTTAGAATTTTAGAAAACTTATGAGAATTTCGGGATTTTGCTTCAGAATATTCCCAGTTGGAGAATAGGTCAATTCTCTACATAGATATCAGCAGTGTGTCCTGCACTGAACTTTCTCTTGAAAAATGAGAGATCAGCCATTTTATTTTATTATTTTATCTTCAACAGTCTAGGCTGTAGAGTGCTCACACACACACATACGTATGTACACACAGACAGATGTCATTCCAAAAATAGTTAGATTCGATTCAGGGAAGGTTAAAAGGAGTATTTCCGTTAAAATAAAGTCAAATACCTATGCCAGAAAATTGTCATAAAATGGAAATCTTCAATGTATTGTGAAAAATTCGCAACATAAAAGTTCGTTATACATACATACGAGTATATATTAGATTAATGGTGTATATAATCTGCAGTGAACAACACCAACAAAAACGCCACTAACGCATAGAATATATAATTCCGACGAATGATAACTGATAATTGTGGTTTTAAATAGGTAAGCGAACGAAGCGGGCGACAGTAGCAATAATAGCAATAACGTATGTGCATATTTATAACAATAAATGAATGTGTGTATATGCGATGTGTAGGTATTAGGTATAGTTTGTTGGTTTATTTACCTAATGTTCGCTCTGATGAATATTTTAGGTTATGCGCGCGAGAAATTAAGTACACCAACGAAACGCTATATTTGAATGTTTGAAATTTATTTGAAAATAAATTCACACACACTCAATTAACTTGTATAAACACATAAACACAGTGTAAATAACCAAAGATGTCTGAAACACGCGAACTAGGGATATATGTACATACATACATATATTTTTAATATACCTAATAGGTGCTCGTGTCAAATTGATTTAAAGACGCATTAAACACTTTTCTGTGCGTAAATCGGATGCGAGATGCTTTTGGTCGTTAGGGGGTCCGGAAAAAAAGGAAATAAATATTGAAAGGCGGTTGTGGTTCGTGCGAATTTATCACAGTCTCGCTTACACACGACCTGTTTCAAGATTCGAACAAAACCATGGATATCAGGATATACTGTGTATTTCTATTATCTACGCACATACATGCAGACACATTACTTTATCAAATATTTACACGGACGCAATTCGTATTTTTTTGAACCGTTGCGTTGTTACTTTTACCCTCTTTTCGAATACCTATATGAGGTAGTTCATTATTTAAAATACTTGTAAAATAAATACAATTATTAGTAATCAAATTGTAATTATATGGGAATGTTGTTTCATACCTACTGTGCCCCGCACTGAAGTTTCTTATACGTAGTAGATATATTATTTTAGATAGAAAGGATAATACATGCAAATTTTTTAAAATTCAAGGAAATATATAAATTATTCATTATATATTAATAATTATTATGACCAAATATGAAGTAGTTTTCAAATAAATTACTCGTGCACAATGTGCAAGAATGATAAAAAAACATCACTTATTGTAAAAGGTTGGTCTAAAAGTGGAATTTATCGAAAAAGACATTTATTCAATATAATAGCATTTTAAAATTGTGGTCAATGATAAATTGTTCGGAATAAGTCGTTCCGAAAGTCACGAGGCCATGAAAACTGCAATTGTGAACCAGCAAACCGTTCGATATGCACAATTTCCATATGATAATGGCTGTTTCCATACTTGAAGAGCATACCTATGTATGTATGTATGTGTGTGTGTATGTATTGTACCACATACAAACATCGTGGCATAGTTGTTTATAAATTGAAATTTAAATGGATTTGAATTACAATCGACAAGTATTACCCAAGTCGATGAGTGAGTCTTACAATGGGGATGGCAAGTAAAAAAGTTTCCTATAAGTTCCGTACCGTGATGGCATGATTATCAAATGGAGTCGCTCATATACTTTCATCATCATGTCATGTGTCTCTTACAGTTCGCGGACGCGCCGCGCGCGCGCACACACACACACAGACGCAGACATAATTAAAAGCCATTTCTCACCTGGATGGGGATGTGATGCACGGCCGCGTATAGAATGCGCAATTAGCGTCTAACACTTTGTACGCCATAGTCTATGCTATTTATGTTCTTGCCGACATATATAGTCCCTTTCAATTTTGAAACCATTTACTTACTACTATGCCCTATTTACTAGTTTACCTAGCGACTACATCTTCATACATACATACATACGCATACAAAGACATACGCGGGCGGTTGCATTACTAATGTTATCGGTTTTGGTAGTTTTCACTATCATGACATCACATGTTGTTTTTTAGTTGACTACTGCTGCTAGCCACTGTTGCTATTAGGTATACCAATAAATAAAAACACATTCCCGAGAGTGAATTTCGTATTTCATGAGACAAAGAAATGAAGCACAAAATACTTGCAAACAACAAAGGCCATAGAATAATTGGCTAAATTCAATATCGTTCCACGTGGAACGGGTTGCTATATAGGTAAGTGAGCATCTTTTTACTTTCTTTTACGAAGTAATAAGTAAGTATTGTAATCACGAAAAAAAAATTTCTCGAAATTTTTACGGAAATACACCTTTTGACCTTCCCTGAATCGAGTCTGACTATTTTTGGAATGACGTCTGTGTGTGTGTCTGTGTGTATGCGCTCTACAGCCTACACCGTTGAAGATAAAATTATGAAACTTTAAACTTAAGATTTGTATATGCCTGGGGCGAAAACC
Source organism: Nebria ingens riversi (assembly GCA_018344505.1). NCBI lineage: Eukaryota > Metazoa > Arthropoda > Insecta > Coleoptera > Carabidae > Nebria > Nebria ingens. The sequence continues at coordinate 28,614 of JADQWA010000372.1, forward strand.
TTCTATTTTTGAAAAGCATATTCAAATCGGAAGTGCTTATTTACTTAAGACTTTTTTTTTGCAATTTCTGCAATATTACCGAAACGGATGTACTTACAATAAATATAGTAACATTAACATTCAAAGATATTAGTATTCTGCACAACTTTTGTTTGAAACATTTCTTCAAAAAGTACCAGTTACAAGATCTTATCTTATTGATATTGCCATAGTTACGTAGGTATGGGAAATTATATATATATAATCGCATCTACTATGCATGTCAATTGTTTTAAATATTCAAATATTTTGACATTTAACATTTATTGTTAGTGTTACAAATTAGTTTAGTGAGAAAACGTTACAAAGGTTAGTAAATGATTTAAAATATTATATATAAATATAAATGTCCGGCCATAATAATTTTTAATAATGTGTAATGAATAATTATATTTTCTGTATATTACTATAGAATCGAACATTTTAAATCTAAAATACATATGTTTTTTTTAGAAATCTGACAATAATCTAACTTTACAATTTTACTGCACATAATGAATGAAAATATTTTCTTTCAAATTTAAACATTTTATATTTTAATTTATATACTATCAAATCAAAATATACTGACTACGTAAAAGAAAGTATAGGGTCAACACATGGCCGATGTTTTACATATATTGTTAGTGATAGGTAGGTACTTATTTAAAAGAATAAACAATGTAATACAAAAAACCACAACATTAATTTTATAAAACGTAAAGATTCGTTTGACTATTATACAGACTTAGTCTCGTACCTATAGGTATCGTATTGATAATATACAGACAGTAAAATATGATGGCGAGGCCACTAAGTTTTTCGGGTGTGATGCAGAGTGGAGCAGAGATGGTCCCGAGGGTAAATGCAACTATCAATCATCAAACTTTTCACACATTTTTAATTCTTAAATGATGGATTATACCAACTTTTGCATATCATCTCCTAGCGCGAAAAAATATAGGTATAACTGTATTTCCATACCTATAGTATAAGTATTTTATACTTTGTGCTTCTTTAAAATATTTATGTTGCTTACCCATCATGCATTTTCTTTGAACATTGTAATTATATAGCAAATTACCAGCGAGTCTATAGGAAACCTGAGCTTTTGATTTTCATAAAAACTCTATCAGAAGCAATTAAAAAAACAATTTGATCGAAAAGTCAATAAGTGCCTTCGTGATTAATGAATGAATAAGAAATCGTTTAAGCTGTCCGCTGAATTTCATGGTTGGATTTCGGTTCCTTTTAAATTTGGTGCCCATATCGTTTTCTCAATTCGTGTTTTGAAATTTTAATATGCTTCATTATTTTAAAATAAGATTTTTCAGCTGTGCATGTGAAACGAGAAATCTTCGTATATGTTGAACTAACTATACTTACTAGCAGAGAAGCCGTTGTAATTTTCATCTAAAAAACGTGTTTCTTACGTTTTAAACGTTATAAAAGTGAAATTTAAAAAAAAAACTACGTTATTACAGTGGATATTACAACGGATTTTCTACCATTACTACTAAATGAAAATAAAACCTAAAGTAGCTGGATAAGTAAAAAAAACGAACAATTGCATAATAATAGTTACAATATCTATTTCATACCTACATACATATGTATATAGAGGCGTGCACTCTATTAAGACGTTGAACGTAATAAAACAATGACACATCACGCGTGGTGTAACCATTCATTACATTACGATCTAGACAACCTTTTTCACATAGGAAAATGACCCTAAACAACACATTACAACAAAGATCAAATAGTTGAATGGGGTCGGTCGATTGCCGACTTACGAGCCACTTGCACTCGGTTCCTAACATAACATTAAACGTTACAGTAATTCGATATGTGGTCAGATGACGTCATAAATTTAATCACCGCGTTCTTCAGCCACCGCTATCTACACTTAAACATCAGGCCAAATAAACGCTTTATGCGCCCTTCGAATGCCAGCTTCTATAATTACTTTTATGGAGGCATGAAAATTCGTGTTACAAATAAAAACATCGGCTATGAATTGCCCTAAACTTTCTTATACGTTGTCAGTATATATTGATTTGATAGTACATACCTACCTATATAAATTAAAATATAAAATGTTTAAATTTCAAGAAAATATGTCCAATTAAATTGTAAAGTTAGTTTATTGACAGATTTCTAAAACAAAAACATATCTATTTTAGATTTAAAATATTCGATTCTATAGTAGTATAAAGAAATATAATTATTCATTACACAATATTAAAAATTATTTAGACCAGACATTTTAAAATTTTCAAATGATCTTTAAACCTGCCAAAAAAATTTCATATAATATTTTAAATATTTTACTAACCTTTGTAACGCTTTTTCAATAAATTTATTTGTGACAATTAATGTTAAATATCAAAATATTTGAGTATTTAAAACAGTTGATATGCATAGTAGATGCAATTTATTATATATAATTTCCCATACCAACGTAACTATGGCAATTTAAATAAGATAAAGAATCTTGTAACTGGTACTTTTTGAAAAAAAATTCAAACAAAAGTTGTGCAGCATACTAATATTTTTCAATTTTATTTTAACAATTTTTACTGTAAGTCTCCACTTTCGTTTCAGAGACATTGCAGAAACTACAAAAAGTGACTAAAGTAAATATGAACTTGAACTTTGAATATGCTTTTCAAAAATAGATGGTTTTCTTGCCAGGCATATACAAATCTTGAGTTTAAAGTTCCATAATTTTATCTTCAACAGTGTAGGCTGTAGAACGCTCACATGCACACAGACACACACACACACACGTCATTCCAAAAATAGACTCAATTCAGGGAAGGTCAAAAGGTGTATTTCCGTTAAAATTTCGAAATTTTTCATGATTACAATACTTACTTATTACTTTCGTATAAGAAAGTAAAAACAAAGTCTTTTAAATTCTATTACTGAATCGTACAATCGTTAGGAATTATTTTTGTGTATTGTATGTATGTATCGTATAGGCTATACATAAATTATTGCGTTATCGAAATATTCACAAATGAAATATGTCTGGTGAACTCTGCACTGTATGTGTATGTGTGTGTGTGTGTGTGTGTATTTAATGTTGATAAACTGTCTCGAAATGTGAATTATGGGTTTTTAATATCCTCGAGATTCGACGCTTGTTCGCACCTAACCGACAAGTTCGTGGCGTCGCGTCGCGTCGCTCTCACCGTTGTAACGTTAAACTTTAGAAATATACGTATAAACGATCTTACATTATATTCAATACATATATGAGTATGTATATGACACTAAATATCACACTAACTAACCAACCAATCAACCAATATTTGTGGCAAAGGGCAGTTTGTCACGCGAGTTACACGGTCCGTCGATAATTTCACATGATCAACATTTTAATAACGGTCATAAAATAATGCAATTTGATTCATTCATGTGCGCGAGCTAATTGAGTGATTAATTTACGATTTATATATACGTTTGCACATGTGTGAGTATAATGTATGTTTTTATGTAATGCATCATGTGGTTTTGAATCAAATCTGATATTTATTTGCTCCCAAAACGATCATTCATTTAACGTGTTTTTAATAATAGTAATCTAAATTTATTTAGGTAGGTATATCACAACCATTACAAAAACTTCTAAACGTATAGTAGAAGGTAGACATTTATTTTTTATTTTTTTTTATTTTTGAGATATTTTTTTGCATAAAATATACCTATTTATTATATAGGTACAGATATGAAATGAATCAAATTTGGCCGCATGTTTCACTAGCTTTGTCGATTAACGTTTGAGTGAATTATTTGCATTAATTTTCGCTGACAGCCACATACAATGTTCTATAGGTGACCTCTATTTATATATATACATCTATTTATACGTTTCAAATATTGTCAGCATCATAAGTTAAGCATGCATTTATTGATTTTGTAATGCAAGACTTTGATGGCCATATTTACTCAAAGTAATCCAAGAATATTAATTACGCATGGCGCAGACACCTAGACATGGGCCCCATGTGGATTTCATCTGAAATATTAAGTGATCATGATACCATGTCTGAAAGGTACGTATACCTATATATATATATATATATTATTATAATAACATATGGATACCTATATTATATAGCATGTGGGGTGCAGTGCCTCTAAGAGCCATCGCGTCGCGTCGGTCGGTCGCTCGGTCGGTGTCCACGATGTCGTGTTTGGTTGGTATACTGCTACTGACTTAGTCTTAAGAGAATAACTAATGGCATCGCTGATAAACAGAATTTATTAGGGGTGAATGTGGCAACACTCTCTATGTGCCTATAACTAACCGTACGTATCTTCGCCGTGGTTTACTTATAAATGCACCTACATATATATTTAGAAGCATACAAACGATTATCTTAATATTATTATAATCATTGAAGCAGGATGGTCCATCGGAAGATGGATAATGCCGGATTAGTAAAATTCAATTTTCCATTTGTGCTAACGTTTCGGTCGAGATACGACCTTCCTCAAAGCTGTTTATTTTTTATTTTTTTGCAAAAACAAACATTGTATAAGTTATTTTACAAAAAATTGTATAAATGTACAAAAATCCTTACTATAAGAAATAGATGATTTTTTTTGGTGTTTAAAATGTTGTTAAAATGTGAAGCAAAAATTAGATTTATTTTTATTATTGTTATTGTATATAAAATTTGAAAAAAGAAACGTGGACATATTTCTTTACGAAAAAACAAGCACAAAAAACACATACGTGTGACTGTGACATATGTCCACGTTTCTTTTTTCAAATTTTATATACAATAACAATAATAAAAATAAATTAATTTTGCTTCACATCTTAACATTTTAAACACCAAAAAAATCATCTATTTCTTATGCTCTGCTTCATTAATATAGTGGATACGATCACACTTTATTATTATAATCATTCTTATAGTTAAAATTATTATTAAATTTGCCGAAATTTGTTTTATATATGTGTAATATATATATATATATATATATATATATATATATATATATATATATATATATATATGTATATATATATATATATATATATATATATATATATATATATATATATATATATATATATATATATATATATATATATATATATATATATAAATATGTACTAGAGGGGTTTTCTCCCCAAAAATTATGCATGTAATGTTTTTGCATTTAGATATATGTATTTGCAGAATAATTATTTCAAGTAATAAATAACTGGCGATTAAAAAAGTTCGTAGAACATTTGAATAAAATGCCTAATCACAGGAAGTTTGGTGCGTATAGCGATGTTTGTACGTGTGTATACCTATGCAGAGCATCATCTTGATAAGTGTGAGCGGCGCGGGTGTGTGTCTAAGTTTGAAATGTTGGACAGGTTTTTCAGGCGAACTTTTAAACCACGTGACAGGCTTAAATCCAGGCAGAAAAACAAAAAAGGTATGAAAGTGTGAGGGAAAAACGCAAATTATGTGTAAGCTCTAAATAGGGTAATATTTCGCACGGCCAGCGCGGCGCATACGAATTTATTTTTACAAACCGACAATTTAATGATGGCCTTTGCTAGATAAGTACCATACAAAAAATTTCTGTACTTTGCCTGAAAAATATATACAATTACAGTCATTTGTCATTTTTGCAACGAGCACACTATAATAACGCTACCTACCACCGTTCTACTACAATCTACACCACGGTTTGACGAGGGGTTGCGGGATGGAGTAGCACCTGTATATCTATATGATATGCAGATAGGTATACGAAAACTTCATTTGTTATAAAGAAGATATTGACGCTTTTACTGAGCGAGTCCGTGACAGCGAGAGTTATTTTATAATTATTTTATGTTTATTAAAAGTTTTAAACAGATAATAAATGGGTATGGGTGAACATATCATTGTTTTATGTAGTATGATGTGTATTGCGAGCGCTTAAATATATAGAGCGATCGTTTATCAATTTCTATTTTTTTTGTTTGACATTTTCAATCGGCCAGACGTTGTAAATCTTAACAAGAATTTATTGACCATATAGGTAAATAGCGCTGTAATGTTATATAATTTGTGGATGCAATAACAAGAATGTTTATTTTACCTAAAAGAAATGAAAATTGCCTGTAATTGACAACTATTTTATTAAATCAATTGTTTAGTTGTATAAACAAATCATCCAGCTGTAGGTAAAAACAAAAGGCGATTTAAATAGTGAGCGGATCAATGAATCACATAATTACTTTCGTTCTTTCGCGGATAAGATTCTGATCGCCTTAAGAGGAAAAAAGCGTGTGCTTGAGCAGTTCTAGAGTCTAGAACAAATTATCCAAAGTATGTCTTTAGCTTTACCATTGCGCCGCGCCGGTTTCAAAAGATAAAAGACTATTTATATCCAATCAAGCCCCGAGAAAAAGTCTCTGTCTGTGTGCGGAAAAAAGTCGTCTGATCTATCCGGCAATTTGTCTGTTGACTTGCGTTTCAAACGTATGAACCACCACACAACTTACACCATACTACACACGTACATATATACTCGTATATTTATTATGTATGCACAATGTATAGTATGTTGCTTGTTAGTAATTTTGTTAATTGTATTTCAGCATTAGTAGGATATATGAATGTATGTATAGCACAACAATGCATTTGGTAATGAAAACTCAGCTATTTTCTACTGAAAACACGTTAATTAAAATATAACATTTGTTCTCCACTCGACAGGTACAACTGCTTTCGTATATCATTCCAAGCATACCACCTACCTAATAATTTATTCATATTTAAAGTCAAATTTCACCAACGAGAGTAGCTTACAGCCGACAAGTCTACTTGACAAACAAACAGAAAGAAAAGCACCAACTTAACAAATACTATTTAAAACCCATTAGTTTATATTAAATAAAGAAAGAAAAAAACGCGTGCAGTTGAACAGAAAATTATTGTTTCTTGGCCACTCGCCGGTTATCAACAAATCAGATTAGTGCAATTAGATATTTTTATTCACTTGCAATATTAATTAAATATATGTATGTATGTATGTACATCTTCGAACATAAGTCTTGTCCCTTTACAGCCACCTAGAGTCTCGCAACCAGCATTGCATGATTTTAATGCAAGTTATGCAGCACGTACAAAATCAGTTAAATTGCGTAGATGAATCCATATCATTCGCTTATTATGGTAGGGTGGACCACCCCTACCATAATAAGCGAATGATATGGTTTCACCTACGTAATTTAACTGATTTCGTACGTGCTGCGTAACTTGTATTAACATCATGCAATGCTGGTTGCGAGACTGTAGGTGGTTATAAAGGGACAAGACTTATGTTCGAAGGTGTACTATATAAACAAAACTGCACAAAATTCTTTCGATAAACTATACACCCAGAAAGATAAAAACAATAGTATGATGTTGGAATCAAGAATGCCGAAAAAGGTATGTGAAACGTACTCCGGCGGGGGCCCTACTTAACTGAAATATTCCCACCCCCTACCTATTATTTGAGATACTTATTCAAATTTGTGCTATTGAGCACGGGGCACACACAATTATGTGCTGTGTTGTGCATGCATGATGTATTTGGGTAACATTGGGTACGACACAATGTTACACATCTGAAAGAAATTTGGATTAGAAGGCGAACTGCCATAGAAAGGGTACAGTGTGCAAGTCTGCTCACACACTGCGAATACTTTAAAAGGGGGACACCCAGTTAACTAGGCCTGGGACGTCCGAAAAACGTTAAATCTGAAAGTGTGAAAGTACTTTATCATTATATTAGCTTACTTCTAACACCAAAAAAACATATAAGAACCGCGTTATTAAACCCTTTTTTTTATCAGTTCAATATTAACAAAACTTCTACTGTCCACCGTAGCGTAGGTGCGCGTGCACTATGAAGTATGGCTGGCTGTGTACAGCCTTACTTCGTTCCATTATTTAATGAAACGAGAAATAAAAATCTAACTAAACATACGGTTCTCCGTGCTTATCATTAGATAAATGATATTTTCTCGAACTTGTATATTTAATTGTAAACAATTGTTGCCTAACCGGACCGGACCGGACCAGTACAAGCCTCTCACGAAACATGTCCAAATTAAAAATACTGTAGTGTATTTCAATTCTTTCGGGTGTGTGTTGTGTAGAGGTGTTCTATCATTTTAACTTTTAAACCTGACGTTATACAAATGCAATGGCTTTTAAAATTTAACAACGATACATATTAGCGACAAATGGTGTTTTTCGTAGAATAGTTAGCCTACAAATAATTAACGGGAGTTACCAGTATTGTTCGCTTACTTATTATACATAGTTTCGCGAACCTTCCATAGGTAAAATAGAGATTTTCTGTTTTTTTTATTACCTAATATAAATACAATTACGAGGATTTTAAGATGTTTACAGAGGTAAACATTGTTAAACAACGTTACTAACGAGAATATTATTTTGAATATTTGCATGTTTTTTTTGTTGCAGGATCAACCAGGCAATTCATAAAGCAGTCCCTCAAATTCGCAGTAGAAGAGACTTAAGGTAATTTTTATTAATATGCCAAGTACCTAATAAGTAACTTGGGTAAATATTCAGTAAAGGGTTTAAAATTTTAAATTTAATAAATTGGATGTATCTGTTGTGCCCCCCCCCCCCCCCCCCCGTGCGCATGTGGGCGCTTTTGCAAAATTGTTTTTCCCCACAACTAGAAGTGCGTTTCTATTATTTATTTAGATAATAGATACCTACATAGGTATATGTTTAATAATTGCGTTGAGTATTTTGAACAAGTGCCGCGATTTTAGTACCAAGTGTTTACTATGTGTATACCTACTTTAAACTTAAAATAAATATTTATTCTTTTCGTTTAAAACTGTGAGAAAAAAGTCTGTCACTGATGTAGTGATTAAATAATACAGGTAATTTAAACACGGATTTAAATAATGTGCAATGTTTGTGTTTTAAATCATAGGTATAGAAATTCGGGTTAATAAATCATAGTTCTTCGTATATGTTGCGGGAAAATCAGACACTGAACCGCCAAGCAGAGGTGGGGTGGTTGTTTGCTGAGCTTAAAATCTGTATACATTTTGTGTACTTCCTTTTGGTTCTTCTATTAGCAGTAGTTTTATTGCAATTTTTAGATGTTTTTTATAGTTTAAACCAGTCATTGTATAATAATGTTAATAATACTAGAACGAAGTAGGCCGGATCTACGCGCATCTACGCTACGGTTGACAGCAGAAGTTTTGTTAATATTTAACTTATAAAAAAAGGGTTTAATAACGCGGTTTTTATATGTTTTTTTGTGTGTTAAAAGTTAGCTAATATAATGATAAAGTAAAGTTTTACTGTGCTCTGATAGAATAAATTAGATTTTTGCGAAAATATTTCATTTCTAACCTAATTTGTTGAATTTACGGTGGCGTGACTCGGACATAGCTATCTTCGCGCATGCACTCGTTTATTAATTTAGTGATTTTATTTATTTTCGTTAACTTTGCGTTGTAAATTTAATAAATAAATATTTAAAAAATCGCTTGGGGGTGTTTTAAGCATTGTTTAATTACTAGACATGATACTAATGTATTTGCCAATGTTTTAGGGTCAACCAATCCACAACAACCAAAGGGCTTTAAGAATAGAAAAAGTAAGTGATTTTTTTATTATCCCGCATGTGCTATCTTTATATTTCCCAGTTTATTTCTTGCTTTCTTTATTATTGTTCATATGCCTATAAATATATGTATGTATGTATGTACCGTCCGATTCGTAAACAATTTAATTAATCTATTTGAATATTTCCGCGAGTGTTTATCAATTAGTGATATGACTACGTAAAATATCAGCCATTCCCTATAAAATATGATTGAAAGAATCTTAAAAATAAATTAACATTTCCGTTTAAAACTCTGTGATAGTGAAAGTGAATGTTTAAATAATTGTAGTAAATTCATGAATAAAAATTGTGCTTCTGAGTGATTAAAAATAAATGATATTGCAAAATAAAATCCAGTGCAATCACCAATGAGTCAATCGCTAACAGAAGCAACTAGAACTTCAGCTGTGGTATAGGAGAAAAACAAGTATTGGATTTGGATTTGGTGAGCACCATTTATTGTACTTCTAATATACTTCAGGTGTATCAGGCAGTGATTTTCTACTATAGGATGCAAAATGTAAAGAGAATCCACTGTCTTCGGGTGTACTATATTGTAATAATGTTTCTTCTTCTATCTTCTTTTAACAATTTCTGAATACGGCGCGTATTCAGAAATGGTTAAACAACTGGGAAATATAAATGAATTCACTCATATTGATAATTTTTTTTTAAAAATGACATTAATTAAAATTAATTAAATTAATATAAAATAGCACATGCCCCAAAAACAATGTTCAACTTTAGAGAATAACTTGTTCCAAATCACCCCTGATAATGATTGCAGAACCTGATGAAGTGGTGGTTGAAGCAATTCAACCTTACCATGGTTCATTTAACTTCTTTAAATTAACACAATGTCTGCATATGTCTGAAACACGCGCTTTGGTTTCAAATATACATATGCGGTAGTATTTTCTTCAGTTCCTTCTCGTTTCGTTTCGTTCCGTTTGTAAAATACACATTCCTCCTTGACATCGTTGGATCAACCACCGTTGGACTTCTAGATAACAACAGCAACATGAAGATCTTTTGTATCGATATCGCGTACTGTCCACACATATACAGAGGCAGTTCTGCATCGGGAGCAGATCGTTGTTGTTGATCGCGTGATATAGATTCTTCGGTGTATGTATTCATTCTGGTTGGGTTTTTAATTCGGGTCTCGGGTGTTTTGGGGGTGGGCCGTTCGCGATTGAAGTTATATCTTATTCAAATTCAATATTAAAGTCATCTAACGCTGATATCATTAGGTGTGACTTCATCAATATGTTAGCCGATTGTAGTACTTTTGACTGCGTCACTACACGTCGATTAGCATCTTATACGAGTGCTGGAGGTACTAAGTATATGCTCTTGTCTTGGGGGTCTGTTGTTCACTGGCATGCCGCCTATCGTAGCTTCCTTCTGTGTCCTGCTTCGCGTGAGTAACGTGTTCGTATAGCGTAAATCTACTGGCGGTTGCAGCGTACCCTTAAATTGGATATACCGGTAGGATGGTCATTGCCAGTGACACGGATGGCTTGAGGTGCGGTGTAGGAAGATACATTAGCTCGTGCATGTGCAGGGTCATAAGTACACGGTGGTCGGTTAAATGAGATGGGTGGCACTTGTTAATATTGGCGCGTTTCAAACAATTGACTGATGAATCGTCCAAGAAAGCCCATCCGTACATTGTACGATGTACGGTGGGTGCCTGGTGTCTCTGGAACGGTACGAGTTTTCTCTACTGTACGACCAGGGTGCACTAGTGCTAGCACAAGTGCCGAACTGGGTTCACTGGGAACCGGATTGATTTGTTGGTTGGTTTGACCATTTCGTTTGGTCATAATATTAAAATCTCGAAACACTGGGCCCACCGAAGGAGCAAGGTGGGCCCCCATTAACTAACTGTACTTTCACAGTTTCAGATTTAACGTTTTTCGGACGTCCCAGTCCTGGTTAACTGGGTGTCCACATTTTAAAGTATTCGCAGTATGTGAGCAGACTTGCACACTGCACTCTTTCTATGGCAGTTCGCCTTTTAATCCAAATTTCTTTCAGATGTGTAACATTGTGTCGTACCCAATCTTACCCAAATACATCATGCATGCACAACACAGCACATAATTGTGTGTGCCCCGTGCTCAATAGCACAAATTAGAATAAATATCTCAAATAATAGGTATAGAGGGTGGGAATATCTTCAAAAATGGCAAAACACTCCAAGCACTTTAATTGTAATATATTGAAAATATCACCGTTGTCCAATTTTCTTATAGGTACTTTCAGATGAACATACTGCGGCATAAACAGACGTTTAATAATATAATAACCAAAAGTGTTTTACTTACCTATATGAAAAAGCAAATACTAAACTGCTTCATTGTAATAGGGTTGATTTCGGCAGTTAGATTTCGTTTAAAATTCTACAAAACAAATCGAATGGTATATTATATCTTATATCTAGTATTATAACGTTGCTGTAAAATAAACAATTTGGCATTGTTTAATAGCAGATATGCAACTGGGGCGTTTATTTGTAATCGCACGTTGCTAAGGTGTTTTTTTTTTAATGAAATGATGGGTGGGCCATAAAAACGTAATAATATACGTTCGGGATATAACATAGTAGGGAAAACTACGTCTAAACGATATGTGGAAAGATTACATTCATCAAAAATGTTGCCGGGCATTCACTAACAATTTTTATTTTATATTAATAATGTATGATTTACTTACAATAAGAATTAATAGGTATGTATGTGTGAACAAAGGATGATTAACTTAACGTAATCAATCACAATTCTATGCTTGACATATGTATATATATATATATATATATATATATATATATATATATATATATATATATATATTATATATTTATATATTTATATATACATATATATATATATATATATATATATATATATATATAAAAAAAAATATAAATATATATATTATATATATATATATATATATATATATATATATATATAAAAATATAAATATATATATATACACGAATGAATCAAACACATACACATGTAGATAATACAGCAGGTGGAACAATGAAGAGAGAGTGCGATGAAACAAAAGAAATTATAATACCACCAGTGATATTCCAGCGTTAATTCATTGTCATATATGTATACGTAGCACGTAGGTTGTGTGTGTATATACTCTTATGTCTAGTCGGAATGGTATGTATACAGTAGTTAACAACAAAACAGTGTATTATCATTATAATTAGTATTACATGGAAGCAGTAAATTTTAACAATTTTAAATGAAATAACTCTTCATACATACATATACTTATTATACATTTGTAGCTACATACATACATATTATGTGTCACAATTAAATTTAAAATATGTTAATATATCTACATATATTGTTAAAAAACATCGGCCATGTGTTGGCCCTAAACTTTCTTTTACGTAGTCAGTATATTTAGATTTGATAGTATATAAATAAAAATATAAAATGTTTAAATTTCAAGAAAATATTTTCATTCCTGTCCAATAAAATTGTAAAATTAGTTTATTGTCAGATTTCCAAAGAAAACATATGTATTTTAGATTTTAAATGTTGGATTTTATAGTAGTATAAAGACAATATAATTATTCATTACATATTATTAAAAATTATTACGGCCGGGCATTTTTTAGTTTTCAAATTAACTTTAAACCAGAGATAATATTTTAAATTATTTACTAACCTTTGTAATGGTTTTTCACTAAACTTATTTGTGACACTGACAATAAATGTTAAATGTCAAAATATTTGAATATTTAAAACAGTTGACATGCATAGTAGATACGATTTATTATATATAATTTTCCATACCTATGTAACTATGGCAATATAAATAAGATAATATCAATTTTCTCGTAACTGGTACACTTTTTGAAGAAATGTTTCAAACAAAAGTTGAATGAAAAAATGAATATCTTTAACTTTAATCAGAACTATTTTACTGTAAGTGCAGCTGTTTCGAAGATATGCAAAAAGTGTCTCAAGTAAACATGCATTTCCGGTTTGAATATGCTACCCAAAAATAGAAAGTTTTCGTCCCAGACATATACAAATCTTAAGTTTAAAGTTTCATAATTTTATCTTCAACAGTGTACGCTGTAAAGTGCATACACACACACACACACACACACACACACACACACACACACACACACACACACACACACACAGACACAGACACACACACACACTCACAGACAGACGTCATTCCAAAAATAGTCAGACTCGATTCAGGGAAGGTCAAAAGGTGTATTTCTGTTAAAATTTCGAGAATTTTTTTTTGTTTGTTGATTACAATACTTACTTATTACTTCGTAAAAGAAAGTAAAAATCTAAGTAGTTAAGTAATAAATTAGAATAAAATATAAATCGTTTTGCGAAAATTAAACTGGCGTATCATAGTAAGTGATTCGATATTCGAGCGTTCCTAACGGTAATTTTTTGGTTTTTATCAATTTAAACTATATTTTAATTCATTGAGTTTTCTCTTACATAATATAATATTGTATTAATATATTCAGATGAGAATTAATTGTAGCACACTTTAACCAAGTGTAAATAATGAATTTTTATAATGTTTAATATTGATTTATAAACAGAAATAAAATCACTTGAGGAATTTTTAAATAGAATGGCACTATGCTATTTAAAAAGTTACTAACTCTGATAAAGCGATGAAATTAAGCGAACTTTTATTTGTACTTCGTGGTTTGCCATATGAATATACGCGTAAGAGAAAGATGCTGGAAATAATCGCATACAAACAGGTATACAAACAGGTATACATAGGTATGTATGCAAGTATGTAGCTCTGTGATTACCACAGGGACGAATGACAAAAACTATGACTAGGACAAGAGCTGGGAAAGAAGCTTAATTTAATAAAAGCTTGCAAACTCAAATCTTTCCACTTATAATTTCATTTTAAATTAGTAATAGACCAATCACAAAGCGAGTCAACAAAGATAGACTATTACTTGATTATTTCTCTGTTTTACGCTTTCGCTGTCACAATTAATATTGATTTCATTATTAGATTATATTTTTTGTCATTTTAAGTTTTATGCTTTAATTTCGATATTTAGTTCAGTTAAATTGCTATAGTTTAAATTAAAGTATCTACATAAGTAATAAATATAACTTTGGCTTAATTTCATCGTTTGAAGGAACCTTAAAACGAACGTTAAGCATTTACAATCAGTAATACATTTTTAAAATAACAAAAAATGACAGTTTGAAGATATTATTACCTAAACAGTTTATCAATATTATGGTCGAGCACTCTAGTCAACGTCACACGTTCAAAATTGTTTTTAGGCGAATTTGATGTTGAAATAAAATATATAAAATAATGTTTATATGAATGAGGTTTATTTGATCACAAATTCTTGCTAATAAACGTATGTTCGTTAAATTCGTTAGTGGTAAAAGATCCTATTAAAAACTTAAGATTTTGGAGATGTAGAAAATATATATATATATATATATAGTAAGTAAATAAGTAAGAAAGTATCGTGTTGTGTGTGATCTATAAATCATGCAAAAAAGAAAAGACGCCACGAAAGGAGAACGACTAATGTGTCTCCTGGCTGGCTGGATGGTCTGAATACACGCGTGTGCTTTCTGTATTAGATTACCTACACTGAAGAAGTGTTTTATGTCACGAAAGTTTGCAGTGTATTAGTACGTGTGTGTGTGTGTGTGTACATTTCACAAATCACTGCAAAGATCGGCTACTCATTATCAGACAGGAAAAACGATTCTAGAATCCCGTACAAATAAAATGATGTTGCAGAGAATCTGGCACAGTTCTCACGCTTAAAATTAATGATCTATTTACACTGACACACGAATTAAGCGATGCAAAAAATTAAACACATACAAGCACTCGTAGGTATTTGTATTTTTGTCTCATTCTCTAATCAATTAATAAAACAAGCATTGGTTTCGCCAATGCCTAAAGTTTGGCATGGCGAGTTTCTGAATAAATAAACAATATATTTATAGCGATCAAAGCAATAATTAAACCAACAATGGCATAGTAATTAATCAAAGATATCTTTATTCATACCTTGGTTATTATAAAAAATATACGTGGCGTCGTCGAGTTGTTGCCTAATCTTTGGAATCTCGAATTTCTGTATAAATAACTATCATTGCACTATAATTAAATTAATCGAAGTAACAATCAAATCAACAACGATATAGTAGTCAATCTAAAATATCAACTGTCATATGCATTAGTTAGAGTATCGCGCAAGCCGGAAAAAAACAAAAACAGTTCAATTGTTTTTTTTATTGATTTTATTTATTTTCAAAATTATTATTTTCTTTATTTTTTTTACGGTTTTCAGTTATAACTTGAATAAACTTTAAATACCTCAAAAAAATTGTAATTTTACATAGATTTGTTTGGTATAATTAATATTTTTATAATTGATTTATTTTAAAAAATTATCATGTTCATTATTTTTCTACGGCTTTCAGTTATAATTTAGAAAATGTTTAAATACATCAAATAATTTGGAAATTTACGTAGATTTTTTTGGTATAACTATTATTTTTCTAAGTGCTTTTTAAGGTATAATTTTTTTTTGCGGGTCCAATATCTAGTACGGCTCTGATTGAATTTAATATACGACCGGATGGAAATGGGCCCCTACACAATATGTGTGCCAAATTTGGCTGAAATCGGTTTATTATCTTCAGAGGAGAAGAGGTGAGGATGGTTAATCTTACGACTAGCGACCAACATGTTACCAAGTATTTGAGATATTTACATTTTCGTCATCAGGGCGATAAATGACGAAATTTTTGTTAAGGAAATTTTTCAATCCTAGAATATTACAGACTAATTATGCTGACAAACACTTAAGCTCTTCGGTACCACGTAAGGCGAGCTAAAAATAGTCAAAATAATCAACTCCATTTCACTTCAATAAAAACTCTAATACAATGCAAACAAACCTGGAACCGTCAATCAAGCTCAAACACACTAATCACGGATTGATTTTGTTCCAGTTGCACTTATTACTACTTAACTCGAGTTTAACATACAAAGAAATATAAAACTGCAACGTTCGTTATTTACGCTGAATGACATTGATTTATTCACAGGTATAATACAAAAAATATCTACATGACGTGTGCACTTGCATCAAATGATTTATTGTCGATTTAATTTAGTAGTTTGATAGTTGCATATAGGTAATAGAACATTTATGATAATTTATAATTCAAAACTATGTAAAGAATTTCAAACATTTCGTTTGTTGTAATTGCTTGTATAAGTGCTATAAATTGCTAAGATGGAACGTGTGTGCTTAAATGCATTGTGTAAGCTGTTCAAATAATATAACCAGAAGATATCTGCAATGTTTTACATTGAACTTTTTTATAAGTACGAAGTATTGCTATTTATTACTAAAACACTAGCAAAATAATTTAATTGCAAGTAAATAAAACACATTTACACCTTAGACATGGTTTTGTGAAGGTATTACAGTACTTTGAATAGCATTAGTAAACAAGAAGTAACACCATGGAAACGTGACCACAACTACTGTAATACCGAGCCTAAGCGTACATACATACATACATGTATTTTTGTTTCAATATAAATTGTTTGAATAATAAGCTAATGAGAACATTGTGTAAATAACATAACATCCAATGTCTGCTGATAATCACGAAGCCTATGGATGTTTTAAAATGAATATGAGCAGCATTACTATAGCCTAGGGAAAGTGGCAGTGATTTTGGCATAATTCTCAAGTATTATATTCAATATACACGTATGTACATACATACCTATGTAATATTATCAAATTTTGTTTTGGAGAAACAAAAGAGTCAATAGTGTTTTGTGGATGCAAGAGGGTGAGAGAGAGAGAGAGGGGTGTGCTATGGGTGAAGTGAATTTAGCGCAAACTTCATAATTGTCGGTGCACACTGATTGATGAGCTATTCAAATTTGGGTGCGGTGAGGCGCGGCGTGCCGGGCGGGAATATTAAACGAATAAACGTTTAGGTACTGTGCTGTTTAATTGTCTGGTTTCGAATGAATATAAATGAATATCTTAAAAATTGAATATTCATTCGTCGTTGTAAGTCAGCAGGCGGTGGCGGTGGCGGTGGCGGCATACCGTGTTAGCAACCGCCTGAAAACAATGCAGATTACGAATGTATATACATATATACTTAGACTGCGTGCCAAAAAGATTTTTCATTTAGTTTTACGAGAAAAAGGCGCATCAATCTTTAGGGGTTAGAAGATGGTGTGCTGTTGGCCGAATGTATCTAAATAGATATTTGGTTTGTGTGTGTGTGTGTGTGTTGACAAGAAGCTCTTTACTTTACGGTAAATTGCCTCAAGAGGATTGCTGCGGAGGGTGGTGTTGGGGAACAAAAACGGACGGCATCGTACATACATACATACATACATACTACTACGTAAGTCGAACCATAAGAAAATTCTAAACTGGCCAATTGTCTGCGCGTAACGGTTGTTTCTCCAGAAGAGCTTCTTTAATTCGCACAAAGACGACATGGCGGAGAAGCAGGGGCAGAGTGGCCCCCCAGGCGATCATGTCATCGCCCCTAAAGGACCGCCGATGTTGGGGCCGCGCATCCAACAGATTCAGTTAAGGGAAACAGGAAATAAGATCAAAACAATTTGCGTTACGAGAAACAGACAACGGGTATCATTATCAGATCAACCAGGATCGGGACACAGAGGAACGGATGATGAAAGAAATTTATTTAGGGTCGCAAACATTGTGAAAACACACAGTAATCACTAATGCATGCAAGACATTTCATTATCGAGCACAAAAGTGACACAAACACAATTGTTTTTATGCCATCCCACAAAAAACAAAGTAAATATGATATACATACATATAAATAAAAATATTTGATTGTTTCAAGCAGCCGCATATCTCACGGAACAATATTTGTATTGAACCACCAATTTTAATGCGCAGTTTGTGAGTGGTCTGGTATAGGTACTGCCAAAAACTAATAACATTTGTATCTATTGTTTTTGTGGTTCGTATTACCTACATATATCTACTCGTATGTAGTGATATTCTACGGTTGTGTGCGAATACCTCTATTTCGGTATCCATTTATATGGATTCAATTCAAGAAATATTAACTATTTTACTGCAAATGCAGCCGTTTCGGAGATATTGCAGAAATTGCAAAAAAATCTATATAAATAGGATAATAGCAATTTTCTCGTAACTGGTACACTTTTTGAAGAAATGTTTCAAACAAAAGTTGTGCAGAATACTAATATCTTTCAATATTATTCTAACTATTTTTACTGCAAGTATAGCCGTTTCAGAGATATTGCAGAAATTGCAAAAAAAGTCTTAAGTAAACATGCACTTCCGGTTTGAATATGCTTTTTAAAAATAGGAGGTTTTCTTCCCAAACATATACAAATCTTAAGTTTAAAGTTTCATAATTTTATCTTCAACATTGTAGGCTGTAGAGCGCAGACACAGACACACAGACACACAGACACACAGACACACAGACACACAGACACACAGACACACAGACACACAGACACACAGACACACAGACACACAGACACACAGACACACAGACACACAGACACACAGACACACAGACACACAGACACACAGACACACAGACACACAGACACACAGACACACAGACACACAGGCACACAGGCACACAGATACACAGACACACAGACACACAGGCACACAGACACACAGACACAGACTTATTCGTAAAAGAAAGTAAAAAGATATGTTAACTATTTTCTGGATTTCTGTATTACTTATTAAATAGGTTTGAACAATCACATGTTTTTAAACATACATACTAAATAGATTTGTGTATTCTTTTATTAAAGATGCGACATTAGTTGTTCATCAATGATAATAGTGTTATTTGTTTGGATACGCATTATTTCTTAGAATTTATTTATTATTTTACTATTTTAGCAAATAACAGAGGATCATATAACAATGTTTAAAGAAAACGTCGTCTACATAATAGAGTTCTTCTGATATGATAAAAAATAACAGTTCAATGTAAATACCGAGAAATTGTTAACAGAATAGGTTATTAGTCATCGAAATGTTAAAATATTGCAATAAGCATTTACATACATACGAGTATGTATGTATATTCATGCCTCTTTTTATTTAATTATTATTATTTTTCAAATGAATTTAAAATCTAGCAAAATATTTATATACCTATAATATTTTACTTACCTATTCATTTAATCTATTTGTGACAATAAATATTAAATGGAAAATGATTTGAAATAATAGATGTTTTATAAGTTTTCAATGACTTTTAGTAGTATGAATAGTAAATTAGCAAAGGCACAGACAGACAGACAGACATGTGACGAATCGTAAAATAGTGAATTGCGGATGCATATAAAGTAAAACGAATGCACGAATGCATGAAACACGGAAAATAGTATTTATAAGTTTATAATGAGCTTAAGAATCTCGTATCAAAATCGTAAACTTTTATTAACAAGGGCCAAGGAAGAATACCTTTGCGGGTCAACTTTTACAAGGGTGATACAATATTATGGTTCACTCGCCATCATGTGCTGCATTATAAAAATATGTATGTACATATTATGTACATATTTTAAGAGGTACAAAATCTAAAATTTGGCACAGAAGTTTATTTTAATAACTGTCCCTCGACGTACGATTCTCTAGTTGTTTTCACTGTTTTCTCCGTCCTTAATTGTGTCTACTATTTTCTTTTCTTTTTTAACCATTTGGAGATTGAGATTTTTAAAAGTTTCACATTTAAGAATTAACGCTGCTGTGGTTATTCTTTGCATTAAGTTTAGATCATTGCTGATACAAAATTGAGAAATTTCTAGTTTATAAAGTGACATTCTGCTGGCTATGTGTTTTTATTTATTGTTATTATTATTTTCTTTATTAAGAATTTACTTTGTCTCTATTGGTAAAAATAATAAATGGTAGGAGTATCGAAAATTTCAAAACAAATCTACTTAAATTTATTTTATTCGACATTTCGAAATGTATAAAAAGTGTGTCACCAATATGTGGTCAGCGCCACGCTGTGTCAAGTGGCAGAATCATGGCTCCAATAGTGTGACTTTAACAATAAATTATTTAATTTCCTGCACATTGATTTATAATAATGTGATACGAATTCATTTTATTTCGAGCCGTAGTCAAACAAAACAGAGCTATAGCATATATGTATATTTGATACGTATGTGTGTGTATATGTATACTTTATTATGCATACAGTGTGTTTACGCTGAATATAAATTGTTCGTTGTTGCGGAAATTGAAGCTGGATGATGTATGTATGTATGTATGTATGTACCTACTATATGCCACATACAGCCAACCCATAGAAGCGAACTTGCACTTTCAGTTACTGAAAACTACGGCATCTCTATCTCTACTGTTACGCCTGTGCGTATATCTATTTCTATACAAATTGAGTGAAAAATATGTATACTTATTACTATATAAAAAGATATGAAAACTATTAGGAGGAAACATGCATTATCACATCTGTAGATAAATCGAAAAACAACGTGTTTTATAAGTAGTTTCAATGCATTTATTATTATTATTATTATTATACACTGTTTTTGAGCTGTGACTTTATACATTATCTCGTTATAAATTAGATGTGTGTGTGTGTGTGTGTGTGTTACATTGATTATGTAATTGGTGTCGGATTTAGTGGGCAAATTTCACGGTGTCCCTCATGAGTGATGGTGGAACAGTTCGATTTGCTAATTGAATTTCAAACGGCGATTAATTTGACTTGTGATTACGTAGAGTGCATTAAATGTGTTACGCACTTTAGTGGCACGAGCGCGCGACGTCAACTTGATGAATCATCTTTCATAAAATGTTTTAGTTTTTTTCTTTATTTACACTGGATTTAGTTTAACACTTTAACGAAATGGAACCACGATTTTGAACCTGATATTAAACACTATAGATAATGCGCAGTGTAAAATTGTAATTGTGTATGTATGCGAGCACTTCATGTAGTGGTGTACATAGAAGGTATTTAAGGATAAATCAATTACCCAACCGTGCAACTCTCTCGTCCACTGTAGATAGAGTCAATTAGAATTTGCAATTCATGGCGGCCGGCAGAACGAGTTTGCTATAAATTTAACGCGCCAAAACTAACTTAGACCAATTAATTTAGACGTGGACCTAAACGGACGCATACACACACACACACACACACACACACACACGCGTATTCATACACTAAGGCTTGACTACAATGTATTTGGTCAAATACATAACTATCAAATTATTTCTAAGGGTTAGTTTGGGTAATCTTACTAAAATTTCCTTTATATTCATTTGACTATTATGGAAATTCTATGTTTAATTCACAAACTATCTACTATTAGGTATTATGTAGGAAACGCAAAAAGAAATTGTCATATAAGATGTTTTAATTTTAATTATATTAGACTATTGTTGTTAATTATATTGTTTAATATTAAATATATTTAAACAAATACCTATATGATATCTAATATGTTCTATACCTACCTATCTACTTATTATACGGTAGATGATACTTTTTTGACAATTGATTAGGACAACTTTACAAGACGTTAATCAGAAACTGAGTTCAATCAATTAATTCAGAGCACTACGTTCACCTGTTTTTGGTGACGAATTATTTGATATTACCTATAAGTATTGCGTCAAGGGTTTTACAATAATTGCGAAATTTAAATTGTAAATAATTAATAAACGACAGATACAGTTTAACAGGGAGCATATGTGATTAATACGTATTAAATTCCAATTTTATTATAATGTGTAGATTTATATTTAATTTATTGACAGTAGCTATCTGGTGCTACTGCTTGATACGTTGCAGGACATATTTATCTATCTATGCAAATTTAAGTTATGTTTTTGGAAAACCAATTACAATTTGAGAAGCTAATTCTGTGTTTAGGACATAAAAGCGAAATCGCTGACATTTGATGTTTATCGTAACATACATAACACGTATTTTCCCATCTGTTGCATTGCATGCATACATTTAATAAATGCATGCATGCATGGTCAAACAAATAAACAAACAAACACATATTTTATATAAATCAAATGAACATTGTAAAAAGGTAACAAATCTCTCCCCCCCCCCCCTTTCTATCTCTTTCTGCAGAATTAATATCAACTATTTCGTTTATGTACTATAGGATTAGTATATTATAGAATACAATTTTATTTCAACAAGTAACTACATATGTATTTTATAACGAAAAACTTTTCTACTTTCTGTTCTCTGTTTTAACGACAGTTTATATGTATGTATGTATGTATGTATGTACATATGTATGTCGTCTGTATGTCATGAAAAAACAAAAAGTATAGTTTGGATAGTTTGTTAATAGAAGAGTAGAACGAGACAGAAATTCATCGAATGTATGTATGTATGTATGTACCTATACCGTTGTAAGCGGACGTATACGTGTGGTCTAAAAATGAAATTTTTTATTTGAAATATCATTTTAATATTCTTGCATTATATATTTGAGTTTTGTCAGTTACAATTTCAATTAATTACCATTTCATTAAAAACCATCTCTACTCTCTAACGGACTGTTGCGAGTTTGAATTTACAATTTATTATTTTATTTTTTTAAGTAGAAATATTTTATTATTATATTTTACTGTTTGATGTTGTATGGACAAGCAGTGATTTGTAATGTCCAGCCGCTTTAGCCAGGGATAATGTGCATATAAAGTTATAAATGCATATATGTAGGTACTCGTTTTAATGATTTAACAAATCATTTATAAAAACACACACACACACACACACAAGTTGTAAAATAAATAATCCATCATTTGAATTTTGAATTTCAACTATAAATACTACCTGGCGTACGTGATAACATCATGTGACATTTTGTAATTATAATTTCACGTCATCTACTTTAAAAGAGCGCGGTGCGTCGGTAAAACAGAAATCGTTCGAGCTTGTAGGGATAAATATTTAATCAGGATCGCACGCATCGTGTTCATGAATTTGGTGCTTTTTTCCGGGCCCGTTGTTGCTGTTTGTATATTTAGCGTGCGCCGCCAGAGGCGTGACACTAGCGCGCTCCGGGCATGCCGAGCTTTTTTCTTTTTTAACGACTCGCGTAAAATGTTCGAAGATACGCGGGACGACGGTTTAATTTCATTCCAGGCACGTAATTAACTTAAAATTGGAACAGAAAAGTGGCACCGAGTCGTTAGGGACAATAGAGGATGTCACCTAAGGATTTCAGAGCTTGCGTTTTCAATGAACGTCTTTTTTCCGAATTTCAATCAATAAAGCGGTGTGGTAATTTAATTATGAACGTAAATTTTGAAAAAATAAAAAACTGATTTAAATTGAATATATGTATGTAGGTACCTATATAATTATGCAAATATTATGTAAACCTGGTCTAAAAATAAATAATGGACGCTACGTATCGGTATAAGAATTGTTTAAAAAGGAATCATAAACTGTTGGCGGTCGAGTAGGCCGCCGCCCCGTTGTTGTGGGCATAAAATAAAATATTTCCTCGGCACCGTTTAAACTGTCCAATGTGTAGGTATGTGCCTACGGAGTATGTTAGGTTAGGCGAACGGGCGGGAGTCTGTGAACATTTTCAACATAAAACTTTCTTGCGGAATTGCAAACGACTTTCTGACACCGTCCATATAAATCTCTCATGGTGTCGGAGCGGAACACGGAAACACACCCAGCGCCGCGACGCCATGCGCCACAAAACTTGAACCATCCACACTGATCGTACTGCATAGGTATAAATAACGAACAATACAAGGATAAAAATAAACATTAAAATACGTTTTAAGTATAAAATAATACCTATGTATATTTGTGATGACTAAAAAGTGCACTACACTAACATACATACATACATACATATATACATGTACTTATACAAAAGAAAATAAAAAAATGCATATACATATTAATAATAATGAAATAAATGCATACAAAATATTATTTTAATGAATTTTTCAAAATGTGCCATTGGGAAAATTGCATAGTAGGTAAGAATCTGCATTAGAAAAACTATATCACCAGAAGTTCTTTTATAAGTAATGAAAGAAAAACAGTTTTCCCATTTTAAAATATAAACGACTTTTTATTTTTATCACAAAAAACCTATTTAAACTATACGCGGTAGGTAGATGCTATATAGATAGCTTCATGGATAAGGTATCCAGATGGGTTTAAATAGTTACCGGAGTTTAGAAATTCCGGACCAACATCAAAGGGTAAATGACACTTTGTGTCGGGCGTTGGCCAACCAAAACAACTTTCAAAATTATTGAGTTGCCAACAATGTGGTTTCTTTACCATCACGTTTTAGGTCTAAATACCAATTAATACATATTCAAGAAAACCGAAGTGGATTGAAATAATAAACGCTGATTTATGTAAGTTTCTATAAGAATAAAAACAAACAAGATAATAGTAACGCACCCGCAAACAAAATCTGATATTTTTAAGACTTTTCTAAAAAAAAAATCGAATAAAGTTTTACGCAATTGCGTATTGTAATAGCCGTCTTGGTGGAGTGACATTAAAACTACACACATGCATAGGCGCCTCCTATATTTGTATGCTATTAAACTATGATACTGTTAAGCATAACATATTTGATTTTATTTATAAATATATTGCACATTTCTGTATTGTTGACTCTTCTGTGCAATTTCTGAAATCTATCTTCAAGGTTTCTTGCGTTGTTTGTTGACATATATTATAATTACATGGATTTACATAATTGCTAATAAAATAGCATTTTATGTTCAACGACATTTATATATAACTTGAATACAAAATAAATGTAATATTTTCATTTGCAATACCAATTGTGCACAACAGCTTTAGTATTGAAAACAATTACCATGATTACAAAACAAAACATCGGCCATGTGTTGGCCCTAAACTTTCTTTTACGTAGTCAGTATATTTTTATTTGATTGTATATAAATTAAAATATAAAATGTTTAAATTTAAAAGAAAATATTATCATTCATTATGTCCAGTAAAAATTGTAAAGTTAGATTATTGTCAAACATATGTATTTTAGATTTAAAATGTTCGATTCTATAGTAATATAAAGAAAATATAATTATACATGACACATTATTAAAAATTAGGTAAAAGTGAGTCTTAGGAGGGCCACTGACGTATGTCAAAAAAAAAGCATAACCGCTGAAGGATAGTTCCAGATAGTTCATCGAAAGGGTTTTCTTGATCTGTTAAATTGCGTAGGTGAATCCATATCATTCGCTTATTATGGTAGGATGGACCACCCCTACCTTAATAAGCGAATAATATGGATTCACCTACGTAATTTATCTAATTTTGTACGTGCTGCATAATTTGTATTAAAATCATGCAATGCTGGTTGCGAGACTTTAGGTGGCTATAAAGGGACAAGACTTATGTTCGAAGGTGTACATATATAACATTTTTATTTATTACTAGTTTAATTTTTTTTTCTTTCGGCATAAACCAGTCTTAATATAGGTATAGGCACAAAAAATAAAAGAAACAAAAACAAAAATATATTTACCATATCATTTGTTTCTAGGGTTGAATGCATAAAAAATATCGACTGCAGATAAACCACATAAAAAGTGGGAGTAAAAAGTTTGAATTCACTTAAAGTTCTGGAGAAAAAATCGGCTCACAAATCTGTCTATCTAATTTGTTTGTAGATGGAACGAAATCGTACAAACAAGTGCGGCGGGAGGGACAACGGAAGCCACGTTTTCAATTATAAATTTCCCAAGTTTTATAGACGGGGAAAGTATATTAGGGTGCGCGCGCGCGCTCAACAACACACTTTATTGTACTCTGTAAACATGGCAAATATTTAACTACCCATCAACTAAATCGAATAGCACACGGGTAGAAAAAAAAAAAAATATATATATATATATATATATATATATATATATATATATATATATATATATATATATATATATAATATTTATATATATATATATATATATATATATATATATATATATATATATATATATATATATATATAATATATTATAAGACTGAAAAGTAAACAATGTGTTTTGTTTCTTATAGCCTTATCATTTGTAACTATAATTCGCGAACCAATCAGGACACTAATGTACATTTTTTACATGAATTTTTATGAATAAGGCAGTGGGGGTGGAAGTAGTTCAGGTAGTTGATAATGAAATAGGAAAACCAAAGATGAATTCAGTTTTTTACAACGATTTTTTTCTTTCGCACAAGTGATCGTTATTTTTAATGAACGTGTTCACAGCTTAATATGTTGCGAGCTGTTAACAGTCATTAGGTGCGGCAGAGGGCTCAATATTTCCAATTAAAATACGCAACGTGCCTACCCGTCACACGGGCTTACACTTTTTAATTTTTGATCTACTTATGACAGCGCGCGAGGGCCAACAGCGTGAACAAGATCGACTTAAATGTCAGTTACTTCACATTGAGTGAGATGTGATGCAGTCATATACTAGTAGGTAGAATAAAGTAAATTGATTTAAAAAAAAAACAAAAAAAAAACTTTCCTAATTTCTAATCGCTTTTGTGTGAGTGTGTGGTCTTTATAAATACGTCCTTTTCTATTCCCTGAAGGATCGCACAGACTTATGGGTCCTTCGTTACAACAGAGACAAAATGGAGTCTCCTAACTTTTCAATTTACTTGGTAAAATCACCTTAGTTCCTTGTGCTACACTCTCGAGGACGACGAAACTTTACAAGCACACACACACACACACTTGTATGTATGTATGTACATACATACGTACATATGTTACAAAAACATAGGTACGTCTCTCATATACTTAAAAAATTATTTCCAAGATTTGAATATTATATTGTATTTATGTAAATACGTTTTAAGGGCGGCTTCATTTAATCTTTTCATATTTGACAAATTGTTTTAAGAATAAGATTTACATTTGTTAAACAGTAAAGAAAAGTAATACCTATAGAATATCTTTTAATGTTACTTTCTTATACGAAATAATAATCATGAAAAAAAATCGTTCTTGAGATTTAAACGCCATAATAATTAAGATTATTTTCTTTAATTAAAAAAAAAAAAGTATATTTTAATAGCTATTTATTTTATCTAAACAAAATATACCTACTACGTATAAGAAAGTGCAGTCCAAACACTGCAGATGTTTTGGCATCTCGTATGTACGATATGTATGTTTGAACGTGTGAGTGTGGGGAGTAGCAGTGTTTTGTGCGCGATATAAATGTGACAGACTTATTAAAAATCCACGAAACTCTCTTATTACACTGGCAATGTCAAAGCAACTTCTGCTTTTATTAACTTTTTATATTAACATTTCTGTACGCGACAATGTCACGTTCAACATACTGTGTATGTGTGTAGCTTGCCATAATAACATACCCATATGCACTTGAGTAATATGTTATGTTTATATGTATGCATGTATGTATGTATGTATGTACCTAATATTTTTCTCATCTAAAATAGACTTGTTTGTTTGTTATTGACACGCTCTTTATTTAGATAATGACTCCGTATGCCGGCATATACATACGTACCATGACATAATTTATTTCAATTTTTTCAACACATACATCAA
Source organism: Nebria ingens riversi (assembly GCA_018344505.1). Lineage (NCBI taxonomy): Eukaryota > Metazoa > Arthropoda > Insecta > Coleoptera > Carabidae > Nebria > Nebria ingens. Next base: position 57,018 of record JADQWA010000372.1, read on the forward strand.
TATAGATTCAAATCAATTGTTTTCTATCAACTATTAATTTGAATTCACCCAGTAGGTATGTATGTACATACACACCCAATATTCCATAGAATAGAGAGCAAACATTCTTATGCACACATTCATAGTTTTCCATTTATCGTCGCTGTCGTGTAATGAAAACGTTTGTAAGTATAGAAAAAATTAATTACATTTTTCATGGCACACTTTTTATTTCATTTGTCCTCTATTTCACGTTACATGTTTAATTACATTTTTACCGTAAATTAAACACATTTTATACATAATTAGGCGTACACACACACACACACACACACAGTACATGTATAGATACATACATAGGTACATACATATATACAATTTCCGAGGCGTTATACATTTGAAATAAAATATCGTCAAAAGTGCAGGTATATTTACAGATTCCTTGAATACTTTTGCAAGTGATAACAGTTTTGAAAAATAAGTACAAATTATTTACTAGAGATTAATTTTTGACGTCTTAAAATAAATAAGTAGTAATATTTACAATAATGGAATGAATGCAATAGTAAGTTGTATTTATCATCTTTTCACCCTCAAAGTCATTCCAATTAGTGGGTCGCCGCAACAAATAACCAGATCCAAACCCTATGTTTATTCTGCGCTCTGTGGCTGAAGCAACGCTTTGAAGAAGAGCTTTTTGTCACATGTGGTTCATCCCCCTAACTGTAATGTAACATGACTAGAATCTCGCTTTATGTTTGATAATTAACCATGCATGGCACTCTATCTATTGTTCTTGCAACTCTATTGTTTTTACATTTTCTAGTATATCTGCATATGTATGCACATACATACACAATGTGACCAAATAAAATACTTACAAATTCAATTATTTAATGTGAAATTGCAACTAGTAACATTCAATTGCATTCCAAATGACAATACAACAGAAGTTCAGTACATGCAAAGTGATTCTACACTCAACAAGAACGCGTATTTACTTTGATAGAAATCTGTATTACAAATAATTACATTATTACATTGACAAACAAATATAATTTCCTTCTTTCTTTATTACTTTACATATATAGGATAAAGTTGCCGAAATCGCAGTGGCTCCTAAATCGCATCACTGTTTTTCAGAAAACTATTCCGCTAATGTTCTATCTATCAGCTATTTTGAGAAGTAGGCAGTAGTTTGTGCAGAAAACTGCATCAGAGTGCCGCGAACCGTTTAGATGACAAATCGTCTGAAAAGTTTAGTGTGCTTGAACTGTAATATTCCGGTTCCCGTTGTAAGGAATTAGCCACGAAGTAAATGATATTAATAAGTTAACTCACATCTAGGATAGGAGCACAACTTGTATTTTATCGAGTTAACAGGCTAAAATAACTTTTAGATTGATATTTGAGGATTAAAAACGCATTTTTATTATAAAATGACAAGTTTCCTATATCGCACCACTAGTGAGTTGCTCAAATCGCACCACCGGAAGAATCGTATTGTTTTTTTTTTGTAATGAAGAAAATATTGAAGATATGATACGTTGTCTAATGTGTTTTCTTCTTATTATTCTTTTATTATAATATTTCCTAGTTTATTATCAGTTTTTATAAGAATTATATGTTTTGTTTCTATGTTTTAAGTATCTGTTTGCATCCATTCGTCATATTTTATGAATAAACTCTTTACCATTTAAACTAGGTACCATTTTAATACAGGGTGCGATTTAGGCAACCCATGGTGCGATTTGGGAAACTAGTGTGTCCACTTTAGAATTGTCTGCCTGAGATATCAAATAAAACGTTACTAGTGATAACTTGTCATAAAATCATGTTCCCTATATTAGATTGGGGAAAATCCGAAAAGTGGTGCGATATAGGCAACCTTACCCTATATAATTATTACATATACATACATATTTGATATGTATACCTAAACGAGTTTTACGTTTGTTGTAAAAGTAGGTAATATTGTATATCAAAGTATTTTAATGAATACATAAATAAGCTTTCTGTAAAGCAGGGTAAATACTTAAAGGTCCGAATACAGTAAAGCTTTAGTTAGCATCATGTGACACAGGCGAAGCGCTGCCTGTAGTGTAGTTGTAGCGTGCAAAGACAAGATGTATGGTGTCGGCATGCGGTTTCCTTTAGGAACTTCACCAACCGCCGCCACCGCTAGCAGGACGGCGCTATTGTCGCATATATGCTGGGTGACATCAGGGGAATAAGCACATTATTACTGAATAATTTGTGCCTCCGGAAACAATAGCATGACGGATGTGTCACGTTATTTCGAGCGGATGCAACCACGTTACGTTATCAACCAACAAACTAGGTACTATATCCCTCCATCTTTAACACACATACTACGGTAAAATATTCTTAACCTTAACAAGAATATCTACTAGGAAAACATGACTTTTAATATGAATAGTAAGCAATATTGTTGTGGCATGCATAGAATTTAATAAAAATCTGCATATAATATATGAATGTTTCTATGAAATATCACATCACTAATATCATTTCTAAAATAATATTAAAAAAACGCGCAGCAGTGATTCTATCTGCATAACACATTCATATTATGCATTTATACACACAAATGCATAAAAATTGAATGATTTCTGAGTGAAAATAAACCTTGCATAGATATAAGAAGCCCTCTATTGTATTTATGTGTGTGCGTGTTTGTCAGTTAGAGAGAGAGAGAGAGAGAGAGCGGTAGTCGTAAAATAAAAAAGTCATTGCGTTGGTACGTCACACGTAGTATTCCTGTGCCTGCCTCTTATCTTGCCATTGTACTGCCAATGGAACGTTTATGTCTGTCGCAGGAGCGTGATTGCTTCACTTGCTTCTTATTATTTTCCGTCCTTTTGCACCCATTTCTAATACAAGTCTCTCTATCTCTGATGGCCAGTGACGTCCAATCAGTATGCATTTATTTCCCCAGTCATTACACAGGTATTGGGGATTAATTTTAATGTAAACCAAACGAATTATAGGTGCATGTATTAGGTATTTAAAAGATAATCACAAAAAATCATGGCATTGCTTTGACTTTACGTTTACGTGTTAATAAATGTACTCGAAATTAGTGTGAATTTTATAGCAGATGTGATTGCAGTTTTCAATGTTGTGTGTCGCCACTGTACCTATATACTATGTGTGGGTATAATAAAAGGGTCCGTAGTGAAGCCAACCCTTCGATGATACGCTCCCCAAAAATTAAATGTTGCCAACCCTCCGGAGCGACACGTGTAAATGTCCCCATTTCATTTTGTGTCTATGCACAACTGAAACGCAAAATTGTGCATACCTACCTACATACATACGTATGTACATACATACATACCAAGACTGGGTTCCAAGCGAATATACTATAACATTTCTTCTCTAATATACCTACTATCAGAGTGTTGTGAAAAAGAATGGCCTTCATAATTGAATAAAGTCTACAGGTATGTATTGTATATATGTACATACATACATACATACATACATATGTTGTATATATGTTACGGAAAATATATGCATTAATTGGTAAATGTAGATAGGTAGGTACATACATATATAAAGCAAAGAAAATAAAAATAAAAGAAAAAAAACTGTTTCCTTTCTCTAGAACGTATAAGAATGTAAAAAGTTTTAATAGTCTATACTATATTTGAATTCACTGAAATGAAGGGTTTAAATTTGCAATGCATAATCACTGAAATGAATACACAGAATGCATGGATAGAGATATTAAAAATTCAGATAATCACTAAGTATACGTCCAATAAAACGTGTATTTGCGAAAGATAAGTAATAGTGGAAGAATAACAGCTGCTTTACCTATCTATATAAACATTAAATACTGGATAGACAAAAACTAAAGCTTTGGGGGGAAATAATTATATTTTCTACATATTAGGATATGCAGATCGGTAAGTGGCGCCATGTAATTTATGTGTAGGTATGCAAATGTATGCCTATGGAAATTGGAAGCATACATACCTATATATTAAATTCTATTTGATTTATATTTAAACGTATTAGAAGAATATACTACTATTATGTATTATGAATATAGTGAAACAAACAGTCAAGTAAGTATTGTATTATAATTAACAACAAACAAAATGAATGTGCAGTGAATAAATTAAAGTATGTTATGATGATGTTGACACGTTATAAATTGTTTGTCAATTATAGTATAGGTGTATACATACATAATTAGCATGTATGTATGTGTATAATGTAACAGCTGTGTTAGTGTTTCATTTTAATAGCAAATTGGTGGCGGAGTGTTCAAAAAACAATTGGCGTTTCCTCATTATTAAACACAGAAACGAAGAGAGAAACACGCGTGTCAAACAACAGGCAAATATACACTTTTTGTTTTTACAGAAATACCACCATCCGCTAATTTAATTCCACTAGATGAGTAGGTACTATGTATAGGTATATACATACATACACAGAACGAGTACTACATTAGTCGCTCGTAAAACTGTTGGCTACGAATTTAGTCATTAGCTTTTATTTATTTGCCACTATTTCATCTGCCACAATAAATTATATTATAATTTTTCTAATGATATACCTACCTACCTAGTACATAACTAAGTGAATTTATTTCAATGAAAGAAAGTTTTTTTTAATAAAAATCAATGGCGTTAAAAGTCAAACAGAGAACCAGGTCTATAAATAAGATAAAATATGAAACCAAAACATATATGTATACCTATGTAATAACATTAAAAATAACCAAATAACATATTATGAAATACTATGAAAATGGTAAATTATTAAGTAAATACTTTTTACTAATATTTTTAATATTCAAATATTCGACAAATGTGAAAAACTTATCTGTCAATAGCGTAACTGCAGTCTTATAACATTTGTAATTACACTGTAGGTCACAACCCTCTGACAAGTGTGGAACACTTATATCGGATGATTCGCTGTGGATGACGTAGCTCAATCGGTAGAGCAACAGAGCGTAAATCTGTAGGCTCTGGGTTCGATTCCCAGCGGCATCCGATAAGTTTTTCACATTTGTCGAATATTTGAATATATTATGAAATGTTACGATTTTAGGCAATGTATCGTAAATTAAACTATCACTAATGCTTTAATTGTTGGACAAATAATGGTGTTTTGACTTAAATGCACCTTTAAAATTCCATAAATATTAATGGTTGTAATAATAATAATAATGCGTATAAGAGAGACAACAATATGTATGTATGTACATACATACATATGTACCTATAACGTGGCCGGTTTTGGAAATGACATAGTGATGTTGTTGGTTGCGGCTTCTTGTATTATAATTTACTTTAATGAACGGTACAGTGGCACTAGTGCTGCGGTCACATTAACCAACGGAAGCTGCGACCAGTTAAGATGACGCAGGAATTTCTTATCTTTTAATAGAAAAACAAGACCGAACGTGCACGCGCACATCATCCCATTCGCTGCTGCACACTTCTCTGCACGCACGCCCCCATACCAACAAGAAACAAATATGATATCTTTGAAAAAGAAACTGCAGATGCAACAGACAGATGGACTTAACAATCTGGTAATTGAGATCAAATATGAGTGTACGCATATTGTGACAGGTAGACATTAATTATACTCAACTAATTGGAAAGTTGGCTTGGCGTAAATCATGCTCGAATGTCTCTGTTTGTATATATACATATGTAGTTTAATTACAAACAGACTGATGTGTTTTGGGTGTCGTCAAAGGGACCGAAATTTCATTTAATTTCTATCATCTACTCGTACGAATGGTGGCGTGGAAATACGCCTAATTTGTTAATAATATCCCCATGACTAGTACTAGTACTTATAACAGATCGGGTTTTCCATCATAAGTAGAACTCTGTCAAAATGATGATATCAGTGTCATTATTCCTAATATAACAAAAATCATAACTGGATAATATACACGATAACCAATGCAAACTTCAATAATATATTATTCCAGAACAAAATAAGCCGTTGTTAAATATAAAATAATTAGTTCAAGTCATCAAGTTTGTTGTTATGGACCAAAGACGTAATTTATCAGATCATTAACGTTAGTGCCCATTTTCAGTGGTCGCCAATATGTTGAATTTTATATGATGGAAATTTAAAAAAATATTATACCTACATTCTTTTCATCGATCTTAGTAAAATTACATCTTTTCCTGGATAATGCACGTACATTGGTACCTTTTGATCATCCAGAAACAAATAGCAAATTATTTTTTTAGTATTACGCTTGACTTTTTTATTTTTTTGCTATTTCTGCTTTAAAATTCATACATTCAATCTAGTACCAGAGTATTGCTACTATTTGTATTTCTACTGGTGACTAATTTATCCTTTTCTTTATTTTATTCTTTTATTTGTCTGACATAGTAGTTACTAATAAAACTGTTTTTGCTGACCTGAGTTTGGAGAAAAACATATAATTATTGGGATAAGACTATCTTTTGAAATGATTCTTTACATTTCAAGTTCATTATTATTATTATTATTATTGTGTGCGTGGCCGATTTCCGAGTTCATAATTTTTAGGTTCTAAAAGACTTTAGCACAGCTGCCAATATGATCTATGACCAGCGAAGCAATCGTCTTAAATGTAAAAATAATACACAATATATTCCGAAGCAAGCAGATACAGAATATTATATACAACACTTTTTATTTCCACCGGGAAATTGAAAAAAAACGAAAGTCGATACGGATTACAGTGTGATATGTATCGATATTATGATGTGAACTATGAAAACACAAATAAATGATTTGTATAGGGAAACAAAACGGTTATATGTATGCATGTATGTATAATTGAATCTAAACTTGAAATAAAAGGATATTGCAGTTCAGCATATACCTATAGAATAGATGTTTAGTTTATTTTTATTTTTATTAACGTTGCACATATGTAGTTGCTACTGTAAATGCTTGCTTTGTTATTGAAAAAACAATTGAAAGCAATTGCTATTTTATTTAAAAATATAGTAGGTACCTATGTATGGAGCTTGGAAGAGGTTGATAAGAGTCGCTTTAGTTCATAGACATCAGCTACATACGTAACAGAAAGAGAGTAACCTACTTACTATATTACTATTAGGCATTAAACTACGTACTCTTGTGCGGTTTCAGTGTAGTATGTATGTATATACATCAAATATTCCCCTTATTTTATACTGTTCTTCAGTATTTTGGTACTATATATTTCGAAAACAGATCTAGACACCGCGTAACTGCCATACCTATGTGAGTGTATGTATTTCTAGATATGTGAATCGGAAATTTCCTGCGTAACCTGCCGACATATTGCTTTCTTGAAGTAGGTACATTTTAATTAATTTCGCAGTTCACTTACGCTAGCAGTTTAGCATTACCCACTAGACTATGGCTATTTCTTTCGCGTACTAGAACCAAATGTTCTTGGGGACGACGTGTATAATCAGCGATGTTTGCGTCAATTTAGAATTCATAGAGTATCTACCATTGACGTTGGATGATTGATCCAGGAATCAACGAGGACTATCTATAGAATTCTATTTAACACTGATGATTAGTTCACTCCGATCAAAGTATATTTTCAATAATTTAGTTTTTGCAAAATTGATAGTTACTATTAAAAATCTGTCATATTACGACCAAAAGAGATAATATTCTTTTACAATTTTTGTGTTACAATGATCAGGCAAGTTGAAGTTTAGTAAATTTATCCCGAGCAATCATCATTTCTTTGTACTCAAATATGATATTTAATTGATTGATTGAAAGCCAACGCGATCTATAAAAAATAACAATGAAATTAACAGTAGGTATGTATGTATGTACATATAATAATAATTATTATTTAATCATTCACTACCAAGTGTTGAGCTGAAGCTTTCCTTATAGTAGACTATTATAATATGTTCTTTAATTTTAGGCGGGAACGGAACTAGCTACGAACATATTCAGGAACCGCGGTTATAAGACATATATTGGTCATATATTATGTAGCCACGATTTAAGCTCGGTTATTTTGGTTATGAAAGTATGGGGAATAGCATATGTTAGTTGCATATTTGTATAGGACATAAATGATGTAAAATAAGCTGTGAGCTATTGGATAAACATAAAAGAGATCTTTTTTAGATGGTTTAATAAACTAGTTTCGGCTGGGACAAGTTAAACGGAAATTATGTTAAAAAAAAAAAACTACAAAGCAATATATGTATTTATATATGTATGTATGTAGATGAAAACACCTACAAGCAGAGAATTTGTGATTGGTTACGTCAAGTTAATCATCTTATAAATTATTTATTATTTTCCTATTAGTATAGCTCAAAAGTTTAAAATAATTTTTAAGTTATACCCATAGATAATTTCATCGACTTATAGGTAGTAGATAAGATACAACGAGGTATGTTTATATGTACGTATGTACAAGAATGGCTAATCGAACGTGTTATCTGATTAGGATTTAGTGTTCAATGGAATTGGATGGAGAGCATTGCTTTTCTAATAGTAATATCAAGGGTGCGATATCATAACAGAAACCATCACATTTAAACGCAATTTATGACCGTTATTATATAGTGTAGTAAGGTAAGGTGTACCTATTATACGGTGACCTCTATTGGATGAAAAACATAATTGTTCATTCTATTCGATTTATTTGTAGAAAAAAATTAATTATTTGCCAATTAGTATATGTAGGTATGTATGTATACATACATATATGTTTTATCTGCCATTATTATTATTATTATTTTGGTATATGTAAATATTATCGATTGATAAGGAATAATAATTAAAAAAAAAAAACTTAGTGTCATTAGATTAATATTGGTAAACAATATGAAACCATGGAAAACTAAGTCGATCTGATTGGTTACCGAATTTCAGATAAATCATAAATATATTTTAGCATAGCGTGTTATGATCGCGGAAGAGAGACAACTAAAGATAAATATACTTGCAGTAGGCCTTATTTTTAAAATGAGAGATATTAATATTTCGCACAACTTTTGTTTAAACAATTTCTTCCCAAATATTGCGGCTTGAAAAAACATCTCTTGTGGTTGCTTGAGACAATAAAACAGATAAAATATATAATAATAATAGAATATTTACATACCTACATATATATATATATATATATATATATATATATATATATATATATATATATATATATACTCGTATATAAAATAGCAAATAAAGAACCTCGTGTGTTTCATTATGATGAGTAATCATCTGGCGGTGGCAGTTACGCACTCGGCTACGCATGCTCTGATCATTTCATACACCTACTATACGTAACAATGCTACACTTTTTACTAACAACACTCCAACACAGTCAAGTGTTAATCGTAGTGTGTTGTTATCTGATCTTTCGAACAAAGTTAAGTATTATTATGTGAGCAAGTTGTTAAACGAAAATGCCAGTCAGAAAAGAAGCAGTTATTGTCACACACGTTAACAATCCATCAGTGCCGATAAATAAGAAGGAAGGCAAGGGCAAGGCAGCATACTAGTCGCTAACCCATTTGTGATGTCCCAAACAATCATCTTTGCTATTCTCTCTCTCTCTCTTATATATCTACATATATATATATATAAATTAATAAATATCAAAAGTATAATTATTCAAAAATCTAACACGGATGTATGTATGTACATACATACATACATATGTAGATCTTTTTCCAGCATTTTATTTGCACATTTGTACACCGAAACAAAAATGTAACAAATTATTTATGAATTTTAAAATTGAATTTCATTCCTTAAATATATAAATAATGTTGTTTCAAAGTAAACACATTTATGCGTCGAATCAACTAAATTGTATTGGATCGAAAAATCTTTCACAGACTAGATTCAAAGGCAAAGAGCGAAAGGAAAGTGTATGTGTGTGTGAAAAAGAGAGAGAGAGTGTTTTTATTGATGTTTGACGATTTTCACTACAGAATCAACGAACAGAATTGTAAGGGTTTCAATTATGTCATTTGATCTTGTTCCGTTCACTTGACAAAGAGTAAATAGAAGAAGAAGAAATAAAGGACGAACGAACGAACCCACTTAATCAGACACTTATTAGCCATTCACATTAAGCGCAGGCAAACTAATCTACGTACATACATACATATGTAGGTATATAATGTTCTGAATCATTCTACTACACAAATAATGCATTTTATAATGAAATATTTTTAGAGTGTGATTTACTGGCCGATGTTTTCTTAACCGCAAACGAATAAATCAAAAATGCCACCCTTTGGTGACAATTTGAAAAATGGCCGCAACGGTAAACAAGTAAACAGATTGGGTCTTGGTCTCTTCGCTAAATTAATAGAAAACGAACGTTATAATTCCAATAACAACATTCAATTATATTTATTTTGGTTGGAAGTGTACGGTGAAATATGGATAAATTTATTATTAGATTAACAAATGCTTGTACTAGTGACAATGCCAATAAATAAAATATCTGCAGTGGCCCGCATTACACTTTCTTATACGTAGTAGGCTTTTTGTTTTTTTTTGTTTAGGAATAAGGATACACTAAAATACAACATTTGAAAATGTATCATTAGGTTATGATCGGAAATTGTTTAATTTTCAAATAAATTAAATAACTGACAGAATATTTCTATAAATGATACTAATATTTTACACATGTTTGCACTCAATCTATTTGTGACAATCGATGTCCAATGCCAAATGCTAAATCTCAAATCCCGAATTATTTTAGTCTATTTTGCTTTCCTGTTAAAATAGTGGCAGACATAGATGTTATGATTTATGAAATATAATTGTCGTATAAGAAAATAATACATCGAATGGTATTTTTAAAAAATTATTATTTAATAGACACGATATTTTTCTAAACGAGCCTGATGGTTCACTTTAATGCAGAATATATATGTACATACATACTCGTACATACATATATGGATAACAAATGAATGTCAGAAATATATCGAAAATGTACTTGAAATACATTATTCTATTGTAGGTAATGATAATAAAACAAATATTCAATATATCTTTCGATTACCAAATAGAATTTGGGCAGTTTGATTACAAACAACTGACGAAACAACACATATACATAGTGTCATATACGTAGCATTGTGTGAAATAATGTTGCGAACACGCGTAGGTAATAATTGAATAAAAAAAATTGCATTGGCAATGCCTACTCAGTCGTTTGTGTCGTAAATTACAATTAACTCCGAAAAAAGTCATTTATCATAATGGAATTTTGTATTGTAAGACAGAGAGCTCGGAGAGGTATCTCGATGGTCCTTGCTCGCTCACATACCGCGTGCAATGAATTATATAATTACATTTGAAACGTGATATGATATCTGTTTTAGGCATGTAACATTGATTCAACGATACTTTTTGATCACGTCGCGGATACACAAACTTAAAAGTATCATTTATTTATTTATCAGTCTCCAAGACAAAAAATCGAATCAAATCATTCATAAAGTATCAATTACATTTATGTATTGGAAATGGCGTCTGTAACAGTTTATATATGTATGTATGTATGTACATCCATACCTTGTGGTTCGCACCACATATGAGTTTCTTCAGCAAAAGATGGCAGCCTACCTACACAAAAGTGTGAGGTTTGGAATTCATAAACATCAAAATTGAATTTCATAGAGAGCAGTGGCCCTGTGTGCCAAGTCTTTTTTAAATTTAGTACCCACTTTAGCTGCCTGGAGCGCTGTCAGCGTGCATACTATGCCTACCCAAGTTGCGTTGCGTTGCGTTGTGTTGCGTTGCGTTGCGTGTATTACCTATAATAAGTATACATACATACTTTTTTCAATTCTACATCTGGCGAGATCACTCAAGGTTTCTTTGCAGCTTGTATATATATATATAATCATATTACAAATTCAAGTCTCTCTCTCTCTCTTACTTGTAATATTGTAGTGTAGATGTATTGCTAATTTTCTGACAAAAGATTGTGATGTTTACAGTAAATTAATTCGACCTATGAACTTACTTATACCTTTAATAAAATTATTAAGATAAATATAATTAAAATTAGAACAACATTCACAGGTTGAAAAATCACTATAGCATTATTTTTGTACTCTAAACCTTAAGTTAGTTATGGACATAGACTATAAACATTAAACAAGCACACTTGAAACATTATTTTATTTTTTTCAGATTTATTTAATTACACTTTTCAATATTACTTGTCTACATGTAAGTAATGTTTTAAGAAAAACAATAATAATAGTAAGTTAATGTGAACACATAGAACACAATATTAGTCCTTCTGTTTTGCTAATCGTACGAGATCTATAACAAATATAGCTCCGGTCACGCCAAGAATGGCCAGCAAGATAAAATATATGGTTTTAATGCCGTCGCTGCCAAGTAGACACAGCATTAATACGCATACGACCAAATTCAACATGGCTCCAATTGCATTGAAACCGAATTCACAGACGACATGCTGTGTGTCGAATAGAATAAGTATCATTAGCGTTGTTGACGTAAGGAAGCAGTTCGGCTGAGCACAGGCCAGTGTGATTATCGTCGATATATTCAAGATGGCGAAATTGTCCGCAAATAAACAATATATAATTGTACCAGCCAAGCATAAGGACTGAAATAATAAAATGCCATAGACAAAATATATAGCACAGATATCGAGTTTTAGTAATGTTGATAAAATTTACCATTTCCACTATTTTTAGGATAAAGGATGAATTTTGAAAAGCCTCTCCACAGGACAGCATGTTGACAGATATTTGACGTTTAAAATTAAATTATTATATTGTTTTTCATAAGTTTGTTGATTTAAATAGACTTTATATTCTGATTTTATGTTTTATCGTCCAATCAAAAACAAGATAGATACGTAACTGAAAAATGATTAGTATTTTTATAGATTTATATTTAGTTAAATATCTTAAGGATGCATTTGTATGCCTATGTATATTACTACAAGATTATCAATCCAAATACAATTACATCTGGTAGTGATTTATTTATGTTTTATTATTAAATTTATGTCTTAAGATTTAAAAAAAAAAGTATTGTTTTATTTAAACACTTACCTAGTCATGCAAAGCGATTGTATAATTTTAATGATTCATATTTAATAGGCAATAAAAAAATGTAGATATGAAAACAATACATAATAGGTAAATGATTAATGTCCAATCACAATCAGATCCATTTCGATATAAAAGAAAGGCAGAATAACAGAAATATTAATTATAATTGTTTCTGCTATCCATACTGCTAGTGTTTTACTTGGTTTTGAAAATGGTACACTTTAAAATGTTGCTTGCTATTGCTGTTGTACTAATATTAACTAGCCCTTCATTGTCGCTACCATGGCCACAAGAAGACACGGACAATGTACCTGTACCTGCATCAAATCCAAATCCTAAAATTGTACCTTCTAACCCTAACCCTGCACCTCCTGCAAGAACTGCAGTTGCAGTTCCTAAAGCACAAAATGGGGTACCTCCAGCTCAGTTACCTGCATATAATCGTATGAATATGTATAGTAGGCCGCAACCGGTAAGAGTTAAATTTTTGATTTTATTCTGTTACAAACGTATTTCCTACGCCTATCTATGTAGTACATATGTAAAGTTTTGAGCAATATTTATTACATTGATCACTGACAAAATCATAAATCATGTGTAACTTTTAATTTTATATGTAACTTCAAAAAATATATTTTTACTTTCTTTTACGAAGTAATAAGTAAGTATTGTAATCACGAAAAAAAAATTTCTCGAAATTTTTACGGAAATACACCTTTTGACCTTCCCTGAATCGAGTCTAACTATTTTTGGAATGACGTCTGTGTGTGTGTGTGTGTGTGTGTGTGTATGTGTTTGTGCGCTCTACAGCCTACACCGTTAAAGATAAAATTATGAAACTTTAAACTTAAGATTTGTATATGCCTGGGAGGAAAACCTCCTATTTTTTAAAAGCATATTCAAACCGGAAGTGCATGTTTACTTGAGTCATTTTTTGTAATTTCTGCAATATCTCCGAAACGGCTGTACTTACAATAAATATAGTTACATTAACATTCAAAGATATTAGTATTCTGCACAACTTTTGTTTGAAACATTTCTTCAAAAAGTACCAGTTACAAGATCTTATCTTATTGATATTGCCATAGTTACGTAGGTATGGGAAATTATATATAATAAATCGTATCTACTATGCATGTCAATTGTTTTAAATATTCAAATATTTTGACATTTAACATTTATTGTCAGTGTTACAAATAAGTTGAGTGAAAAAGCGTTACAAAGGTTAGTAAATAATTTAAAATATTATATATATAATTTTTAATAATGTGTAATGAATAATTATATTTTCTGTATATTACTATAGAATCGAACATTTTAAATCTAAAATACATATGTTTTATTAGAAATCTGACAATAATCTAACTTTACAGTTTTACTGGACATAATGAATGAAAATATTTTCTGTTAAATTTTAACATTTTATATTTTAATTTATATACTATCAAATCAAAATATACTGACTACGTAAAAGAAAGTTTAGGGCCAATACATGGCCGATGTTTTATTCTTGTCATAATTTCAGTATTTCTAAATTATTAGTATTGTAGTAAAGTTTTACGTACTGTTCCTTAGCGTACCAGACCGGATCTTGAAAATATGGTTCTTGTCACATTTTTCACTAATTTTATTGTTTTATTTACTTTTAGATCATTTGGAACGCATTCGCCGGAGTAATTGATGGACTTAATTCTGTAGCTAAAAACTTAATTGACATTACTTTTGGATAAGCATTTTGGAAACTGCTCTCCATATGCATCCCTTATCAATTATAAAAGTAACGTTATTTGAGTGATTTATTATTGATCAGAATAGATTAAGTTATCAATATGTAATTCTATGTACCTATCTAAGGTGTATTGGAAAAATAAATATTTGCAATTTGATCAATTTCTTATAAACATGTGTGTACATACATACATACATAGGTATGTACATAAATAGATAGAAATTGTTTTGTTCAATAATACATCAAATGACAATTATATACTCAAATTGTAATCGGTGTCTTTTCAAAAACGTGACTTTATTGCAATCAAGTAAAATATTGGGGCGAATTTGGTTCAAATAATATTTGGGTAAACTTAACTAACTCTATCTAAAACTAGTTGATCAAAGATTAATGAACTGAACAAACAGTAAGCAGTGTAAAGAATGCGATCATATACGATGTTGGTATCCCGTAAATTAAAACGTATCACAGAGACTTGCTAATGTACTGAAAGCGTTGTACTTTTTGCTGCTTGGTCTTCACTACGTACATTATTATAGTATAACTATAATTGAATGAATATTTAATAGCGCGTCTAAATTAGTAAAAATGACGTACTTATAATCATCTACATGCGTTTATAATAATTGTTAGACTTATTTTGAGGACTTATGAAATAATATTTGTCATGTGTGTCAAGTTCTATAGAAATGGAACTTTTCCGGTGGAATTAACTGCAATAAAATTACATCACTTTTTATTCTAATTTGATTATCAAGTCAGTTGAGACTAGCGCCGCATAGGTTGCACCCATTCGTGAAAGATGTATGTACTAGTTATTAAGCAATTATTGCGATGATATGTAATCATTTGTGTCTGCCAGTTTTATAATAAAATTGATGCATACTATTTGCAGTTTAGAGAGGATAATATACATACATACATACATACCACATGGAGTTTAGCTAGACTGTATTGAAGCTAGAGGGCAAGTTGTCCTATAATACGGCAGTGTAAGGGATGGTTTACGCGTGCGCGTGGTTTAGCGTGAGCGGGGTGCGACCGACGCGCCACCATACAGTCACCAGTGTCAGGGGAAGCACGCTACACCGCCGTCAAGCGTACCGCACCGCCTCCTGGTGAACACCATCGCCAGCAAGCTTGGACTTGCAACAAAAAAAAAAATTTAAATTAAAAAGTGCGCGAATTTGACGAAAAATGTTTGCATTTTTTTTTTTTTGTGTGACAACATGTGCTTGTTCTATTTGGATGGTGTCTGATATAGTCAATTAAACTGTACAATTATTACGTATGTGTAACTAAAAAATAAATATTTTTGTGACACTTTTCTATGAATGCTTAAATAAAATAAATTTAAGTGAATTTGTCAAACAATGAAATAAAAAAATAAATGTTAATCATTTCGGAACTAATTGAAATTGGTAGTGGGTGGGTGCTGACTATTGTTCGTGTGTTGTAACAGTGCGCTAGTAATATTTCGGCGTGCGATTTCAATCAGATTTTGCACTGTAAAGAACATTATTTGTGTAAATTTATTTTAAAATCATATGAAATCTTTATTAACGTTTAGGTAATATACCTATTTTATATTCAAGATAATAATTATATCAATTCTTCATCAAAAGTTATTGGTGCTAACTTGGATTTGTACCTTTTTCATGATTTTGGGTATAAAAATACAATAATATTTTTTTGCATAAAATTATAAAATTATAGTTCTTTGTTCGGGATAAGTGGACCATGCCATTAACGAGAAACAGTAGTCATAAATAATAATTTAAAAAATGGTACCTACATAGAGAGTATGCGTTGACTTTAGATAGACATATCAAAATAATAATAATAATAATACTATATTTAGTATAAGAAAATGCCGTATGCCGTACGGTTATGCGCGACGTCGCGTCGTTTTCGTGTTTTAACAGTAGTGTAGCTCCGGTAGGAAATATTAATTATGTACCTACGGAACAAGTCAATATCATCAGATCACCGTGTGTCTGGCTACTGACGCGAACTGATGGATGTGTTAGTGATGTGTGTGCTGGGTGCGATGTCAGCGTTCCCAGGACCGAAACTCGCTGCCCTATACTTGGTTATACTAGCCTCCGTTTTTGTCACTGGGGCGCAAAAGGCTAAAGAAGGTATTACATATATACGCATATATTATAAAACGTGCATAATTAAGTATTATTTGATGATGAAATTATCTTGTTAGACATATTCTTCTTGTAAAATTGCATTTCCTATCATTATTTATTCAAATGATTACATTTTTAAGTATAAAGTTTAAATGTGAAGTTGTTGCAAGAATTATGTAATAACATATATTTAAAAAAAAAATAGAGTCAGAAAGCAACATACATACATACATAGTTAAATTTCGTTTAATTTACACAAGAGTTAATATTCACGAAGTGTAAACCAAACTTTATAATTAAAATTGTATTTGCACCAGTCTTAATCTTTTGTAGAAAAAATTGTCTACACTGTAAAAGAATTAAATTTACCTCTAGGTAGGTAATTACAAATTCATTAATCAAACATTTTTATATCGTAAATCTGAGCTTATTTGTATAATAAGAAAAATATATGTATATTGTATTTTTTTAAATGCTGTTAATAAGGTGAAAGCATATTAAAAACAATTATTATGAATAATTTCTGTAGGTAGGTATATAATATTTATAGAGTAACAAATTTTGATGGAATTATACAATTTCAATTTATAAAAACACTTTTTTTATTACTTGCAAAATTTGTCATTCACGATTTATCGGTTTTGCAGATTAAACCAATGTAAAGCAGAATAATGTAGTTCTACTACCTTTAAACGATTTACAGATTACTAATTTTATTAATCATAACTATGTCACGTTTAATAGTCTCAAGATCGACAATTGGTTTCGAAAAATAGGCTGGTTTTGCTAGTATAAATAAATGATTAAAACACTTATGCGTGCCTATATTTGGGACGTAATATTAATTAATAACTGTGGTTAACTAACGACAAAACACACACATTTAATGCAATTACGCATCAGATCTATACAGTCCATTTTCACCGGATCATGTCGGTATGAAAGACAATCCCGGAGAATGTCGGTGCACAACCCCGGTATCACCGGAATCTGCACGCGCACACATAGTCCGGTTTATATATATAATTTTATTTATATACGAAAGTGAGTTACATTGAAGTAGTTTTTGGATAATCCACAACAAGTACGAAACATTTTTTATTTGATTTCTGGGAACGTTACACACTACAAAGTATATCTGCACGTAGTTGTAAATTTATAGAATTATTTTTTAGACGTATGTACCTAAATGTTTTCTTTTTGTGAGGTGTCAATATCATAGTGTACATAAATGAATATAAATTTGTGTGTTTGTATATTTCTACAAAAATACAAGAAAAAATTACAAATTAATTTGCCATTAACCGAAAGTGTCTTTATTTGTTCACTCAGTTTCTATTTCTAACACATGCAATCTTGACTGTATTCTAATAATATGTTTTGAGTGTGAAACATTTCCTCTGTTACTACGTCACGTAGATTAGAAAATATATGTGAAATGTGATATAAATATATTTATCCATTAATATTTTACGATATACAATTTATGAAATATGATTGTGTAAACATGTATTAACAAACAAATACTTTATGAAATAAATTTCATTCAAATCATAATAGAAAGGGCTTCTTTTGTATGTGTGTGTACATTTCGTGTTTTACCTAAATATATTGCTATTTGTTGGTGTATACCTAAGCTCTTTCTTGAATTCACTTTGTCTGTTTCGTGCGATCGTTCACGTCTAAGCGGCACAGTATTAAGAACGAGTGTAATTTAAAATTATATACATATACGTATACCTACATTGACAAAATTACATTTTTCCATTTGCTTGCTTTCTTAGTGGGTTGTTTCTTGACAATATTCCTCTTAATTAAATTTATTTTATACATGGTTGGAAAATCATTATATTTTTATAAATAGGTACATAATAGTTATATCTATCTATAGGTAGGTATTAACAGTTCTATTTTTTTTTTTTTAAATCATTTAAATGTAGAAATTACGCGTTTTGTGCGTATTTTATTGATCTAAATATGGATAAAATAACTTTTTGTTGAGAAACACAGTCTGTTGCTTTTAGATAAGAAAACTGCTGCAAAGTTATAAACAGCGACAACGCAATACTAGCTGCACAACTTGTTTGCTGAAAGTGTAAACCTTATAACTAGTAGATAACAGGGCGCTTGCAAGACGTGATAATAGTTGAACAGAGGCAATTTACTAGTAGTTAGTTGTATGCACATTATAAGTAGATCACTTATATAGTTACGAGAAAAGAACATTTTGAACTCGCAATCTATTTTGCACAATGCCAAATCCCACATTATTTCATTCTAATATGTACATACATATATTGTTTTCTTGCTAAAATATTTGATTTGATTGAATAAATATAAATGTTCTATACCTATGTTAAGAAATATATAGTTATATGTTTATCTTGGAACACACTTACATATATGTACATATGTATGTATGTATGTATGTATGTATGTATGTATGTATGTATGTATGTATGTATGTATGTATGTATGTATGTATGTATGTATGTATGTATGTATGTATGTATGTATGTATGTATGTATGTATGTATGTATGTATGTATGTATGTATGTATGTATGTATGTATGTATGTATGTATGTATGTATGTATGTATGTATGTATGTATGTATGTATGTATGTATGTATGTATGTATGTATGTATGTATGTATGTATGTATGTATGTATGTATGTATGTATGTATGTATGTATGTATGTATGTATGTATGTATGTATGTATGTATGTATGTATGTATGTATGTATGTATGTATGTATGTATGTATGTATGTATGTATGTATGTATGTATGTATGTATGTATGTATGTATGTATGTATGTATGTATGTATGTATGTATGTATGTATGTATGTGTGTACAACAACTATGATACACCTTTCCTGAATCAAGTGTGACTATTTAGAAAATGACGTATGTGTGACTATTGAAACATTAATGATGAAACTTAAGATTAATATAGTTACTTATTTTTGAAAAGAATGTTTCCTAGACGGAAGTACATGTTTATTCTGTACTCTAGTAATTATTTACCGTTTGTGCAATATCTTCGGAACGGCTACAATTACAGCAAAAATAGTAAGATATAAGATGAAAAATTAGGTTTTGTTTGAAAATTTTCTTCAAAAAATGTACCAGTTACAAGAAAATTGCTACTGAATATCTTATGTATCTTTTCATATAGTTCCGTAGCTATAGAAGTTTATCATCTATGCCTGTCAATATTTTAACAGGAAAACAAAATAGACTAAAATAATTTCCGTTTCATATTTGACTTCGATAGTGCAAACCAGACTAAGTGAAAAGTGTTTAGACGGTTCATAATTTATTTGAAAACTGAAAACTTTCCGGCAATAATAATTACTAACATAGCATAATAATGTATAACTATTATCTTAAATTAGTATTTTTATATTCTTCATATGTATCTAACCAAAATATACCTACTACGTATAAAGTACGGGATACTGCAGTAATTCTTAATATCAGGTTATTAATGTTTTTAGTTCAAAAGGGTTTACTGGAGGTATCACTTACATTTATTTTTTATAATTAAAGAAAAAAGTTTATTACCTAATTGAAACCTGTAAAAAATATTTATCAATTTTCTATTTTCTTCTTCTTTTATAAATATATTTTGCTTTTAATGCTTAACGAAAACATGTCAATAAAGATGATTTTAATTAACAGTATACGAAATTAACATTCGCGCAGAGCAGAAAAAATAGGAATGTATTATATGAAATATTATGTTATTATTCTTATTTTATATGACTGTACCAACAAATAAATTATCGGTAGGTATACAAAAATATATTAACCAGAAGAGAATTGTATTTTTAATCTAGGTTATATATATATATATATGTATGTACATATGTATGTATGTACACTCACGATCTTAAGTCTTGTCCCCCTTAGCTTGACACCTACGGTCTCGCAGCCAGCGTTGCATGATTTTGATGCAAGCTACGCCGCACGTACAAAAGCAGTTAAATTACGTAGGTCGAATCCATATCGTTCTCTTATTATGGTAGGGGGGCTGTTATCATTGCTTAGTCTTAAATAACATTTTATTAATACATACATAATGATGAATGTACTAATGAATGTAAGAAATTTTTGATTTGAGTTTTGTTTTGAATCAACTTCACATGCGCGAAAATATAAATGCTTATTACTCTGTTTCGGCCTTAATGAAATCAAACTGTTTACTAGGGTATAAATTATGTATGAAAAGAGATTTTCAATCTTTATTTGGCACCATGAACATTTTGATGTTGTTAATAGCCAAACAATTATCTTTATTTTTAGGGCACAAATTGGCACAAAATTATTAGTTTAAAAAACATCCAAAAATAAATCATTTTATTGTTTATAACTCTGGAACTAATAGGAATAAAAGATTAATTATTTCGGCACAAATAGGCACAAATTTGGCACATATTACATACATACGTAGGTATATTGAAACTGATTGTATAAATTAAATTAATATAAATAGTGATGTGAATCGATCATGTGACCACGGTCATGACCAAAATGACCGTCACTGGTTAAGTAAAAATTACACAATATTTCAAATGACCGGCATTTGACCAAATATACTTATAATTTTATTGAATTTTTACTGTTTTTTGCATTCACATGTTTGAAATCATATATTAGTTATACCTAGTTATGTTTTCTTCAAAAGTTAAGTAAGTTAATTAAATTTGCATATTTAAGGATCTACAAAAGTAAAAATAGAGTTAAAATTAAAAAAAAAAACAGCGTCCTTTTAACATTTTTTTTTAAAATTTATTAAATTATAATATATTTAATAAATGACCGTCACATTTAAATGTTTGTGTAAGTATTAATAATTATAAATAATATCTGTTTTGGCTAAACATGATTTGTTTTCCTATAAAAACTGATACAAATTCATGTGAAATATTTAGACATACTTGATTGCTATGGAAACTTAACCAGTGACGGTCATTTTGGTCATGACCGTGGTCACATGATCGATTCACATCACTATTTATATTGATTTAATTTATACAATCAGTTTCAATATACCTACGTATGTATGTAATATGTGCCAAATTTATGCCTATTTGTGCCGAAATAATTAATCTTTTATTCCTATTAGTTCCAGAGTTATAAACAATAAAATGATTTATTTTTGGATGTTTTTTAAACTAATAATTTTGTGCCAATTTGTGCCCTAAACAGAAAGATAATTGTTGATTCAAAACAAAACCCAAATCAAAAATTTCTTACATTCGTACATTCATCATTATGTATGTATTAATAAAATGTTATTTATGACTAAGCAATGATAACAGCCCCCCTACCATAATAAGAGAACGATATGGATTCGACCTACGTAATTTAGCTGCTTTTGTACGTGCGGCGTAGCTTGCATCAAAATCATGCAATGCTGGCTGCGAGACCGTAGGTGTCAAGCTAGGGGGGACAAGACTTAAGATCATGAGTGTACATATGTATGTATGTATTTACTACCTATTTGAAAACACAATCTGCAACATATAAAAATCATATTGGCAGTAACATATAAAATATTTCTAAAAGATAAGCAACTTACAATAAATTAGATTGCCAGAGTAATGGTATTTTGATAAAACAGTCGAAATAAAAAGCTCAACAAATTTATTTAAATGTTTAATAGTTGTAATTATATTATTTCTGTTTCGTCCTGATTTTATTAATACTTAATAGAATTATGGTGATACGTACTTAAGGCCATTTTAACTTGTTTATGTGAGTATAAATTCGCTCCAATTATTGTAGGATAACATAATAATACTATAATTATTACATAGTGAATTCATGAATTGCATTCACATCATTTTGATTCATTGTTATTGTTATATTGCATTGTCAAGTTATACGCATTCATTTCAATCAATGCATTAAAACACATTAAAATAATGTTGTTTGTTTGTTTATTTACATATAATATTGCCGATAACGATTATAACATAGAATGTTTTGAAAATCATTTCCATTACAGTAATATTTTGGCTAACTGTAACATTTTAAAAATGTATAAGAACAAGAAGTAAGTTACAGATATACATATGTACATATGTAGATATACAGAATAGACAATTGAAAGATCGGTCAGGTTTGTTAATTGACACAGTCGTATTACATTTAAAACAATTGCAACAAAGTAAATATAGGTTATTAGTTTTAATCGATAAATACAGATTTCTATTATGAGCTTGTGCTCAGATTAATACCTTGTCTATTTTTCAATGACAAGTGAACAATGTGCACGATTACCATACAAATACAATAACGAAAAAAAAAAAATCAAAAAAACTTCATAACGCACAGCAGTATGTGTTCGTATACGTATATAGTACGTTTGTATGTATGTATATGCATACATAATTAAATTTATTGATAAAACAAAAAAAAAACACAAATACATTTTGCATAGCTTCCACCTGATATTAGTATAATTTAATTTAGAAAACATGCGAAGGTTGCGCCGCGCTCAGCATACGTGATATTGGAAAAATTAAATCAACATCCGGAAAGTACAAAAAAAAAGAAATAAAAAATCATGAAGTTGAGTACATGGCCAATCTGATATGCAAAACATAAAAATATGTATACATACACACACACACACACTCGTGCTGATCTGACGTATAAAGCGGAAATTATCACACAAGGAAAATCTGTCTGTGATTAATGATTGCAATTAAGATGTTATGCACGTTTCTTTTAGATATTTCAAAAATACGTCACTTAAACATGCTGAACATTAAAATTAAATTTATTTCTACACTTTATTCCATAGCAGCTACTGTTACTAACTCTATAGTTAAATAGATTAAATATCATAACACACTATATGACTATATGATTACTTAAACTAATATATTGAGACACACTGTTAGGTCAAATCTAAGGTCAAGTTATACATAGTGATTATAGAGACATTGTAATTATAATCTTGGTCTAACAAAAATTGAACACAAAAACATAGAAGAAAATGATAAAATTCGTACAAACAAGACATTTAAACTGAAGGACAACAATAATTGTGACATTAGTATTTATTCTTGCAAGGATTTAAAAAATATTTGCTATTGTAGTTTAGAAAAATTCAAAATTATGATGGCCAAATCAAAATTTACTATGAATATAAATAAATGCAACAGATAGATGCATTTATATGTAATGTTCTATCGGCGGTAGTGTCACACATATGCATATATGTACGTATATATAATGGTAAGTTTACACGTGTATTATTCGTTTTAAGCAATCTGCAACAAAGTACAAATTAACCGTTAATTACACTGAAAATTCATTTTAATTACAGTAACATTATACGAGGTTTTCTTCTCAGGCATACCTATACAAATCTTAAATTTCATCATTTTTTGGCTGTACATTCCAAAAAACATATATATATATATATATATATATATATATATATATATATATATATATATAATATATATATATATAAATATAAAATTTTTAAACTTCAAGGAAATATTTTCATTCATTGTCCAATAAAATTATAAAGTTAGTTTATTGTCAGATTTCCAAAAAAAACATACGTACATATGTATTTTAGATTTTAAATGTTGCATTTTATAGTAGTATAAAGAAAATATAATTATTCATTACATATTACTAAAAATTATTATGGCCGGCCATGTTGTAAATAAAAGTTGTTTAAATCATTAATATCTTTAACTTTAATTTTACTGTAAGTGCAAAAAACCGTTTCGAAGATATGAAAAAAGTGTCTCAAGTAAACACGCACTGTGTGTGCGTATGTCTGTGTGTGTGTGTGTGTGTGTGTGTGTCAGAGTGTGTGTCTGTGCGTGTGTTTTTGTGTGTGTGTGTGCGCGTGTGTGTGCGTGTGTGTGTGTGTGTGTCTGTGGGTGTGTGTGCGTGTGTGTGTGTGTGTCTCTGTGTATGTGTGTCTGTGCGTGTGTGTCTGTGTGTGTGTGTGTGTGTGTTTGTGTGTGTGTGTGCCTGTGTGTGCCTGTGCCTGTGTGTGCCTGTGTGTGTGTGTGTGTGTCTGTGTGTGTGTGTGCCTGTGCGTGTGTGTCTATGTGTGTGTGTGTAAGTGCAACCGTTTCGAAGAAAAAGTATCTCAAGTAAACACGCACTGTGTGTGTGTCTCTCTGTGTGTGTGTGTGTATATGTGTGTGTGTGTGTGTGTGTGCGGGTGTGTGTCTGTGCGGGTGTGTCTGTATGTGTGTGTGCGTGTGTGTGTGTATCTGTGTGTGTCTGTGCGTGTGTGCTTGTGTGTGTGTGCGCGTGCGTGTGTGTGTGT
The DNA here is from genome assembly GCA_018344505.1 of Nebria ingens riversi. Lineage (NCBI taxonomy): Eukaryota > Metazoa > Arthropoda > Insecta > Coleoptera > Carabidae > Nebria > Nebria ingens. The sequence continues at coordinate 82,296 of JADQWA010000372.1, forward strand.
GTGTGCGTGCGTGTGTGTTTGTGTGTGTCTATGTGTATGTGTGCCTGTGCGTGTGTGTCTGTGTGTGTGTGTGTGTCTGTGTGTGTCTGTGTGCCTGTGTGTGTGTGTGTGTGCCTGTGTGTGTGCCTGTGTGTGTGCCTGTGTGTGTGTGTGTGTGTGTCTGTGTGTATGTGTCTATGTGTGTGTCTGTGTGTGTGTGCCTGTGTGTGTGTGTCTGTTTGTGTGTATGTGTCTGTGTGTGTGTGTGTCTGTGTGTGTGTGTCTGGGGTGTGTCTATGTGTGTGTGTCTGTGTGTATGTATGCGCTCTACAGCCTACACCGTTGAAGATAAAATTATGAAACGTTAAACTTAAGATTTGTATATGCCTGGGAAGAAAACCTCCTATTTTTTGAAAAGCATATTCAAACCGGAAGAGCATGTTTACTTAAGTCACTTTTTGCATATCTTCGAAACGGCTGCACTTACAGTAAAATAGTTATAATTAAAGTTAAAGATATTAATGATTTGAACAACTTTAGTTTGATAAATTTCTTGAAAAAGTGCACCAGTTACGAGAAAATTGCTATTATCTTATTTATATTCCCATACTTTCATGGTATGGAAAATTATATATAATAAATCGTATCTACTATGCATGTCAATTGTTTTAAATATTCAAATATTTTGACATTTAACATTTATTGTCAGTGTCACAAATAAGTTTAGTGAAAAAGCGTTACAAAGGGTAGTAAATAATTTAATATTATATATAAATATTTTCTCTGGTTTAACGTTAATTTGAAAATATAAAATGTCCGGCCATAATAATTTTTAATAATGTATAATGAATAATAATATTTTCTGTATATTACTATAGAATCGAACATTTTAAATCTAAAATACATATGTTTGACAATAATCTAACTTTACAATTTTACTGGACATAATGAATGATAATATTTTCTTTAAAATTTAAATATTTTATATTTTAATTTATATACTATCAAATCAAAATATGTTGACTACGTAAAAGAAAGTTTATGGCCAATACATGGCTGATGTTTTTTTTCGTGATTACAATACCTATTACTTCGTAAAAGAAAGTAAAAATGGTCGATTTATTGCTGTTAATTATAAGTAATTTAAAACACTACATTTTTTCTGAAATAAAAAACACAATCTTCAATAGATGAAATTGTATTTCCCTGCATATTCAAGTTTTAAGTGCGCTAACGTGCATTTTAATTTTTAGAAATCTACAATCTTAATTTTGACTCTAATTGGAGCAATAGTCTGTCCATATTTCGGCGCAGAAGGTTCTTGCATTAAAATAAAACGACAAATAGTCACTGACACAATCTGTGAAAACTCTTGTCACATTTGCTCAACGATGATTTGCTATTCCAATGATGCATGCGTCGAATGTTGCAAGAACAAATGCATCGTGCAAATTTCCGATTCGATGGCAACACCTGCAACCATTGCACCAATACAGACAACACCTGCTACCATTACACCAATACAGACATCGCCGGCGCCGTCACCTACCAAAGACCACCACCACACTACACTTTCGAAAACACTCGAATCGGCCCCATACCAAATCAATATGACATCCACCGTTAACAATATCAATCACGTTACTGTTCCACTTACTTTTCATACGCATTCTAATGATTATGTACTACCTTACAAGTCGTCTAATGATAGTGTCACTAATAAATCTACGGATGTTGTGTCAGTTGAATCCGATTCAATAACAAAACCAGATCCAGGCTTAATCGTGTCACCATACTTTTATCCCACGTATCCTGCTTATTATCCCCCGCACGGGGGTGCTCTGCCATGTTGGATTTCCGGTATTAAATGTGTGAAGAAACGCAAGTCCTGGAAAAGAATCATGTGTTATCTGCACGTAGGTTGTCTGCAAGAAAATAATAATTGTAATGCTTGTCCTGATGATTTCTATAAAAACATTGATACGTTTAATTTTTGTTCTGGATGCTATGTTTAAATATTATTGTACCTAGATAATTTTATTCATAAACACAATTAACATATAATATTTTTATCAGCGCTCTGGTACTAGTGCTGTCAAAGCTCGATCTTTATTTAAAGCTGGAGCTCGAGCCAGAAAAAGCTTGAGTATCAAAAAGCTCGAGCTTAAAACTTAAAAAATATAGAATATTTTACAAACATAAACAAATAAAGCATACCTACTTATTATTATAGTATCTCACTTGAGTTATAAACTAAACATAAATAATGTATTTGTTATATTTGGAATTAAATTTTAAAAGATCCATTCTTTATTTAATTAAGCAAATGCGTAATCAGATTGCATGTATATAAAGTACAAAGTATACATACACATATTATTATATTAAACGTTAAATAGCACACGTTTAAAAAACTAAAACTATTTGATATTATTTACATACTTATATGCTTCATTATTGTGAATAAATATTAGCATATTAACATAGCTGCTAAACAACTGCGCTTGGCAGTAATAATGTTACCTGCAGTTGAATAACTCTTTCGAAAGACGTTGAAGTGCCACTGCAGGAATGCAAAGGTATTTTTTTGCAATTTATGCCAGTTTTAGATATTTTATGCTATTTTCTTTCCACCACAATAAAGGGGATGCTGTTTTTGAAATAAAATAGAAAAATGCTCGAGCCGGAGTAGCTTGAACTCGAGTTTGAGCCCGAGTTCGAGCAGTTTGAGCCCGAGAAGCTTGAACTCGAGCTCGAGTAGCGTGAGCTCAAGCACCGAGTAGCTCGACATCGAGCAGCTTGAGCCCGAGCCCGAGCCCGAGTAGCTTGACCTCAATCATTTCAAACGTGAAAAGCTCGAATATGCATAAAAATACTCGAGCTCGGTTCACAGCATTATCTGTTACTTACCTATAGTATAGTAATATTATATGATTTATACATCTTTCATGATCTGTCTATATGCTGTAGTAATTACAGTACCTATAGGTAATAATGGAACACTATATATAAAATAACTTATGTATGTATGTATGTGCAATCGTTAATCATTGTAGGATACAATTTGCATTACTAAGTAGTTATTTAATAATGATTAGTATGATTATGTGAGTATAGCAATGATTATCTTGTTTATACGTGCCAGTTAATATATGTATGTATGTTTGTACAGTCACGATATACGAATTGCACGGACTATTACAAAATCATACTGTTTTAAACTAATATATGTAAGTATAATCATGAAAGCCTAATAATGATTAGTAGGTACTCGAGTCAAGTCAAATTTGGACGTATTATAGTTATTAAAGTATGATAATGTAAATCTTACAATGACTGGAGTAAATAAAATAATCTTTTCATTTATGTAAATGCGCGTATTACAATCTACAAATTGTGGAAATATATTTATATTTACTAAAATATACATACCTAGTAGATTGTACATTTTAATTATTAGTTCAACTGCTATGATACATACATACATACATACATACATACATACATACATACATACATACATACATACATACATACATACATACATACATACATACATACATACATACATACATACATACATACATACATACATACATACATACATACATACATACATACATACATACATACATACATACATACATACATACATACATACATACATACATACATACATACATACATACATACATACATACATACATACATACATACATACATACATACATACATACATACATACATACATACATACATACATACATACATACATACATACATACATACATACATACATACATACATACATACATACATACATACATACATACATACATACATACATACATACATACATACATACATACATACATACATACATACATACATACATACATACATACATACATACATACATACATACATACATACATACATACATACATACATACATACATACATACATACATACATACATACATACATACATACATACATACATACATACATACATACATACATACATACATACATACATACATACATACATACATACATACATACATACATACATACATACATACATACATACATACATACATACATACATACATACATACATACATACATACATACATACATACATACATACATACATACATACATACATACATACATACATACATACATACATACATACATACATACATACATACATACATACATACATACATACATACATACATACATACATACATACATACATACATACATACATACATACATACATACATACATACATACATACATACATACATATAAATAGTGACTGATGATGTTAGCCACTTTATCTGAATTGGCCAAACGAAATGAATTACTAGCAATTAATTAATATGTACGAATTATTTCGAGGGCGCAAACTAACCCACTCTGTTAAATCCTCTCTGAATTCTATCTATTTCTATATCGGTCTGTTGACTCTGATTGATACTGTAAATTACAATTTCCTTTCCACATAATACTTGGTGTGTGTTGTTGTTGCTGAGTACACCAATGGATGCGCGCTTCCATATCGCTTGGAATTGCAATGTATGTATGTAGTACATATGTTTGTATGCATCCGTTGAAACATATTTTATTTGTATTACCTAGGTAGATATAGGTAAAATTCACTGATTCTTTAGCGTCCACTTGTTTAACAGCGCAATGACAACCCTATTTCCGTAATGGCCACCAGTGCTTTCTTTATTTGTCATTCCAATATTGATGGCAGTTGTATCGTTTTCGTTTCTGAGCTTTTACGGCCCTTTTTCCCGTTTTTGCGAAAGGGCACCGCGTTTCTCGTTTTGGTGGTTGCTGTTATGTGTTTTCCCGGCCATTTCCCACGATTTTTCCAATTTTCGTGCGGTGTTACGACATTTGCAAATTGATTGTCCACCGACTACGATACCATAAAAATGACCATTCACAGAGGATGATTACCGCATTGAAGACCAATAAGTGACAATGGCATTATAGGACATTTATTTTATTTTCATTGTAAAAATACATTTTGTGTTTAGTATACAAGTTGCAGAGGGTTGCAACTGTGCGAAAACCTACTACAATCTATAACTGACAATGTGTATATCTACTATGTATGTATGTATGTATGTATTAGGTACATGGTACCTATACATACATAAAGGTTGGTTTGGTTTGGATCAATTAAAGTTTGATTAATCGAAATTGTAGGGCGCACGCACCTGGGGCTTTAAGTGGATTGTCGTGTCTGGTAATGAACCCTGATGGACTCGGGACTACTAGGAGTTGGGGTTGGCTTGCTCTGCCATGGCCACGTCTACATCCATTATATCTACTTCCCGCATCACACTTCATGTCGTTGTTGTTGTTGTTGTTGATGTTGATTTACTTGTTGTTTCTTGGTCAAGTTTTATGATCAAAAATTCATTTAAAAGTTATTTAAAAATACATAGATAAATAGATAGGACTACGTAGCATTACATTTTTTGTTAAGATAAACTTTGTTTAGACCACATTGAATATTGATCAATTTAAGATTTGGCCGCTTAAAATGTGTAAATCTTGCGTTATAAATATGCACCCACCATGCTTCCTATAATAATTAAACAATTTGTATATCTATTGTATCTATATCAGCTGTCGTTTGATAGGTATAGGTATATTAATAGTAAGTAAATTGATTAAATGAAAAGAATGTCACAAATTTTAATTCGATTATGTAACAGGAATGTCAAGCATCGATTAAAGTGTGTGTATGCTTTGAATTAATAATTTCTAGCCAGCGCAGTGCCATTGTATAGAAATTAATATTTAAATCTGCGTATTGGTGAAAACCGCACACGTATAGAGCAGTCTAGCTAATGGCTTTTCAAAATTATTGTATACCTATCTACAATTATTTGTGTAGTAATTGTAAAATTTGGTTTTATTGAAATGTTTCAATTAGAATATCATCATTAGCGCTTAAAATTGCCAATCAATTATTTGGTAAACGAAATATTACATTTTACTACACCATTGCTAATGTTAAGAGGATTTCAACTTTGAATATTCATTTATCATTTCATATTTCTATTATGAATGTGTGAGTATTTAAAGTATTAAGTAATATCAGAACCCAACAGCTTTGAGCCGGATTGATTTAATTTTAGTTGCAAAGAAAACAACCAACAAAATGTTGCTCAAAGAAATGCTTAAAATGTTGATGATAAAACCACAATAGCATCGAAGGCAAGATTTTATCAAAACAAACATCTACTATAGGCAATAACTAACATATACGAGGGTGGTCTGAAAAGTTTCCGACCTAACAAAGATACAAGACATTTTTTCAGAATTTTTTATTTTATTTTTCAACATAGTCTCCTTGTAACTGTACACACTTCTCCCAGCGATGCTCCGAGCATCTCTGTAACCCCCCGTCCAAATAGTAGTACCCGGCGTTTTTCTCTGCAAAATAATTGTTCACGAAGGTGATGATTGCCTCTTCATTTGACGAAAATCTCTGTCCTCCGAGTGCAATTTTTAGATGAGGACACAAAAAGAAGTCGCTTGGAGGGGCTAGATCTGGTGAGTAAGAAGGCGGATGGTCAAACCGTAATTCCTGGATTTTCGCCATGGCAACCGCTGAGGTGTGAGACGGTGCGTTTTGGTCTAACGTGAGCAAACGCGGCACTCAACGCGCGGACAGCTTTCTCATGTCTTAATGTTGATTTAATATGTGTGACAAACACGTTCTTTTGACATGTTCATAACCTCTGCTATCTCTCTCACTTTAATTCGGCGGTCGTCTAGCACCATTTCGTCTCCCAAGCTCTTACGGCCACGTTTAAATTCAGCTGCCCAAAATGTCACTGTGGTAAATGATGGTGCAGAGTCCCCATACAAAGAATCCAACTCATCTTTGATTTGCGTAGGCGTATTGCCTTTCAAAAACAAATATTTGATGACAGCTTGATACTCGATTTTGTCCATTTTCAACTCACTCAAACGACTGTTACATAACAACTGCGCGTCCAAAATGGCTGAAACTTTGGTGAGTAACTGTCAACAGATGAACAACGAAATTCCCTAGCTTTTATTTACAAATGCTGCTATTTTCATGTTGAGGTCGGAAACTTTTCAGACCACCCTCGTATGTATGTATGTACTAAGTATAACATAGATTGGTACTATGGCTTTATATACGTATAAGTAAGAACATAAAAATGTTGTTTAAATATACTTGAAACTTATTCAATACTGTATCTGTGTGTGTGTATGTGTGTGTTTCTTTGTAATAACAGTATAAAGTATTTGATAGATTTGGTTGCAAATAATACTGTTAAAACTTTAAGAATAAAGAATGTATTTAGTAACATATAAATATAGAATTGTTTAATGACTTGAATTACGAAAGGGTTGCTATCTTCAAAATGTATTTTTGCAGGTAGGTGGTAGGTATGTACAATTCCCATTTGGCCACAATTCAAATTTAACCCGGATGTAAATCGTATTCGTTGATTACACCCGGTGCGAATGTTTTCCAATTGCTGTTTCCGTCTGCCGACAATCCTGTACCTATACCTACCTACTACAGTGTGACTAGTGGTGGTGGTGGTTTATGGGAGAAGATTTTCTGTATTACAGGAAACTTGATTCTGTTTTTAATTATTTTAAATTTGCACTAAAATCTTCACAACCTGAGTTTCTAAATCAAAATTATTGATATTAACAATTTATATAAGTATTAGATTTTTCCTAACTAACAACTTAGCGTTGTTAAAATTAGTTACTAGTCGTCGTTGCAATATGATACAAACGTAATTATTATATTTCAATATTTTTTACTTTTGATATACCTACGTAAAGTTCCTATTATGTAGCGTTTGTTATAGGTTTATATTGTTGTAAAATTCTTAATCTGATGCAATAACGAAAATTAACAAATGTCGTGAATATTTCTTTGATCTAAACAAAAGTCAACTGTGCTTTTGTGCGATGATAAATGATAACATACTTATGTACCTACATATATAACGTCGATCGCCTTCGTCATATTGTGCATTATTAAAGTTGGTAGGTAGGTACATACATACCATACTATTCGCTGACGACACACACCGCGTGCCTACTGAACATTTGTCACGCAACTCTCGCCATTGATAGGAACACGTGTTTTCCATTTATAAATGTTATCAGTTTTTCTTTTTCCCATTAGAAGCGGCGGCGGCGGCGGCGGCGGTGCACTTCTTTTTCACTCACACGACAACGACGTTCCAGAAACTGTCATATAGAAACACCCGACCAAACGAACAAGAAAAAACATACAACAATTTTCTTTCTCCTCCATATATATATATATATATATACACACACACACACACACACATGTGTGTGTGTGTGAAGGATATGTGTGTGTGTGTGTGAGTGTGTCCTGAATATAAGTGAAGAAACCGCTAGCAAAGATAGAAATCCATTATACACATGATCGTGTTAAACGGAATCCCAAAAACCATTCATTTTCTTTCTCACGTCGTACAACATTGCGGCCTCCTCTATCTATCTAGTCAGTCCATGTAGGTAGTCCTTCTTCTTAAAAAGTTTAGTTTTGAAAGCTTAACACCACAACACGTAAACCCTCGAAACACAGAATACACGAATATGTTTGACCAATGTACGACTTCTTTTTCTTTATCACACACAGTCACAGTCACGCTTTATTATAATCTTTTTTCGTTTTATTTTATATTATGAAACTAAATATGTATTTATGTATGTGCTTCACATTTAATAATTGAAGAACTATCTCGTATTGTACGTACATACATACGTTGCGATTAATGTTTGTTACTGTGACTCAATCTTTCGAGGATAATTGATCTTTGGTCTACCTACATAAAATGTTCCCATTTCCGCTTTATACTATACTTATATATATATGTGTGTATAAATACACTTCCACATCCCAAGAGCTCTAAACCTTTCTGTGCACCCCTTCTTAATCCCAGATAGACGTAAGCTGGTAAGACAGAAATCTTTTTCGCAACGTATCTTTATGCGGATTTTTTTATAGATATAGCGTATAGGTAGCTTCCACAAACGTGATACATTGGAATTTAATGGCGATATTGCTATTTGATGGGTTTCTAGACAATAAATGAACAGCCATTTTTGAAGGAAATATTCTTTTCCCTTACCTAATAGTCGTGTATGTGTGTGTGTGTGTGTGTGTGTGTGTGCTACCGCAAATAAAGTATATTTTATATCTCTGTTGGTGTTTATTAAATGCGGCTGTCCCACCAGCAAGCTCCGTAATTTTTCATCCATTTTCCTTCTAATGGCGGGTTAAGTATGATCAGCTACCATATATCTCTCCTACTAGTTGTTCTATTCGGTTCCCATACTACATACATATATGTATGTACAATGTTGTGTGTGTGTATGTGTACGACTTTTGGTTGTGGTCCAAGATCATTATTTGTTCTGCACTCTGGACCCAGATATAGTATTTTTCTAGATGCTTGTTTAAAACTTGCCAAACAATTTATTTTCCGTTATTGAGCTATTTAATACGCACACGCAGTTATAGAATATTCTTCAATACCACCGCTAACTTTAACACGTATTAGACTATAAGTCAGCATTATAATTTAAGTAGTTAATGTATTTAAATTAAAAAAAAAACTATTTTAATATTTAAACGTTATTAATAAATAGATTCGTAGCCATTTTATTTCACAATTTTCTGAAATATTGATTCCCTAATAGTTATTTCAATTTGCCGTCATTCTGTTTCAAGATGGCGGATGTAATTTATAAGAGACGTGCTATGTATGTATGTACATACGTGATATAAATAATTAACACTGCAAATTGATTTACTGGTTCTAAAATTAATTAACCATCCGTTTTCTTTCAGGTTGTGCGTAAATGTTAATTAAAATGACCATAAATGCACTTTGAAATTATCAGTGAAACCGTTTCACTAAGTATAATTATTACTTTCGACTTGTTGTATGTGCAAGATATCACATGTTTAATAATCACGTTAGGATAATTTCACATACTCATATTAACGATATACTAAACATCCGAAAAGGAACAACTTGACAGATATTCAAAAGAAGAAAATTATTTCTTTTAACAATTTCAGAAAAATAGTAGCTGTTATGAAACCGTACTTTTGTCTTGATGATGAGGTAATATAGTATATTATATATATATAAACAGTATATATATATATATATATATATATATATATATATATATATATATATATATATATATATATTATATATATGTGTGTGTATATATACTTCTCTCCCTCTGTAGGTATATATTTGAATTAGAAGTTTGTTTTATAGAAGATTTATGTATTATTATAATCTTGTCATAAATCTGCCTGTAGCGACTTGGTTCTGGAGTGTACCACCACCTTCCCTTACCAATACCTTCCGGAATGTATTGTGGAGCCTTCGTGTGTTTATAGTTTCTCAACTTGTGGTAATTTTAACGCCCTCCTTCATTGTGTATGCTAGTACGCGTCATGGTGTATGATCTTGGATTAATATGTATGTATGTACGTATGTAGTAGCAACACCGGTAATAATAACACCGCGTGTGTTGCTGATAAGAGAACAAGAAAGCAGCTGTGGTCTTAGGTAAGCATTGCATAATGATACCTATGTATGTATGTAAGTAAATATTGACATTGAAACTTGTTCGGATTAAAAAGATTCCAATTTTAAGCAGTTTGTGATATTTAAAAGAAAACATCGGACATCAATTGCCCTAAACTTTCTTATATGTACATACATACATACGTAGTCAGTATATAAATTAAAATATAAAATGTTTAAATTTCAAGAAGATATTTTCATTTATTATGTTGATTATAATAACTTTATTGTAATCATTGAATATAAACAAAATATATACCTACTACGTGTAAGAATATCCAGTGCAAAGTTGTAATCATTATTTCATACACACACAGACGTCATTCCACTAATAGTCAGACTCGATTCAGGGATGGTCAAAAGGTGTATTTCCGTTAAAATCTCGAGAAATTTTTTTTTTTCATCAATACAATACTTACATACATACACACATAACTTGATACCTATTCCCAACACATGGGGTGAAAGAAAGTAAAAAGAAATTACCTTCATTTGAATTGAAAATGGGACAATTCTGAAAACAAAAGCAACAATCGTTAAATGTATTAAATTGTTTATAATTTTTGGACATTTTTTGATTTAATAATAATACATAGTTTGTTTATATCGGTTAGAGATAACATAACAATATATGATTGTAATTTACAAATTGAAGGAAAACTTAATAAATCATTAGCAATACAATACAATTGATATAAAAAAAAATGTATTTAATACGATTTTTATTGTAACTATATTTCAAAAATCAAACGAATTTTCAATTACCCCTTCCTAGAGGCTGTACAAAACAAATCATATAGAAGAAAATGTCATTCAATGTTTATATGTAAGTACACAAATATGAAGCCATACGTATTTGATTTCGTAGTTTTGCTGGTATTTGTTAACATACTGCTGTTGTATGGATTTGTAAGTACTTATCAGATGTATGTACATACATATGTACATACCTAGTGCAAAATGATTATTAATTACATAAAAAAAAAAAAAAACTTTGCAGCCAAAAGTGGATCTTAATAAACGTGTCGATATTTTAACAATTACAACGGATTTTAGCCCAGACAGTCCAACCAAAATGACGATAACTAAACGCAAATATAATCGTACGCATACAGTTTATTCTGGATTCCTAATTTTAAGTGAAGATTTCGGTGAAAGTTTCCGTGTAAGTTATTCTGCGTGGATGAGCTCAAAATATATACATATGTACCTAATACGTACTCGTATGTAGGTATATACATACATATGTTTTATGTCGTATACATTTGCAGCTTCGATTGCAAGTGGACATTTGGGGTGATGGTGGTTGGAAACAGAATATTGTACACTTTGAAAAAGATAATGCTTGTGAACAGTTGAAATTTTTACTTGGAAATACGTGGATAAGCGTTTTGGAATTGACACATGCATCAAAACGTTGTCCAACAGTAAAAGTATATGCATACATATATGTTTAATTATTTACCATACTCAATTTAGTAATAATATTATGACTTTTCAGGGAAATTATTCCCTAATAGATTATAATATTGATACGAAATATTGACGGGAAATTCAAACTGAATATATTCATAACGCAAAATGCGGTTTTAGTGCTTTATGTTAATACCGTTGTAGAGATTGTTGAGTTATATAGTTGGTAATTGTACTTTTGTACACATAATAGACTGTAGGTAAATGGAATATGTTATATTATTTTAAACTTGGGGCAATACACATCAACAAATTGTTGTTTTACTATCAATTTTTTATTGTTATTTATTATTACCGTGACTAATTGTGTATAAATGTATAAAAATGCAGTTAATAATTGATGAAAATATCTGCAGATCTATTCTAAAAAGATTTTAGTGCCAAATAATTGTGTGTTTAGTAAAATGATTATTATTAACATTTTCTGAATATACCTTACAACTTTAAAGCAAACAAATCCCAGCAACAATAACAGATAAAATCATTTTTGTTTTGGTTTTAAATGAATTAGTATTTTGAAAAAAAAAAAGAAGAAGTTTTAAATGACTTTTATATAACCTTGGAGTGAATGAAAAATAGATTTACTTTGCTTATATTTGGTACCTACATCAAATCATTACAGGAAAAACTATCTGATTCAGTTCTGGTAACGTATCCGCGAATTTATAATTGTGAAAATACTGAACTAATTACACGTAATACAATGCAACTGATAACAAAATTAAAATTAAATCTCAAGATTGAACAACCCAAATTATATAAAATTTGATTCAATTTGTTGACAATAACATAAATATCGGCCATGAATTGCCCTAAACTTTCTTATACGTAGTCAGTATATAAATTAAAATATAAAATGTTTAAATTTCAAGAAAATATTTTCATTCATTATCCAATAAAAGTGTAAAGTTAGTTTATTGTCAGATTTCCAAAGAAAACATATATATTTTAGATTTTAAATGTTGGATTTTATAGAAGTATAAAGAAAATATAATTATTCATTATATATTAAAAATTATTATGGCCGGGCATTTTTTAGCTTTCATATTAACTTTAAACCAGAGAAAATATTTATATATAATATTTTAAATTATTTACTAACCTTTGTAACGGTTTTTCACTAAACTTATTTGTGACACTGACAATAAATGTTAAATGTCAAAATATTTGAATATTTAAAACAGTTGACATGCATAGTAGAGACGATTTATTATATATAATATAAATAGGATAATAGCAATTTTCTCGTAACTGGTACACTTTTTGAAGAAATGTTTCAAACGAAAGTTGTTTAAATCATTAATATCTTTCAATTTTATTCTAACTATTTTTACTGTAAGTGCAGCCGTTTCGGAGATATGCAAAAAGTGACTCATGTAAACATGCACTTCCGGTTTGAATATGCTTTTCCAAAATAGGAGGTTTTCCTCCCAGGTATATACAAATCATAAGTTTAAAGTTTCATAATTTTATCTTCTACGGTGTAGGCTGTAGAACGCGCGCGCACGCACACACACACACACACACACACACACACACACACACGCGCGCGCGCGCACGCACACAGACGTTATTCCAAAAATAGTCAGACTCGATTCAGGGAAGGTCAAAACGTGTATTTCCGTTATAATTTCGAAAAAAAATTTTTTCGTGATTACAATAAAAAAGTAAAAACGAATGCTTCGTAAAATAAATGAAATATTCAATTAAAATCCATTGTACTTCAAGAAACTGATTAAAATCCATACATCTATCCTGTATTATGATTATTAATATTAATATTCCATTTCCATTATTATCATCAGCAAATTTTAATATCAAGAAAGAGCACAATAGCTTTCCTCTGCCACCACTCGCTTCACACTGCTCCGCAACAACGAATGACATCTTTTGCTCCAGTTTTTCCGTTGAATATTTCCAATTTAATTTTATATTTTTATCTCGTTTCCCTGGTTTTGTTGCGCTCTTAACAATACGCAGCAAATTAATTTGTTTCGTTAAACAGATTAATAAAAAATAAAATGTTTGTAGGTCATTATTTTATTAATTATCTAAAAACTACTCTAGCTGCAATAATGTCATGTGTTTACTTAAAATACAAAATGTCGTGTTTTACTTTGATTCGATAAAAATTACCTACATTAAATACACACAAACCAAGCCAAATAAGTATACATATATGTATGTAGGTATGTAACTATACTTGTGAATTATAAAGGATACTACTGCAGTCGTGTGCTAATTGTAGTATTACTGTTAAACTATTCTTATGAAACTATATACAGGTACTATAGCTGTATCACGCCTTTTCCCATAAATGGAGTGGCAGACAACTGCTTTTACTTTCTTTTACGAAGTAATAAATAAGTATTGTAATTACGAAAAAAAAATTCTCGAAATTTTAACGGAAATACACTTTTTGACCTTCCCTGAATCGAGTCTGACTATTTTTGGAATGACGTCTCTGTGTGTGTGTGTGTGTGTGTGTGTGTATGTGTGTCTGTGAGTCTGTATGCGCTCTACAGCCTACACCGTAGAAGATAAAATTATGAAACTTTAAACTTAAGATTTGTATATGCCTGAGAGAAAAACCTCCTATTTTTGAAAAGCATATTTAAACCGGAAGTGCATGTTTACTTAAGTCACTTTTTGCATATCCCCGAAACGGCTGCACTTACAGTAAAATAGGTATTATTAAAGTTAAAGATATTAATGATTTGAACAACTTTTGTTTGAAACATTTCTTCAAAACGTGTACCAGTTACGAGAAAATTGCTATTATCTTATTTATATTGCCATAGTTACATAGATATGGAAAATTATACATAATAAATCGTATCTACTATGCATGTCAATTGTTATAAATATTCAAATATTTTGACATTTAACATTTATTGTCAGTGTCACAAATAAGTTTAGTGAAAAAGCGTTACAAAGGTTAGTAAATAATTTAAAATATTATATGAAAATATTTTGTAAGGTTTAAAGTTCATTTGAAAACTAAAAAATCTCCAGCCATAATAATTTTTAATAATATGTAATGAATAATAATAGTTTCTTTATACTACTATAAAATCCAACATTTAAAATCTAAAATACATATGTTTTCTTTGAATATCTGACAATAAACTAACTTTACAAATTAATTGGTCTTATGAATAAAAATATTTTCTTGAAATTTAAACATTTTATATTTTTATTTATATACTATCAAATCTAAATATACTGACTACGTAAAAGAAAGTTTAGGGCCAACACATGGCCGATGTTTTAATCATAAATTCAAGTACCTATGTTTGTTCTTTTTGTTCCACAAACTTTTCAAAGAAACTCTATTATTCGGCTTTCAGTCAATTCAAATTTAATGATTTTTATCCATTTATTCCAGAAATGATCGTGGACTCTCTCTATTGATACTACTTGTATAAATAATTTATTTGACATTCTTTCATAATAATCAAACTACTTTATTAGGTAACTATATATCATTTACACCATATAGTCATCTTTTTCTAAGCTTCATTTTCCATACACAACATTCACTCCTATCCATTGACTTTGACACACTACATATCTTTCGTGAAATGGTTTAGGTACATATATAAATAATACTACGATAGATAAAATTTGTTAAATTCTTTGCTAATTTCATATTGATAAGTATTTAGCAGGTTTTTGTTACGAAATGACGTAAGGTTGTTGCCTGCGTATCTGAATTTCCTTGGCACATATTACATAAATTGTTAAGTTTTAGTCTGAATCTTAAATTTAAACCAAAAGTTATGTTTTACGGTTAAAGCTTACATACATTCAATTTAAAATTCATCTTCATTCTGCGTCAATCATCAAATTGAACTTTACAATAATATTTAAACGAATATCATCTTCGAAAAAGTAAATTCTGATTGTTTTGTGTACCTACATACCGAAATAATGTCAATAAAGACGATTTTTCTAAAAAGAATAGAATCAATTGTTTAATTATTGGGCCATGACGTAAAAATAAAGTAAGATAAACTATTGGTAGATGTCGCGCGTTACGTGATTGAGTATCAATTTGAAGTAGGTATATTTGTGACGAGAGAGCTATAACAAATGATAAAATAAAAAGTTGTTTTTAGTAGATATTAGCGTCGACAAAAATATTTTTGGTGAAAATCTCAAAACCGCTTTATGACGAGAACGAAGAAGAAATCCTATTAGGATATCCAGGCGGGCTTATCCAGGATGAAGTGTATATCCGAGGGAGTTCGACCGACCAACCGACCGACCAACCGACCCACTGATAGTTTCGAAAAGGCACAAGTTGTGGTGCGGATATTGCATCCCGTATCCTGCATCCGCACCCTCACATCCGACGATTCACTCACACATCAGCACATGCCTACGTCATAATTTTTATTACTTCATTTGTATTTTTATTTTAAACCCTTCACTGACCAGAAATTATAATAAATTAATAAAACTTATCTATTAAAATAACATAGGTACAATATACATTATGTTTCTAATTAAAAGAAAAACATGCAATTTCTTTTATAGATAAGTAATCGTAACATAGATCACAACGTGTAAGAATCACATTTCATGCGCGACGTTTCATTAACAAAATCAACCGACAAGGTCATTTACATAAATGCAGTTGGTACCTTTGCTGGTTTCTAATTAAATCAAACGGTTATGAAATCACCACAAGCCACCACGCACGAATTTACCATTCATCATCAAATCAGTGAATGATTGATATTTATTAGTAAAATTATGTAGGTATTGGATATACGTATTGTTGTTGTTTTTGTACAAATGTAAGTAAACATCTGTAATAAAAACAAGCATACGTATGTATGTATGTCTGACACCCACGTACCTATGTATGTATGTATGTATGTATGTATGTATGTATGTATGTATGTATGTATGTGTGTATGTATGTATGTATGTATGTATGTATGTATGTATGTATGTATGTATGTATGTATGTATGTATGTATGTATGTATGTATGTATGTACATACATACATATGTACACCATATCTATAAAATATAATAATTGTATTTCATTCCCAATGTTCAATATTATTTTGAAACGAAACCAAGGCCATGCTAGCAATCGCGTTGCCGGCGTTATGCATACAAAGGCCTGTATCAAATTCACCCGATCAGAATTCAATTCTATATAATGCAGCAGTGTCATATTTTCAATATATTTAGATCCATCTTACATTGCCCCCAGGGATGGATGAGCTTCTAAAACGGGAGGGGATGATGACAAAGATCAAATTGAAAATTCATATATATATGTATGTATGTACATATGTATATAACCACTACAACGTCATTGTTGACTTTATATATATATATATATATATATATATATATATATATATATATGTATATATATAAATCATCAAATCATTAATTGATACAATAGTTATCAATTCCGAACAGCATTATGTGATTGCAGATGTTGGATGTACGGGTCTCGAATTCAATGCCCCGAGGTGGTAATTCTGTTTGATTTTCATTGCTTCTTTGATGATGTTTTTCAAACAACACACATTCACTTTGGTGTTTTTCTTATTTAATCTTCCAGAGGAGTGTATGTGTACAAGTGCTATATATATGAATGCACGTATGTGTGTATGCGGTCATTTACAAGTGTGAAACATATAGAACAAACGCAACTACGTAACGAGCTTTTGATATAGAGTATCTATAGCTTGCACACAGAGTAGTGTGTGTGTGTGTGTGTGTTTTGATAAATTATTCACCAAGTTTTGGCTTTCTAAATTTAGTTTTAATTATACTAACACAAAAGTTTAATTAATTAATGCGACATTTTATTCTATAAGACTTTTTATCAAATCAATTTTAAACATTTTCAACTTTTGGTTTGATACCTATAATCACTAAATGTAATTTTCACATTCAATTATAATTTCGTCATCTTCGTGACGTCAGAAAGATAATTGTTTATCTATCTTCACCAAACCGAAAAGAACGTTGTAATTTGTTGTTTAATGGGACCAATAGGCGTCTTGATTAATATCAATTTAATTTTATGCTATTTGTGTTAAATTTCATATAAAATGTCAGTGCTAAAAATACGAAAATCACCAGATAAAAATTAAACGAGACTCTTTCAGACGTCATCTGCAGAATTGTTAACGCGCAATTAAAAATCCATGTCTTTATTTCGAAATGGCGACAATCATAATTGTTGATAATTAATACAAAAGCGTTGGCCACTCGCAGATATGTAATGAAAAAGACGTGTATAAATATTTCATTGCGTTATTTTTTATAACTAAATGAAGAAAGC
The DNA here is from genome assembly GCA_018344505.1 of Nebria ingens riversi. Classification (NCBI taxonomy): domain Eukaryota; kingdom Metazoa; phylum Arthropoda; class Insecta; order Coleoptera; family Carabidae; genus Nebria; species Nebria ingens. Next base: position 100,755 of record JADQWA010000372.1, read on the forward strand.
ATGTTTGTTGAGTTAAGAGTGCTATGCACGCGGTGTGTAATGCAACAACGGGTGTCAATAACGCAATCCGCCCTGCGAACATAATTCTTTACAGGGACTATGCAACGAGGCAATGAAACGAAGGAAATACTATATAATACTAAGGTAGAAAGGATAGTGGTAATGGTAGAAAAAGAAGAAGAAGAAGAAGAAAAAAAACACAATATATGTACACACACACACGCACGTATTATATACATATACAGATATATAGTTATTATATAAAGATACCTCTCTGAAAAGAAGCTCGCGCATAAAATGTACTGAAATTTCATCACATCCGATATCTTTTTAGTTTTTTTTCTTTCTTTCTTTCTTTTTTTCTTTCTTTGTCATAGCAGTGGTTAATGGTTTGCATGTGAAAACCATTCGACGAGCCCTTTGGTCTAGCGCAGGTGTATTCATTCGTTTTTTATGAAGCTCGCATTCAACATGTATGGAAGGAAGAACCTTTCGTTTCATGGCCATCATAAAAATGACATTGGACTTCAGCCCTTCAGTCAGAGTGACGTTACTACTTAAATCGGAACCACAACAAAAAGCTGAACTTCAATGGTCCATAAATAAAACCAAAGTGAACTGTGAAAATAGAAGAATTTAAACAAAATATAAAATAATAATATTTTTAAAATACACACACACACACACATTTAAGACAAAAGACCGAATGTAGCCTACTTTATTTTTAAGAAAATTAAGTTACAGACTAATTTGGAAACTGAGTTGTTAGGGACAGGAAGTAAAGTTTATCAACAGTGTGCTAGGAGGTAATGTTAACGTGTGCCGCTAGTATGTACATATGTATGTATGTACATACATATATGTATATACGCCTGGAGTGCTAGTGATGGTGTGGCATTTAATTACTTTAGGTTAAAGGCCGTCTGGAAACAGAATCTAATATATTCACAATTATCTGTCTCGACAGCGACGATTGCTTTGATAATACGAATTCACCGTTCTTTGGATTCCAAAGCACAAATGTTATTACAATAGTCAGATGCACAATATTTAACAAACACAATTTGCGTTTAAAATTCTCCAGCATCTGTTAAACATCTGCGTAGGTATATAAATGATCAGACCATAAAAATAAAAAAAACCGTGTAAATTGTTAATTTCCAACATCTTTCAAATAACCAATTTGCAACCCACAGCAAAGAGATAATCGTTTTTTAACGCAATATCAATGATGGTTCAACTGTTTCACCATCTGCTGGTCGGTCACATACATACATACATACGTCACTCTGTTTGAGCGACACCAGGAAAATCGCCTTTTTGATGACTCACTCATAAGGCAAAATAGATTTGTAATTATCGGATCAAGGGTCGGCTAGGGTGCGTGCAGAGGGAAAAATTATGAATCATTATTAAAAAATTTGGGGTTTTTTGTTTTTGTTTTAGAATAAATGAATGAATCACAAAAACGCCATCGTGGAAATTGTACAGATGCCTGCAGATAAAACAATTTGGATATATATATATATATATATATATATATATATATATATATATATATATATATATATATATATGTATATAGAAACTATAAAATATGTAAATGAATAAATCAATGAATGTTTTCGCACAGATGTCACTATTTAGTCTGACAGGCGACATTTGTTAATTAACTAATTATCATCTATTTTAATTATAGGTACTTCACAGCTCACAGAAAAATGATTTTATCTTTGCGCGAACGAACAAAGTAACAGAGACACGGTATTATTTTTACGACAGTTACATTAGCACCAGATGTGGATACCTACTATAGCAATGCCAGCGAATGTGTGCAAATGACACACATGCGTTTGGTAATTTCAAACTTAAACCTTGGTTCATTGTATCAATTTAGTCTGTTAAAGTTATTATGAAATCGCAGCAAAAAGATAAAATTTACCTACATACATGCGATATGTTTCAATTAATAGTCCCGTTGGTGATCAATTGTTTTGTGCATAATTAACATATCATTTGCATGTAATAAATCAGTGATTATCAATTCGATGCATTATTATTAGTAATAAATTATTTACTACTGCAAACACTTTTAATGTTTCGATATTTTTAAATTCTACTGCTTTTGGATATTCGTGACCAGTCGTCGCTAATAGCAGTAGGTCCCCCCTTAACCCTTAAGTCACCGTTCATTACTCATGCCCCCGCTGCGCCCCCACCCCTTTACAAAACGGCCTACACTTGGATTACTGCCGCAACACACCGATATAATTTACTGTCAAGATATCCAGTTACGTCTGTCATTGAAACTGACGAGAGATAGAGGGTCCTGACCCTTCTATTTATCATTTCCCACTCTGATTACTGTCAGGCTCGAATCATTTAAGCCTTAGCTTACTGAGAACACTTTGATAATAGTCGCAAGCATGAATATATGGACTTTCTTTAATGTCCGGAATGAATGAAATTTAAAAATGACATGCGAACTGGCTATAGTTGTATTGAAAAGCAGACACGCTTCGGATTGCTGTTTGCATGGTTTAATACACGTAAATCATTTAAGTAACAAACTGTAATATAAATGGTTTTTTAATATGATGCGAAATGTCCGTTAATTATAGTTTCTAAGCAATTGTTCTGTGATTTTTGCACAATAAATATTACAGACACTTTAAACCAACCATTCCAAATCGATTTATGATTAATATAGGTATGTAAAAACCCTACAGCTACATATATGTTTTTGTTTTCTCAATACAAATCGTTCGAGGCGACGACGACGGACGGCCAACTAAAGAGGTGTAATATTTTTCAAATACAACAATCACTAATGACACATAGAACGTATACCAGTAAAACAAGTAATTGTCCCTCTTATAACCCTTGTTCGAGAATTTATTTCGCATCCTTGCGTCCGTTGTTGAATGATGGCGCGCGCCAAAGAACGTGAAATTTATTTAATGCTGACGGACACGCAAACAAAACATAAGCGCGCGTTCACAAACACACACACACAGTGTCCACGACAGATTTCCACGTATTTATTTTGCTAACGAGCACCGGATAAAATGTTTACAATGGCTGGCGATGTGAGGCAACGTTGGATAATGATAGGTAGCTACTAAACGGATACAGCTACTTTGAGAGTTGTATGTCAGTCTTTTTGACGCTTACATAAGTATAAAAATGATTTTTTATGAATATTTTTAACAAGCACTTTTTAGTAATGAAGATATGTTTAAAGAACGGATTCAGACCAAACCTTGTAATATACAATAGGTAATCTTTATTCTGATACTTAAAAATTTATATTGAAATGAAATAATTAATTTGAATATAATATATTTGCAATGAACCATTCCACTATTACTTACAGTTGATGAATACGAATATAATTACGCAATGCACCGTGATGCTATTACCTATTATAATTTATTTTTAACTAAAATTAGATTTAAATAGGTACATTACTTAATTTCTACATTCAATGTAAGCTAATCAATAAGTCATACATGTGTTATTGCGACATTCGCTAAGGTTGTTTTTTTTAAATGTAACATTTTAAAAGAAATCGTTTTTTTTTTTTGTATAAATGCAAACACTTGAAAACGGATGGTAAAAACCTCTATCTTTCTAAAAACGAACGACCATGATGCTTATAGGTAAAACGATATTCAGTGTTAGCAATCTATTCATTCGTTTCTAATGATTTTTACTTTCTTTTACGAAGTATAAGTAAGTATTGTAATCACGAAAAAAAAAAATTCTCGAAATTTTTACGAAAATACACCTTTTGACCTTCCCTGAATCGAGTCTGACTATTTTTGGAATGACGTCTGTGTGTGTGTGTGTGTGGCTGTGTGCGCTCTACAGGCTACACTGTTGAAGATAAAATTATGAAACTTTAAACTTAAGATTTGTATATGCCTGGGAGGAAAACTTCCTATTTTTGAAAAGCATATTCAAACCGGAAGTGCATGTTTACTTGAGTCATTTTTTGTCTTTTCTGCAATATCTCCGAAACGGCTGTACTTACAATAAATATAGTTACATTAACATTCAAAGATATTAGTATTCTGCACAACTTTTGTTTGAAACATTTCTTCAAAAAGTACCAGTTACAAGATCTTATCTTATTGATATTGCCATAGTTACGTAGGTATGGGAAATTATATATAATAAATCGCATTTACTATGCATGTCAATTGTTTTAAATATTCAAATATTTTGACATTTAACATTTATTATCAGTGTCACAAATTAGTTTAGTGAGAAAACGTTACAAAGGTTAGTAAATAATTTAAAATATTATATATAAATGTCCAACCATAATAATTTTTAATAATGTGTGAATAATTATATTTTTCTTTATATTACTATAGAATCGAACATTTTAAATCTAAAATACATATGTTTTTTTAGAAATCTGACAATAATCTAACTTTACCACAATTTTACTGGACATAATGAATGAAAATATTTTCTTTTTAATTTAAGCATTTTATATTTTAATATATATACTATCAAATCAAAATATACTGACTACGTAAAAGAAAGTTTAGGGCCAATACATGGCCGATGTTTATAAATTGATGAAACTTTTCAATCTTTTTTTACTTCACCGTTTTTTCATGTATATGTATGTATGCATATACCAACCTACTAAAATTAGAAGCAATATAACTTTTAAACTGTGTGAAATATTTTTGAACTTTGCAGAATCATTTGAGATATATTTCTAATTTATTTACATCAGGTTCTTTTGAACACCCATATATCTAGTTCCAAACATCTTCGTCAAGGATAGACAAGCTGGCAATTGTTTAACATTCGTATACACTGTTGTTAGACAGTTGACGATCTGCTATTGTTTTCTGCAACAAAATAATAATACCAATATTGAAATATAAAATATTTCTATTCAGTAATTAAAGTGGCTTATATATATATATAAAAAAAAACACACAATTTTTAATCATATTTATCAGAAATATGTATATTTTTATAAACAAACAATAACTAAAAACAAAAATCGCAATAGGTACAAATACTACATAAAACATAAAACGAACACACAGACATAGTACATAGATAAATAGACTGACAGTAGGTATAAAGGGTTGAAATAAAAACATATTGGAACAAATGGGAATCGCCGGTACGCCTGCAGCAATTAACAAACGCCATCGCAACTAAAAACGTTGACAGTCACCCACACGGAAAATTCTCAAAAATTGATAACTGAATAAAAAATTTGTTTAAAAAAATGATGCGGTGTAGGTGACATTATTTTTATGAATAACTATAATAAAAATTTGTCTGAAATTGATGGGACAACAAATAAATAGCGTTGTAACAATGTTTTAAAAGGCGAAGAAATGATGGATCATTTTAAAACAATTTGAGAGATGGCGACACTATCGGCGCGTTACATCGACGTCATTCGCCTGGTCGGTCGGTCGGTCGTCCGGGCCGTAATTTGATGAAGCGTGCACTCACACTAAGGTGCAAAAATAAATGAAAAATAAGTCCGAGCGAAATTACACTCGTGCATTGTGAACAAATGGGAATATAAATACGATATTGGATTGATATGTGTATGTTTGTGTGTGCTACATGCATTACCTAGTATATATTTTAATAGTTGAATGAAGGTTTTTTTTTTTATTGAACTGATATAGTTTATTCCGCAGTCATTTTTAGCTCGCCATAAGAACTTCAGTGTTTGCCTATATAATTTGTCTGTAACATTCTTGGATTGAAATATGTTCTTAATAAAAAGTTCGTCATTTATCGCCCTGATTCCAAAAATGTAATTATATCATATACCTATTTGGTAACATGTTCGTCGGTCGCTAGTCGTAAGACCAATATTTTGTCACCTCTACTCCTCTGAAGGTACCAAACCGATTTCAACCAAATTTGGCACACAGATTGTGTAGGTACTTGATTAATTTCGCTCGCATTTTAAATCCAATCAGAGCCTTACTTCAGGAGATATTGGGCCCGAATATGTACTGTTTATAATATTCAAGATATAAAATATGTAGATATCTTTGATTGATTATGTTATCTTGTCATTGTTATAATTTTAAATATAGCACAAATATTGTTTATTTATTCAGCGAATGACTTAGACGATATAGTGATTTTTAAACATAAAATAAACTTTGTATTAAACGAAAAATAAAAAATACACACATTCGCGCAAGAACTTGAAGCTTCTGGCAAAAAGTGACCGGAACGCTAGACGCGTTAATTTCTCACAATTTCAACCGGAAGCCCGGACCACTAATCAATGCCGACAGTTTGTTCTGGGTTGCGTTTTGGACAATAATAACCCAATTTTATCTCGTAAGCTTTCTTTCTCTCTCGTGTTATTATCTCCTCTTCACGTAACTTTTATTCCAAAGGGTGCTTGAACAAGAATAATTCAGTTTGATGTATGTATGTAGGTCTACTACAGTGCTTGACATTTATAAGTGCGTATGTTATGTATTTTACATATTATTGGGTGGATAAGTACATACATACATTCATATATAAAGCCAGTGTGACAAGTACCTAATATTCACCGCGAATGTGAAATATGAAATTGAATAAAAAATGTATTTACTATGTGCATGTGTGTGTGTGCGTACATAAAAAACGATTGTAAAATTTTTTTAATCATTTTTAATTAAACAAGTTTTTAAATTGAATATCACATAGCATCCATAGACAATTTAGCACGCATTGCTGTACCTACCTATATGTATTCTGTTCGCGACAACAAATTCATCCCCATTTCAATATTTTCCCATATTATAACGGACACGTTTTCCATTCAATAGGATATATATGTTATCCATGTGCAATCATATCTTGTGAATGTTTGCATCTTGCGTTTGCGGGATGGCATTGCAAATACTATAAATAAAATAAAAGTTGAATTGGCAAGTTTGCATATCGACAGAACGTTTTGGGACGCGTCGTTCAAGAGACTGTGCGCACTCTGGTTCACCAGGTGTATGTATGTATGTATGTCTGTCCACAGGGACACCATTGATTGCACTCGTGTATAGCTCCCATGGTACATTCACCGCTGCCGTCGTGCCGTCGCCATCACCAACCTTAAACGAGATGCCTCTTACGGTGCGAACTGTACTTTGCTTGTCAATTCGAACTCAATTTGCAAACGATTTACTGTGCAAACATGGGATCTAGTATACTTTGACTTAAACATATTTAACTTTATCCTAAAACGACCTTACTAATTGGTTGATCATTTCGTCGTAAGGCCAATTTCAAATATTAAATAGTATTTGTCCTTAAATAATTAAGCCGCATTCAAAAATGCTAATCTATACCTATATTAAATAATAATAATGGTATTAATCAACATATAGACTTAAGTTTAGTTTCTTAAGGCCATCATTTGCTATTCACGTAAATATATGATTTACCTATGCGAAATTGATACCTACTTGATCAATATTGAAAATATAATACTATGTACCGAGCAGAAAATAGCATTAGAAGATAATTATTCACTAGAAAGTGCTACAAACTGGCTTAAAATCAAACAACAACACAGATGATACATTATAGGATGGGCCATCTGTTGGTTTCTTTTTAAAGTGCGTATTATTTCGATAGTTTGCAACACTGACGCGCTTGACATTGTAAAACGATTCATTTCTTACAGCGGAGGTTTGACACTACATACCTATCAATGTCAAGCTCGGCCTGGTGTTGCAAACTATCGAAATAATATGCACTTTAAAAAGAAACCAACAGATGACCCATTCAATATAACGAATCATGGTGTTTATTTTGTAAACACTGAATATTGTTATATTTGGGAGCATACCTATTTATTTCTGCATATAGAAGTAAATTCATGAAATGAAATATCGTAATATATACCTAAATACATACATATTTATAATGTCTGCTAAATCCAATATCGCACAAATACACGTCCATGTGATACGATGTACATACATACATACTCGTACATACATACAAACAGCTTGCGGATGTTTCTTTGTTTAACGATGCAAAAAGACTCTGTGCTGGAGAATAACACAACAAAATTGTTATGAGAACGAAATTGTGTTTCGCAGCTGCATAGAAATTGCAAAAGAAATTGTGTACTTTTTTCACCGGTCCCAGTACCCATCCATTTCGTCTGATGCTCTAATAGATTACCCCCGTCTCCTACCACACTAAATTACCAATAACCAGACCAGTGCTTGAAATACACACATCATATTAATCCGCTGCTGGTTGACCAATGTTTTGTTTACAATGCTTCTTTGTGAATTAAACGAGTGATGCAATATCAACTTTGATAACGATCTCAAAAGCGGCTTAAGTCTTTGTTTTATTTTTCCGTAAAACTATTATTAATTGTAATTGAATGACATCACATACACATGCATGATGGTATGTACATACATACATACATACGTGTAGAACGACCAACAAGGATTTTATATTTATTTGATTTATGTCACCTTGAATACATACTAACATACATACATATAACTTTATCGTATAATTTGTTGAGTGCGTGGTAAATAACTTTTAATAATAATTATAACGACTGTTGACAATTGACCGGAAATTGCTACGCCAGCACAATGAATGCACTTTATTAACTTATCATCAGAATTAGTTTTGCCTATGTTGACAATAATGACTCGATGAATCTAGTAACAGAAAAAAATGGAAGTGATCTAGTAAACTTAATCTAGTAACAAAAATCAAATTCTAGTTGTGAATAATAATTATAATGTTCTTAAATATGATTTCTTCTGTAGGTTTATTGATTTAATTTAAACATGGGCGTCAATTTGAAGAAGGCTATTTTAACCTTGCGTTTTTTGTCTACCATGAACAGATGTGGGTTGTAAGATTCTTCAATTATCTGATGTCTATGGCATAAAAGAGACGGTGTGATGTCTGCAGGAAGAAGCGGCGCGGCGCGGTGGTCGATGGCGTCTCCGGCTGTGTGTAATGGAGAATGGGGCTACATCAATTTTTACTTTGATCGTGTAGCGTCAAGTTAATTAATTCCTTTGTTTATCAAACGCAAGCCAGCCAAAGCGTCCGCTACAAAACATCTTGGCCGTTTCCTTGTTATATATATATATATGTTATATATATATATATATATATATATATATATATATATATATATATATATATATATATATATATATATATATATAGAAAAAATAATCAAATTTTACGCTTGTATTTGAATTTGAAATCAGTCCAACATTAAATTTATAAATCGTAATGCAATTGTAACTACATTTGTTTAATTAAAAACCGAATAAAATTGACTACCTGGACTTTTGTTAAACGTGACGAAATGAAAATTACGACGCAGGAACTAGGAATAAATCCACAATTACGACAAAGATTCCTCGGTGGAATAAATGAATCGGGGGGGGGGGGGGTAAAGTAGATATACAAAAACCAGACAAACAAGCAAGCAACACACAAAGTAAACGCGGGCAGGTTAGTTAGAGCCTGAACATATAAAACGCAGCATGAACAGTAAGAGTATCTACCTAGCCAACAAACCCACCTACCTACCTATCTACCAGTGACTATAGCACAGTGAAATATTCTGTGGCCACTTTGATACAAAGTTCATACGACGGAACGACCGACGCGATGCCGCGCCGTACGGCGACCAGTAATGAAACTACTGTGTGAGTGAAGACAGAACGGCCCTCAAAGGACCCAAACGAGAACGCCGCTGTCACTGTCTATCTGTCATACTGAGATGAAATGCCTGTTAGCTTGCCATCATCTCTAGAATTACTCTGATACTGCAATTTCTGATGTCTTTCATTCACAATCCAGTTGGCATGGCATATCACATTTTTACGTGTAACATTTTCGTTCAAAACTTTTATCTACTTAATTTATTCGGGACATGATGGTGACGTCTTCCAGCACAATTATTATTTCACTAACTTTATGGTTAAGTGTAGGGCGGATACTAAATATAGATAACTAAAGGATGAGGATACAAGTATTACATCATTTTGACACATTGCAGAAAAAAATTAGGAATTAGGTAATCTGGCATTTATTCATTCAGCAACTGTTGCATGCAATTGCAACAAAAAATGAATGCACTTATTTATAAGTCATAATATTTTAACTTTCATGATCGAGAAGGAACTGATTAATGGCGGAGTTGCCAATAAAAGATCTATTTAAATTCATTTATAATAATACACTTTTTAGTGATAAATACGATTTTATTTTTAGCAAGCATTTAGAGTAGATACGCGATTTGTTACTAATAGGTAATTATTTGTTTCCAGTTGATGCTTTAAGTACATACTACAAATTGATAGTTTATAGTTTGATTAAAGGCACCATTTTAACTTATAAAGTGGCAATACTTTCATCATATTATTATGGCGTTCAAAGACCATTCACAACTGGTGTATACAATTTAATCTAGCAAATAGAAATCATCAATTTGTTGAAGTTGATAGTATTGGGTCATCTTTTATATACCTAATGTTGATCTTAAAGTTTTGCAGCTACCCATCTTAGAACTTGTTCCATCATTTATCTTATAGGTACATAAATGATTTACTTATAAATGTGCGGCATAAAAAGTTGTTTCGTACACATCTTTGAACTTGACAAAAACACTAAATTTATACCTAGCAAATAACAGATTAGAAAATAACGCCATCATTCGCTATATTTATACAATATTATGTCGTTTATGAGATGTAACGAACAAATAAACGTATGGTTTATTATTTTGTTCATGTAGGTCTTTTAGTTGAAAAAATGAAAACCTCTTGTTTTGGCGTTTATTAAAATTTCAATTTAAAGTTCTTATGAATGTTATAGCAATAGGAAATGAAGGTGTGTTATGCAGTTTAATATTTTATAAAAAAAAAATACCATAAGTTTGCACAAGAACGTTAGAGGATATTTTGTATACGACGCTGTGGACAACTGTGACCGGATCCAACGGTGACACTGGATATACCTACTGTGATTGTCACGCCACTTACTAAATGAAATAAAATAATTTTAATCAGCAATCAGGTGAACGGTTTTGAGTGACTGTCAGATTGAAACACTGATACTGACACTGATTATAGATCATTGTTAAAAATATTTTGATGTGATAACATAAATCAGACAATTATTTAAGCTTGGTTGAACACACACACACACACACAAAAACACAAGGACAGTCGATCGATGGCGCCAGCTACATCAAGCGTGCCTTTATTTGCGAATGTGTGTTTTCTATATACCATGAAAAATGATTTGTCGTTATTTTGCTATTTATATTATTTACTCTCTATTTACGATAAATATAATTTAGGCCACATGAACTACAATAGCATACAACGCGTGATAAATTCAAACTTATACTCGTATATATATATATATATATATATATATATATATATATATATATATATATATATATATTTATTTATTTATTTATTTATCTATAGTCAATAATAAATAACAATATATCTTTTAAGTTACAAGTGCCCTATGCAGGTACATAATTTCAGAGACTTTCTTTCTGTTCAAACAAAGTTTCGCTCGTATATATGTAAACAATTAGATTTATTTGTATCGTCCGTAAGTCTCGGATAAAATCACAATCGATTTAATCTCCGTCAGGTGGTATATATGTATGTACATGTTGGTGACAGTCGACTAGGTCCCTTCCGTTTCCCCGCCACTCTTTTAGCTAAACCTGGCATTGGCATTGGCAAGTAGTAAACATAACTGATAGGCCCGTTTGCAAGTTCTTTTTTACGATCATACGTCTGCCCCACTTTCCGGACAAAGACGACGCTTGTGTTACACACACACACACACATACAAGTATTAGTTATATTGAAATCGGAGCTTGCCGCTTCTAGATCTTTTGGTTTTGAACAAAAGCGGCTTTGTGCTTTGAGATAGCACAGCCATAGCACACCCTTAGCACATTGTTACGTTTGACGCTGCGTTATGGTGTAGTATCGACATTTGTAAGAAACTAAACAGTTTTGCATATATTGGGTTGCATTTTCTTAACAATCCATTATACATTTTAAGCACTTTACCACTACTAAAGAACAAAGCAATGTTACCACAGCAGTGGAAATAGTTGCTGTGTAGATTACTGATGAATGGCTTACACAAATCAGAGAATCATTACAATAACTGCTGCATTTGTTGGCAATGTGTACCTAGATGTAAAAGTAGTTGCTGCTGTGATATAGTCCGAATGTTTACGTGATTTATCACCACTCATATTCAGGAAAACCTCGTACAACGCAAGGTGCAAGAGGACGATTACGAATGAAAATTAAATATTAATACTATAACGCTAAGATTTATCGTCTGATTTAGATGATATAGTAATGCATTTTAGATGTGAATAATGTCGTTATTTGTATGTGTTAATACCGTATAACGTTTAGGCATATGCGAGTTGCAGTGCTTGCCATCAGCCATCAGGTACATACATCATATTTTGACTTTATTATGAAAAAAATTTATCTCGAGATTTCAACGGAAATACACCGTTTGACCTAATCTGTTGAAAGTACAATCATGACACTTTAAACGAAAAAAATTGTATTGTCATGTATTGTACCGAGACTATTATATGTAACATCGAAAGTATGACTATTAAAATATAAATAACCAATTTGAATGGTGTCATGACGTCACCCGGGTGCCAGTATAGTACCGTGGAAGGTGCTGTAACTACATACATAGGTATGTACTATAAACACGTAAGGAAATCTTGTAGGGGAAAAGAGTTACTCGTATATAGCAAAGTTTCGTCGTCGTATACTTTAACAAACGGCATTTCACGGTGTGGAAGCGAAACGGCCCTTGGGATACACTACCGCCAAACCCTTTCACGCCCGGAAATTGTTATACAGGGACGGGTTAAGGCACATACGTCCCGGGATTAATATGTAGTTGCCCAACTTTGATGGTTCCAGCAACAAAAGCTTTTTTTAATACTAACACACAACAAGTGATTTGTTGTAAAATATTTCATTTCTGTATGTATGTATGTATGTATGTATGTGGGTAAAATCAAATTCAGCAAAATATAATTTACGTTGTTGTTGTTGTTGTTGTTGTTGTACAATTATTCGTTGATGAATGTAAATTCAATAAAAAGCAATTAAAATAATGGTGCATTTTATCAGATACGTTTCAGTGGCGACCGTGCTGCTATCATAGTGCATTAAATTATAATTCAAAATATTAAATAACAAAATCGGCCAATTATACATCCATTTTATCCAAATAGCATGTAAATACAAATGTATGTAGCTTTGTAATGAATTAAACGATTTTGTGTATCGATAGCGCAAGATTAGTGTTGTCAATTACTTACAAGTTCGACCAAGTGTAATGGAATCTGCAGGCCAGTCTTTTGTGTGTCTGTTGTCTCTGTCACGGATGTGCCGTGAAACCTAACTAATTGCACCAATCAGAACACAAATCTGATCACGGACACGATTAACTGTATCTGGAGCCCAGCAGAGACGAATTCATTGATTTCAGATGTGGGTTGTGTTGATGAACGAAAAAAAAAAAATAATAAATACCTATATGTGTATAAGCTTCCCTAGACTAGATAATCATCCGTTTTGCTATAGTGTTTTTATTCTATAGTTTACACAGTGGAAAAAAGAAAAGTTGACGTAGCGAGAGATTTTAATTAAGACCGACCACACAGCTCGGGATCACATTCTTTACTTTCCTTTATTAAATTTGTTGATTACACTGTTTTAGTGCCCCTTTCCGCCGTACCCCGCGCCACACCCTATTCCGTATTTTTGCGTTTTGTTTTACTCTTACATCGTCGTCGTTCTCTTTGTTTATTATTCAAACGAGAATCATTATAATTAAATGTCATATTCACTGTTTAAATCATTTGTGGGGTGGTGTCCTTTAAACACAACCTTAAATTATAGAAACAAAAACAAAAACATGCTTTTGTTATAATATATTTTTGTTCTCATAACTAAATAAATCCATCACACTTTTCACAACATTTTAAAGTCTAGAAACGCTGCTTCATTCAAATAGTGGTATCACTATCCGCTAAGATTAGAAACAAACTTTGTATTGGCAGTGTTTATTGGCGATTCAAAAACCTATCTTAATGCACAGCCATTAATGGTTGAACGAGGAAGACGAAATCACGTCAATTTGTTAAGTAGTATTGGACATGACAATTGGTTGTTTCACTATTTAGGTACTAAAAAATCAGTTGCCTCGCAATAGATTTTATTTGCCATTATTTTTGAATGTATGTGTGTCTGTCTGTGTGTCTGTTTGTCTGTCTGTCTATCTGCCTGCCTGCCTGTCTGTCTGTGTGTGCGTGTGAACGCTCTATAGCTAAAACTACTGAAACTGTAATTATGAAACTTTAAAGTTAAAATTTGTGTATAGGTCGCAAGAAGATGTTTTATTTTTGAAAATAATATTCAAACTGGAAGTTTATGTTTTTACTTTCTTTTACGAAGTA
>JADQWA010001066.1:0-14170 GCA_018344505.1 Nebria ingens riversi
TATATACATATATATATATATATATATATATATATATAGGGCAGGCCATCTGTTGGTTTTTTTGAAGTGCGTGTTATTTCGCCAATTTGTAATACTGACGCGCTTGACATTGATAGAGAGACATTGTCAAACCTCTGCTGTAAGCCTGTGGATCATTTTACGCTTGAATGGCAGTGTTGCAAACTGTCGAAATAATAGGCACTTCAAAAAGAAACCAACAGATGGGAAATTCTTTCGGCAATGATCATATAGTACTTATATCACAGTAATGCTATTTATAAAAGAACTTTTTAGAACCTGATATGTAATTGTCTTCACATGTCATTCGTTTAGACAAATTCCTGAACCTACTCATTTGTATAATTGATTTGAAGATGGTGTGATGATAGAAATGTATAAATACTGTTACTTTTGATGAAAACAACGGAACACGCATTTATCGTCTCATTAAAACTATATTACCTAAAAATGTATTATAACTTCCGCAAAAATATACAGGTTTCTCAGTGTGTACAAAAATTTACTAATTATTTTTAATTTATGGTCATAATTAAAAAAAATAAGATTTTAAAATTTAGACAAAATCTGATATAATCTAAGATTTTCTCATCGGTATCAAATTTCAGTCCGTTATATTATGTTTTTAAAATAATGGAATTTTACTATATAGTTAAAAACCTAATTACAATTTTTTTTTCTTTAATCAACTGTTTGGGCCTTAAACGTATTCGTTATAGAGATCGTAGTCAGTATTCTAATAGTCCCTTGTGGGGTTTACTTATCTTAAGTAGGTACCCAGTGAATAACGAGTTATGGCTTCACAAGAATATTTGGAGCCCGCGAATACAAAAACCGCGAATAGCGAAGGACGACGGTGCTAAATGATACTTGAATAGAGTTACGACTTTTTTTTGTCCAAAATATTTAGTGACCTGTTGCTAATCCGGCACTGGTCGCAGGTTTTTTTTGTAGCTTTTTATATAAAAATAATTAAGGTATCAAAATTGGTAGTTTCATAATTAAATAATTTTCAAATCAATATTTGTTTAACCATTAATCTCAATTTCGAAACGTTCTTACCTAGCGAATCACGATGTTAGTTTTTTGACGTGAAAAGTAAATTCATCGTGAAACAATGATTGATGTTAGTAAATTCATAAGTATAGTTTAGTATTTCAATTTATTTTCAATCAAAATTCATTTATTTATAATTTTATGCAATTGTTTAGTGGTATTCACTTTTGTTATATATAATATATGTATTTGACGTCATTTATCCTTAAATCTCTTATAATTAGTGTTGTTTTTCCAAAAATCCAATACGTATTCATTTCAATTTTGGGCACTACTTTAAAATATATCAAATGTGGCGAGTGCATGATTAACAGTCTGTTGCGGAACTAATTTGGTATATTAATAACCGCTCTATCTAAACAAAATATATCTAATACCTATAAGAAAATCCAGTGCACTACACTGCAGATGTTTTAGTCTTTCAATGAACTAAGAACCTAACAAAATGTTTATATATAATGTTTTTGATATTCTACTAACCTTTGAAACACTTTTACACTAAAACTATGTAACAAGTATAATTTCTCATACTTACGTAATCATGACAACATAAATAAGATATTAAAAAAAAGTAAATAGCCATTTTCTTGTAATCGGTAGACTTTAGGAAGAAAATTTTCAAACAAAAGATGTGTATAATATAAATATCTTTCATTTTGTATGCTATTATATTTTCTGTAAGTCCAACCGTTTTGGAGATATTGCAGATTTCTCAGAAAATGACTAGAGTAAACATGCACTTCTGGTTTAAATATTTTTTTTAAAGATTGATTTTCTTGCAATCCATATACAATTTTTTAAATTTAATATTTCATGTTTATATCATTGGCTGTGGACCCCTCCCCACCCCCCATCCAAGATCCCAACGCACAACTAAACACACACAGAGACTCAGGGAAGGTCAAAAGGTGTATTTCCGTTAAAATCTCGAGTTCGAAAATTGTCATGATTATATATAAGAAAGTAAAAATATACTTTATGATGTTTATTAATATCTCATTTTCAATAATATTTTATATCATTGTTTGGCGCTATTTCAATTCAGAATAAAATAAATCAAATTAAAAACATGTTTAAGTTTTTTAGTGTTTGACAATTAAAAATAATATCTAACTGGTACAAAATTGAAAGTCAATTTACATTTTGAAATTCGCGTTTGACGTTGTCACTGATTTACTGTTGATATATTAGCATTAGACCATTTTCAAAACGGAAATAGGTTTTTTTCTAAATAATACGAACGAAATTTCACCGGAAATTGCGGAAGTCATCAATTTATCTCATTATAAAACACTGTGACAATCTGTGATATCAAATGCGTAGGTGCATATATCCACCAGTATTTAACAAATAGTCAGTCACCACAACCACATATCCTTTCATCACAAATTCGTGTCCAAATCCATAGAATGATTCTGCCCATCGAGCATCAACCTTCAGGTATTTGTTCAATAGTATTTTTATTTATAAATCAACATTATCCAGTCAATAATGTAAATCCTTTAGTCAATCTTTCATTTGACATTTTCCCAACAAGAAAAAACCATCTCATTTGACCTACTCAATTCTTTGCACTTAAGTTTGGCGACTTAAATCCAACTAATAACTTTAAATTCATAAACATATTTGATAAGTTTATGTACGATGGATCTTATGTTTCAAGAGTTCAAGGAAAAGTGAAATTGAATATATGCACGTTTTCTTCTGTATAAACATTACATGCACTTTGCTTTATCTCATCAAATCATATAAATACCGTTGAAACTGATTGGCTAATTGCACGATTGACTGACCGAATCTTGTGAACAATCAAACCAGCGTAACTATAGATAGGTACCAATTTAGATGACATGTACCGCGAATTGCAATTAGCGTTACTTAGTATATTATTAATCAGAGAGGTAAACTAGTAAAACGTAAAATAAAAGGCATTACCGTAGGAAAAATTATTAAAATAATTTTTTAAAAATGTCTGTTTTGTAATAATAACTCGCAATAGTTCGTTAGAAATTGGAAATGGTTTTATTTTAATATGTATATATTCTTTACATAGTAATACATCTGCAGTGTATTGCACTGAACTTTCTTATACATAGTTAGCATATTTTGTTTAGATACAGAGGTTATTACAGAATTTTAAACATTTAAGAATATAACCAGGGCGAAAATAATAATAACTTTATTGTAACCATTGAGTATAAACAAAATATACTTACTACGTAGAAGAATGTCCAGTGCAATGAAATTATGGTCACAACTATTTCTCATACCTACGTAACCATAGCAACATAAATATGAAATTAAACAAAATTATGTAGCAATTTTCTTGTAATGAGTACACTTATTGAATAAATTTTCAAACAATAGTTTGTGCGTAATATTAATATCTTTCATTTTGAATACTACTATATTTTCTGTAAGTGCAGCCGTTTTGGAGATATTACAGAATCCCCAAAGATGGCTAGAGAGTAAACATGCACTTCCGGTTTGAATATTCTTTTCAAAAATAAGAGGTTTTCTTGAGAGTCATATACAAGCTTTACACACACACAGACGAAATTCTAAAAATAGTCAAACTCGACTCAGGGGCGGTTACAAGGTGTATTTCCGTTAAAATCTCGAGTTCAAACTGTTTCATGATTACTATACTTCCTTATATATATATATATATATATATATATATATATATATATATATATATATATATATATATATGTATATATATATATATATATATATATATATATATATATATATATATATATATATATATATATATATATGTATATATATTATATATATATATATATATATATATATATATATATATATACATATATATATATATATATATATATATATATATATATATATATATATACGAGTATATATATATATATATATATATATATATATATATATATATATATATATATATATATATATATCGCTTATTATGGTAGAGTGGACCACCCCTACCATAATAAGCGAATGATATGGATTCACCTACGTAATTTAACTGATTTTGTACGTGCTGCATAACTTGCATTAAAATCATGCAATGCTGGTTGCGAGACTTTAGGTGGCTATAAAAAGACAAGACTTATGTTTGAAGGTGTACATACATATATTCTTTAAGGTTCTCTTTGGCACTCTTTGCTTCGCTTATGGCCAGTTGCACTTAACGCTAAGCGTACATAGCTTTGATTAATTTTATTTACTACTTTATAGCGTACCTGAATACCAAACTGACCTGCAATTACTGCGTTTAAACATATTTGATCAATTTCTGCAGTATACAAGAGAATTTATTCATGAATGTCTTTTTATTGGTAATATACAACACAGTTTAAGATTCACTTAAACTTAAGTACTAGCGGTACAACTGAGCATTACTGTTTGATCAGTGCAGTATGCTGAATAATAAGCATCATCACATTGAATTTTGATTTGGTCAACTAGAGAAGCATTGCAAAAATATTAATAGAACAAATTTTGTTCCATTACTTTCATTGACTGGAGACTACCGATTACAGCATGGCGTAAACTAGTTGTTGCATGCAGTGATTTTCTTGACGGGTATTTGTTAACGCTAGGCTAGACTTTTTATTAAAAAAAAAACTATTTTTATAAACTTATACGATATCTACATATTTCCGTGAATTTTGCTTATTTCTTCTTCTAAGGGGCACGGGGGTTTCTATTTTATATGTAACGAATTTTAATAAATCTTTATCTAATCTATAAATTTCTGTAAGCTAAATTCTATTTCTCCAACAAGTCACGTAATCTGACAATAATCAAAAGACGAAATAGACAATTCGAATAGCATATGTGGTATTATTACACGTCAAATTCCATTGGCTGATAGGAAAAAGCTTTGAAATGAAAATCAACAAAAAGATAAGTAATAAATTATAAATAAAATGCGCATAGTGCAAATGAGTTGCACATTTGCCGCGTGCGTAAATGTATGTGTTTATCAGGAAATGCACATGCACGCACGCAACACACAGGTATACGTATGCACACGCATCACAGGCATACACGATTAATTAATATTAATTTACAGTTGTCGTGTTACGGGTATACCGCGCGCTCGTAAAAACGGGCAGTCAGCGCACACTTCCTTTATTTTCTTTCTTATTGCATACTATGATCCTCTACCTATATACGTACATATAAATCCATCTACTCTATAAACGCTCTGATTTTATCTTTTTATTCTTTTTACTGTCAACTAAATGCATAATGGTGTGGTGATAATTAATATTTGTTACATTCTATATACATATTATGTAACTACACTCTCAGAATAGAATAATTTTGTTTAGGATTTAATTTTATTCAATTTAAAGAAATATAGGAAATGCACTCGTAAAAAATTAATAAATGCTTACACTTTGTATGTAGCAAAAAAGTAATAAAGAACATACGTAATGGTAGAAAAAATTGATAGAAATGTATTATTTTAATATTTAATAATTCGTATTAGCTAAATTTGTTTATTTCTTATTTATGACACCTAAACGTTTACTAGTGAATGTATCATAATTCAACTTGACGCAATAGCATTTTTTAAATATACCTAGATGAAATTATTTATTGGTACAAATGTAAAACAATTATGTAAATTTTATTTTATTAATTGCGATTTCAAGTGTTAAACTTGTCAACACTGTAGCTTTTCATATGCCTTTATAGTCCGGGTATGCAAGCAACAACCTTACGTCACAGTCAACAATAACTAGATTGAAATTGTATGTTTACACTACTATAGAATCGAACATTTTAAATCTAAAATATTTTTTTAGAAACTTGACAATAAACTAAGTTTACAATTCATTTATAGGTTTGTTTTTGAATAGCCGAATAACTTAACTACAACAAAATAACAACCGTCAAATAAAATAAACAACGGTACAAAAGTATATGTAAACGTAGCAAATGGGTACAAATTACCAACGTATAAGTTTTAAAAAAATGTGAATCTTCTATATTAGGTCGTGAAACTGGACAAAATAATAATTTTTGAAATAAAATTAATATTCTACGACAGTTTATTTTATTTTAAATAATTTTTGATAAGTACTATTCATTTTATGCTCAATAGTTTTTTAAGCTAGCAGGAAATTTCATGTTGATAAGTTTTTAGCAGGTTGTCACACATTTTCTAAAATACATATGTTTTTTTAGAAATCTGACAATAATCTAACATTACCACAATTTTACTGGACATAATGAATGAAAATATTTTCTTTTAAATTTAAACATTTTATATTTTAATTTATATACTGTCAAATCAAAATATGCTGACTACGTAAAAGAAAGCTTAGGGCCAATACATGGCCGATGTTTATATTCAATTTCCTATCATTTACTATAATTTTAGAATATGAATAAGTTTTTAACGTTATATTTGGAGATAGTAAAAAATACGAGTAATTCAGTTTAAATTTACGTCCTTTAGTATTTAAGATAATTCAGTTTAGTATACGAAAAATAAAATAGTTATTCTGCTAAATTAGTAGTTTTTTAACGAATTCTATTTAATTAGTGACAACTGATGAGATCTTGCGTTAATATGGTGACAAATGTCCTTCACGAGTTATTAAAGTTTCTAATATGTTTTGCTTCGTATTTTTCCGCAAAAAAAAAACATATGTTTACAAATCTGTTTGTTAAAAATAACGAATATTTTATTTTACCGATTGATCTAATCCGGATATCATCAATTCTTTTTATACATTAAATCTAAAGACAAGCGAGTATATCGAAACGAATTAGTCGGTAAATATCAATATAATAGTTTTGATGGCGATTCTACTCGGAAGACTTTCTTCAGCAATCGTGCTGCATTATTTGTTTGAATGTTAAGTTTCCGCATAAAATCGTCGAGCACTATGGCACGCGGTGGTATTCTTCATTTAATTGGCTGTACGTCGAAGAAGAAGTGTGGCTGCCTCATTACGCAATCATCATTGAATAATACCTTTCTTTAAGGAAGAACATCAACATCATCAGATTGAATAATAAGAGAAGACTTGTACATAGCTCATAATAGAAGTTCATCTGATGCTGCGTATACCTACTTTCATAGTACACCTGAGTTCTTTTGTACTCGTATTTGAATCGGCCGACGAGCAGCCTTTTGTAGGTACTTATCTATTGTAAACCTGCTTTTCTTACGCGATACGGCTCTAAGTTTGCTTAACACGACAATTCAAGTAGACGAGAGGTCTTTCGGCATTTCGCTTTTGAGCTTTTGCTATAGTGAACATATCACAATATTACGCAAACTGGATTTTTATAAATACCACTCAATTGCATTGGTCGCGTAAAGAATTAGTTATTGTGCAATAAAAACGCCAGATAACGCACCTGCTTCATCATAATTTTCTCAAAAAACGCCCAACTAATTGCTTTTAACATATATAGTGCAATTTGTATTTCTGAATTGTCATAAATTCAAAATTATAAATGAAATTTGTAATGCGATAAAAGATATAAACAAATGCGTGTTTTTAGGTATTAAAAGTAAATTTTTATTTCTGAATAAATACGTTAATGTAAGTGACTCTTATTTACTAATATTATGAGCAGTATTGGTCGCAGAAACATTTTAAAATATTTTAATTCTTTTTTTCGGAAATAAAAACGGAAAAACGTCATTTTTTAAAACAAAAATAATTCCTTTATTGCGAAATTAATGGATAAATATTTATTTATATAACTAGTGTTATAAGTGTACCCACGAACAAAATAAAATCACTTTTAACACGTGTTACATACACCATTTTTTCTACGACCATTGTTAAAAGCACGAATGCTACAAATATATAGAAAGATTAAAGTGAACCATCAAGCTCCTTTAGAAAAACATCGTGCCTTTCAAATGAAAAATAAAACCATTCGATGTGTATTTGCATAAAGAATGCCTGGTAAAAATTTAATTTATTTTGATCTAATATATGTATTTTAGATTTTAAATGTTGGATTTTATAGTAGTATAAAGAAAATTTAATTATTCATTACATATTATTAAAAATTATTATGGCCGGGCATTATTTAGTTTTCAAATTAACTTTTAACCAGAGAAAATATTTATATATAATATTTTAAATTATTTACTAACATTTGTAACGCTTTTTCACTAAACTTATTTATGACAATAAATGTTAAATGTCAAAATATTTGAATATTTAAAACAGTTGACATGCATAGTAGATACGATTTATTATATATAATTTTCCATACCTATATAATAACTATGGCAATATAAAGAGGATAATAGCAATTTTCTCGTAACTGATACACTTTTTGAAGAAATGTTTCAAAACAAAAGTTGTTCAAATCATTAATATCTCTAACTTTAATTATAACTATTTTACTGTAAGTGCAGGCGTTTCGAAGATATGCAAAAAGTGTCTCAAGTAAACATGCATTTCCGGTTTGAATATGCTTTTCAAAAATAGAAGGTTTTCTTCCCAGGCATATACAAATCTTAAGTTTAAAGTTACATAATTTTATCTTCAACAGTATAGGCTGAAGAGCGCATACATACCCACGGACACACACATAGACACACACACACACACAGACGTTATTCCAAAAATAGTCAGACTCGATTCAGGAAGGATAAAAGGTGTATTTCCGTTAAAATTTCGAGTTTTTTTTTTCGTGATTACGATACTTACTTATTACTTCGTAAAAGAAAGTAAAAATGGTTATCATAACAAAAAATTTGGTTGTCGCATTTTTCAATCATAAAGTCTGCTATGGCAACTAGTTTTTAATAACTGCGACAATATTTTTGTTAAAGGTCCATAAGTCCGAAAATGACGCTTCAATTTTATTTTATTCTAATTTACAGTGATACATAAATGGGTTAAATATTCGAAAATATGTCGGCCAGTGTATGTAAATATGTAAATGGGATCGAATTCCTTTAGCGGTAAATGAGATAAGATAATCTCGGTGGCTGAGCACCTGACATTGAAACAAATGAAATAAAAAAAGACAAAACAATATCGTTTTTTATGGCGGTGCTTTCATCATGGAATGCGCAAGTGTAGCATTCTAACCTCGCATTACACGAGGACTTGCCTATCTGTAGTTGTTGTAGCCTGTAGCATAACGTACCACAACTCTGCTTCAATTCAAACGCAAAGCAGCAAGTATCTTTATCTGTTTATTCCATCTGAGGCGATCATCAGCAGCATCCCAGCATCACGTGAATGTAACCAATAAGTTGTCGTGATACGTTAAGACTCTTGAGTTCGATTTTACTTTCAATGAAGAGAATCTAACAGCTCCTTGCAATTTATATACGTAGATTTTATAAGAAGTACTATCAGATTTGTTTATTACAGAATGTACACGGAAACACTTTATATAATATATATATATATATATATATATATATATATATATATATATATATATATATATATATATATATATATATATTATATATATATATATATATATATATATATATATATATATATATATATATATATATATATATATATATATATATATATATATATATATATATATATATATATATATATATATATATATATATATATATATATATATATATATATATATATATATATATATATATATACATATATATATATATATATATATATATATATATATATATATATATATATATATATATATATATATATATATAGAGCAATGAATTATTCTTAAATATGTATTCATTATAGAACTACAGGTTTTTCAAAATTTTACAGATTCTGCTTACGGAGTTGTAGATTTACTCAGAATTGTAACATAAGTTCAAGAAAAAAAAAAGAACATTTATAGTTAAATGGTCATGTTGAATGAAAGATTGATGAAGAAGATGTACGTGGGCGAGATGAATGGTGTGAGAATGCGGGGTCGTCCTCGGAATAAGTGGTTAATTATGATTGAGAATAAATGTGCGACAAAGAAAAGTTGTGAGTAAGCTGCATTGCAGAGCGTGTATGAAGAACTTGATGAAACCGAATGAAGCAAAAGAAGTTTGTTTGAAATGGCGAAAGATTGTCAAGATGCGAATGGATGTAAAGGGTGATCTGCTAGCCTATTTTATGATAATAGGTTTAAAGTTATGTATGTATATATTTTTTCGCAACGCTCTTCAGCTAATATTAAAATATAAATTACGTACATAAATGACAAATGAAGGATTTACTGGAAAGTCAGATGTGCTTTATATGTGATGCTAATCTATAATAAGATACCAAAACGGGCAACTTTAATAACTTCTTTAGGAAACGTTACGTTCCAAATTTATTTTATCAAGATTTTACATGATATAGCAAATATTTACTAGAAGAATCTTGTGTTTTAAATTTTATAAATGAAAACATAACTTGCAACCTGTCTATAAAAATAATTTCCAGAAGCAACAAAAACTGTTTACGCGTGTCACGTCACGCGTCATGTTATTGATAAAACATGTTCTTTGTTTGTTTTAATAAATCTATAAGTATGTCGAATATTTTATATTCATATATTCAAAATTTGAAATATTTCATCATACTTGATACTATTTCCGAAATGCTGCATTTATTTACTATTATTTTACTAAAATGTAAACCAGAAGATTATACAAGATCCAGTTGGACATAAAAGGCGCTGCAACAGTATTAAAAGTGCCAGTCGAACTTCTGACAAGCCATCAACTATATATGTATATGTATAGGAACATCATAGAAACAAAAATAATAGACCATTCTTGGACTCTCGCGCCGTCACAGTGGCTGAAGAAATACTCGTAAAACTAGCGAAATCCACCGTTGGATTTAGATGACGGAATGCGGCAGTGCACCAATAAGAAAATTAGTTAATTACATACACACATACACAGGCAGTTAGCAGTCATTTATAATATTTAATTGGAAATAATAATAATTAGAGTTTAATTGCAATTAACTACACCCAATGAGTCCATCTTATTCGGAACACGGTATCTTCGATCATAAATTCGTTCGTAAACAGAAATGAATCAGAGTAATTTAATGCGAGTTGATAATAAAACTGTTTATTACGGTAAATTACTATATGATAATTCTAATTGAATCACCTCTACAACGAGCATTGCTAAACTTATAGTTATATGTAGATAGATGATGGTAATTGGTTCGCTTGTTATCGGAACAGAGCTTCACTTTTCTTTTATTTTGATCACTGTTTTATACACTACTTGATTTAATTCAAATTGCAGTAGTAAATGTGAAGTCTATTCCAGATCACATACGAGTAGGTATTGTGCAATAATTAATGTTTGTCTCTAAGGCAAAACATCTGCAGTGTCTTGCACTGGACTTTATTGCACATAATAGGTAATTTTTATTAGATAAGAAAGGTATTAAAATATAATATTTTTAAATGTCAAGAATATGTTTTGATTCATTACGGTATATTAGAAATTATTACGTCTTTTGGTCCGGCCATAATAATTTCTAATATAACGAAACACACACATGCACGCGTTATTAAATAATAACCAGTTTGATTAACGTATTAATCAGATTAGAAATTAAAATTAATATATTATTGTTAAAAAAAAAACGAAGTTTTTACTTTCTTTTACGAAGTAATAAGTAAGTATTGTAATCACGAAAAAAAAAACTCGAAATTTTAACGGAAATACACCTTTTGACCTTCCCTGAATCGAGTCTGACTATTTTGGAATGACGCCTGTGTGTGTGTGTGTGTGTGTGGGTGTAAGTGCTCGACAGGCTATACTGTTGAATATAAAATTATGAAACTTTAAACTTAAGATTTGTATATGCCTGAGAAGAAAACCTCTTATTTTTGAAAACATATTCAAACCGGAAGTGCATGTTTACTTGAGACACTTTTTGCATATCTTCGAAACGGCTGCACTTACAGTAAAATAGTTATAATTAAAGTTAAAGATATTAATGATTTGAACAACTTTTGTTTGAAACATTTCTTCAAAAAGTGTACCAGTTACGAGAAAATTGCTATTATCCTATTTATATTGCCATAGTTACATAGGTATGGAAAATTATATATAATAAATCGCATCTTACTATGCATGTCAACTGTTTTAAATATTCAAATATTTTGACATTTAACATTTATTGTCACAAATAAGTTTAGCGAAATAACGTTACAAAGGTTAGTAAATAATTTAAAATATTGTATGAAAATATTTTGTAAGGTTTAAAGTTTATTTGAAGACTAAAAAAATGTCCGGCCATCATAATTTTTAATAATTTATCATTATACTACTATAGAATCGAACATTTTCAATCTAAAATAAATATGCCTTTTTTTTTAGAAATTTGAAAAATAAACCAACTTTATATCATAATGAATGCAAATATTTTCTTGAAATTTAAACATTTTAATTTTAATTTATATACTATCAAATCTAAATATACTGACGTAAAAGAAGTTTAGGGCCAATACATGGCCGACGTTTGAATTATATTGTATCGTTTAAATTACATTTGAATTATATATTTGATTCAAGAAAATTTGAAGATATAAATGGGGCTACATGTTTATTTATTTTTATATTCTTTATACGGAATTATTAGATGAATTTAATATATCTATGTATAATTATTAATTTTGTGGTTTTGTTTTAGGTGAGTCCATTTACTAGAATATCTCTACTCTTCTATTCTTATTTGGATAGGTAAGTACCAATATTTTTACAACAAATTCAATAGAAGAATAATGAACTATCATTGTGGAAATATTTGTTTATTTTAAACAAATATATATCAATTTTTATTTATGCTTGATCTTCACTATATATTTAGCATGACTGGTACTACAACCCAAGTCGTATTATTACTGCAGGGGGTCTATTGTGTATTTTAGCAACGATAGGAACTCGTCATGGTGTTATATTTGATGACTTGTATACATATAGCACTCATTCGCTGACACATATCAAAATAGCAACGTGCTATATGGATAGCATCATTGAAATCGAAGTGCTATTGCATCTTTCACTTGGAGCTAAACAGTGACGTAATATGATCAAGTTTTGAAATGTACCCGGTAGATTTCGCACAAAAATATATCACTATTCACATGATATATCACCAAACAATAAATACAGAATAGACTCCTCCTGAATACGATTGATTAATTGTTAAACTAAGTAGAAACTGTCATATTCTAATGTAGAGAATTGGTAGTACATATTTTAGAATTTCATTCAATTGCAAATGTCAAAATGTACAATCATATTATCATTGAGGAAATTATCCTTTCTGTGCTTTGAGGAGTTGTAACAACATAAACATAATGCCCCTTGAAGATCTACGATATTCAAAACGTTACCTGTCAATATCTGATGGTTCCCAAATAGTATCCCTACCTGAACGATCTTTAAGTACGCGTTGATATTGAGCATAATTCGTATCGTTTTGACCTACCTTCACATACTACTCACTATCAAGTATATCTTTAGCATACTAACATTATAACAGGTAAAGACGAGGCTTTCGATAATGTACTACTAATCTAGTAAATGAAACGCAATACAATTTGGAACAGCTTCTGGTTTAGGTGCTATGAATTTTTGAAATGTTTCAATGTTTACTCCTTTTGAGTATGGTACAAATGATGATATATTTCAAAGCTATCAAAATTGCATTGCTATGGAGAATATAATGATTTTTCTATTTGTTAATAAATAATTGATTATATTTGTATTTTTGTATTTTTTATAAGAATACACCTACAAACTAGTACAAGAAAATCCAGTACAGAACACTGTAGATATTTTATTTTCATAGGTTACGAAATGTATTATGTTGGTCAATCAATTGCAATAAAAATTATATTCTTTCATGAAAGTTAGCGACACGTATGCAAGTAGAGAAGGAATTTGGCAAATGAATTACAGGTTATTAGTCGAAAATAAGCTGCATCATTCTCTAGTACAAAGAGCTTTAGTAATCGGTGACCTGTCTAACATTCTCAAAAAAGACACCACGTTATTTGAAAGTAACGGATTATAATGATTTATAATGAAAATAAATAAAATAAATTTATACTAACCAAACCTTTTCAGAAACAT
>JADQWA010001071.1:0-11251 GCA_018344505.1 Nebria ingens riversi
ATATATATATATATATATATTTGGCTACGCTTAATTATTCACTTTATATATATTTGTTTATTCTATATGAAATTTCATAGAAGCTTGAATGAATCCCAGCTACATTTTTCTCAACGCAAACTTTTGTTTGCTTATATATTAAAATACCGGTTTTGTTTATATAAAGCGTTGGAAATTCAATGGAATGGCGAATAATTTATTTTTAATTTTAACTTTATGATGCGTTGCTTTTGTACGGAAATTTATCATAATAATTAACTTCAGATTTTCCACGGCGCTGACCAGGCTACTCAGATAAGCTAAATGAGCGACTTTATTAGATGCTCTGATTTAATTTAAATTTTAAATGAATGGTTCTCATTTAATAGCTGAAATTACAATGACTCTGCTTTGCTTGGCATTATTTAGAGGTTATAGAAAATTAATCCTGTCCGACTCTTGCTTTATAGCATCTTTTTTCACCGATGCCCAAATCCAGAATTAAATTAACTTCAATCCTATATAGTGCGGGCTCGGGCTTCAAGTCAGGTGAGATAATAATTTGATTACTGTTTTTATACAAGAAGCGCAATAAGTAAAAAGTTGATTACAAAATCGCTTTTGATGGTAACTTACTGCTTGATTTGTTCTTCTCTTTTGCCTTTTTAAACACTTGCAGTTTGGTCTCAGTTTCCTTTATTAATTATTAGCGATTAAAGTTGCATCATTTTTGACACAAACACGACGTTAGAAAGCGAATGAAAAATCGCCCCCTACCAAACCAATGAGAACGCGGTCATATTCTAGCCAATGAGCATACAGGAAAGTCAGCCGTTATCACTAATAGAAAAGCAATTATGTAAAGTATACCAACTTAAATTATCTATCAAATTGACAGTATCCATTTTGTTTAAAATTGTTTATGGCAAATTTCTCGCATTGATAATAACGACGCCAACCATATGTTGTAAAACACACACACACACACACTACAGAAGCTCTCCTTCTGACTTGTTCCGTAGAGCTGTTAATTTGGGACTTTAAACATTCATTTCTTTAAATATATGAGATTTTTTACTAATGCATTTAAGATCAACAAGAACATTTCATAAGAAAAAATCAACCATATTACAATGGAAAAAATGTTTGTTTTTTTTTTCTAAATAATCGTTTTGTATTAGTGAAATGGTTAAGATAACTATAGAAAAATACTTCGAAAAGAGAGTACAATAGAAGGAATATCAAAACACGAGCAATCCTGAAAAGAACACCGTAACCGAAGCTCTTATAAATTGATGCTTTCAGACTGTTACGTGGATTGGTTTTCCAACTAGGATTTATGGACGAGGTTATTGTTTTGCACGTCAGCGGTGACCACGAATGGGCGGTCACATCGCGCGAACTCCGGCCCTAGCCGCACGTCACTTTTTCATACAATCAACACCAGATACTCATTCGCTTGTCCCTTACAAGCCGAACGCCTATACATTGCAAATTGATTTAATTATCGGAAAAACGAAATTAAAACGGCGTTCCATGAGAGAACGGATCATTATATCTGTGTTTCGATTACAAATTGATTAGCGGCATAAAACATATGAAACGAAAATCTAATTATTGCCGTTTTTCATAACCAATCTCTCTATTGTAATACCAAATAATTGATCCATATACAAAATAATTTACTTTTTCTGTATGCATTATTAAATATATAATTCAATGTACAGTGCAATACATAATTTAAGAAATTGTTAATCATAAATATGTTATATTAGTGGATAATTTTGCGGAAACACTTTGTAAACTAAATTTCTAAAGTTATATATAATTTCGTGAATAATGTAACAATATTTATAAATTATTAAGTTAAATGTATTTAAAATAAAATCTAAAGAAAATACTTTAAAATAAGTTTAACTTAATATTATTGTAGTTAATTCGAAGAAAATAGTTAAATTTATAATAAGCGACTATAAATTGATGTCAAATAAAGCAGAAATATAAATATTATTTTCAATTTGTCATCAAAAATATTCTGCTTTTGATATCTTTGTGGCACTGTATATATGGGTAGCTTCATTAAGAATAGAAAAAAATTGGAAAAAAGCTCTATTCAATTGAATCAACAATAGAAAGCTTTAGAGACATCTTCACACGTCACATGTATGACCTCATTAATAATGTTACAAATTAGCAAATAATAAATATGTAATTTTATAACCATATTACTTTTAAAGCTATTTTATACCTTAAATATACATATTATCAAAAATATTCACAGAAAATCATTGAATTCACGAATGTAAAATGTGATTGAATCATAGTAGCAATATAATCGTCATTAATTGTCTTCTTAAGCGCTTCACATCCACAACTCCCGTTAGCTATATCAAGGTAGTATCCCAATATGTTAGTAACCATAGTTACTTAGAGTAACAGAACACTACCTCCACGTGCGACTGGACGGTTTATTTGTGCAATGTATTTGCGAATGTATTCTGTAGGCCACACAACTTGATTGTCATAGGAAGGTCTTTTGTGCAAGATACGACATGGGGCAGTAGACAGTTTCGGTTCTAAGGAACGTGATTATTATCATACAAGCATGAAATATGTTTGTTAATTAATGAGTTCATAGTGTGTTTAGTTACCATCAACATTCAACATGTGCCTATATTCACACACATCAACCAAAACTGGCCGTGGCGTAGAAGACGCACGGCGCGAAATGAAATTGAATAGTTTTGGTTATTAACGATATGGTTCTTGATATTTAGGAATTTAGGTCAAGTAATTAATTTACAGCTATACTATTTG
This sequence comes from Nebria ingens riversi, assembly GCA_018344505.1. Taxonomy (NCBI): domain Eukaryota; kingdom Metazoa; phylum Arthropoda; class Insecta; order Coleoptera; family Carabidae; genus Nebria; species Nebria ingens. The sequence goes on from JADQWA010001071.1 coordinate 2,797, forward strand.
AAATTGAAATTCCTTTAAAAAGAAACTTTAGCTTCATATATACTTCATCGTATCTTCTAGCTGTGTCCTTTATAGTGCACTTAAACCTAAAATCTGCGAGTAAGATCTATACAAAAGTATAACAATCTTTAATCAGGAATAAAAGCTATACGTACTAATAATATTAGTGAGAATCGATCAACTATACAATCATTTAAGAAAATCTCAAATAAGTCTTACATTATAAAATGTAAATGCAAAAGAGTTCATGGTGGTTATCGTTCAGTATATTTGAATATCTAGGTGGTAAATTTGAAACCTCAAAGTAGGTATTTCTGCATGAGTAGGTGCGTGTCGGTAAACAGAAATTTGCTTAGGTTAATTTAAGCTTTTGGAATGTAGTTGCGTGCGTATTCGATTATCAAAATCACTCAATCAAAACCGATTGCGGGTGTAGCTTGTTACTTTCGTGCACTTTGAACCCTTCTGTTTACTAACCTGAATTGCTTTGGCTACAAATTAACATAATAAAAAAAAAACCCTACATAAGAACAGTACAAAATTTATTTTACAGACTCTAATCTGTTCCGTTATCAGAAGTCTTCAAATTTTTAAACAATTTGTGATTATAAGTAGAGAATTTAATGCAGAACCTAGTGGATGACGAGTGTTCACCGTTGTAGCATATTTTAATATCTTGTACCAAATATTCAAATAAGACTTTAATTTGGTAGCTTGCACGCGTTATACGCCAGTTTCAAAGGCCGCCTCTTATCCTATAAATTTGTTACGTAACATAAATGTGAGATTAATAATATCTAATGAGTTTCTTATACGTTCTTGGTAGAACTCTAGATTTTCTCTCATAAATATATTGTTGACAAATTATCATTATTTAATATTTACTTATCATATATAACAATGCAATTTTGAGAGCTTAAAAAGATCTTTACTTGTCATTAAGACTACTTAAATAAATATAAACTTCGAAAATTCTAAAATCTGTACCACGTAAACCAAACGTTATTTCATGTAGGTTTCAAGATTTTTTTACCGTCAAAGCAATCAAATTTTCTAAGGAGCAACGTAATTTAATTGGATAATTAAAAATTATGAAAATTAAAAGAGTGTGTACGATAGCATTTATTTTGTCATTTCCCAACTTATTTTCCTTTAAAACAGTGAAAATTTTCTCTTCTGAAATATTAACTTAATGGCTTATACACAATTCAGTATGTTAATTTCAAATTTAACAAATTTATCTATATATATATATATATATATATATATATATATATATATATAATATATATATAATATATATATATATACATATATATATATATATATATATATATATATATATATATATATATATATACATATATATATAATTACCTAGGAATTATTTTTTATACATTCTTATTTAATTGTATAGTTTACAAATTTCTTTTATATTAATGGGTTTTAACAAAAATGTTTGAGATTCACTTTCGTTAAGTGAACAAGAAAAAGTTCAAATGTTGTTGGTTAAACTTTCATAATCACGCAATATATTTTTTTCCGTCACTCCAATTTATTGTTTGGGGACAAAAATAAATATACCGAATTATAATATAAATTGTTATAAATGGTACGTATAATTTTCAAATTATTTACAGCACGAAACAATTTTTCTTCGCTTTGCTTAGGTGTACATTTATGTCATGTAATAATTGATTAAAATCACACAATGCCATATGATATATATACAAATATAAGTGAAATATTACGTGGAAATTCATATAAATAATGTATAATTTTGCGTAAACTCCAGTTGTGAAACAATTATAATGATTCGTAGTTTTGAAACAATTTCTTTGCAACAGTGTACTTTGTGTAGATTACATTAATTACTTCTTTGCTCGATTAAGAAAATTAATATTTAAAATACCGTAAAAGATCGAACTTGTACTTTGTAAAATAAATATGTAACAGTACATATACATACAGACGAACATACATACATACACACATTCAGACATACAGAGTGACGTAATGGTAACAAGTTTGAAATATATACTTTTTTATACTCTCTTAATCAAACGTTAAAAATATTATGATTGAATGTTGAAACAAATTTTAAATATTTTCGACTTTTTTAAGTGAACAAAAATTGAGTAAGAAAACTTATTTACGAACGTCATCCATCAGTAATTTTAAATTTGAAATTTATTATATTATTGGATAAATTCGATGCTGAACAATATCCATTGCCGTATAAGCTTGATTTCCCTACGGATTATATTCTCCAGGTAGTTGGATTAAATAATATTTTCATTCGAAGACCAGATTACCTTCAAAATAAACAAGCACGAATAAAATAAATCGGTGGATGCTAACTAAAAAATGAATACAGAGTAATTGGTAATAGCAAGAATGAATATTGGAAATATAATAAATTAATTATAATGGAATTATTGATTACCTAATCAATCACATTAAACATATTAATAATATATGAAGTATAACAGAAGAGGGTAGATTATAATAATAATAAATATTTAGTGTAAATAGCATGCATTACCAACAAAGTATCATTGGCATGCTAATGGAAATGAACAAAACGCGCAAGCAGCGTGGCCCCTGGCAAATCGTGTCTGTAATTTTGATAAATGAGAGCGAATTCCATGATCATGCAAACGGACATTTCAGAAACTGTACAGAAACCAATTTTAGTAATTTGGATAACGCTTTAAATAACATTAACTTAAATGATTGACGAATGGTGAATCAGACTCAAAATAAAACACATTTCGTTCTCATTAAAGAATTTCACTTATTTACCTCCTTGAACATAGCACAAAAGAATAATAAATGATCTACTCTTCCAAATATTAACCATATTCTAATTATTAAACTTCATTTACATAAAATATTTATATAATCTGCTACTCTATCATTATAAAGAAGCTTAATATCAGTGAGAAGTAAGAAACTTTAAGAGTCAACAGTGTCACCTATATTCCTAACCAAGCAACTAAAATCTTTTTGTGCCACAATACAGAACTACACATTTGGTAGATTATAAAAATATATTATTGGATAACGCTTTAAATAACATTACCTTAAATGATTGAAGAATGGCAAATCATACTCAAAACACATTTTGTGACCATTAAAGAATCAATAAAGAATTATAATTTTCTCAAATCTATTGTTGAATTTCGAACATTTAAAATCACCAAGTTGGACAATTGTCGCAAAGAATTAATCATTTCTTCCACACTTAATAAACATTTGAAAAATCATATTTCATAAATTGACAAATGAAGCAATTCTTGATTTTGACAAAAATAAATCCAAATAGTGGAAATAAAATCAAAAAACTATAATAATTGATTATTTAATTTAATTTAATTTTCCAGAGTTCCTATAACGATTTCTACGTCTAAGGCATCTTGAATTTCAAAATTGGTAAGTCAAAATAATTGAATAATATTCTCTTTGAAGTAGTTTTAACAATTTAATTTGAAAACCTTAGTAATGTTCTATAAAATACCGCGTTACATGAACATGCCTGGTTAATATTCCAGAAATATATACGTATTATATTATCAATTGTATTACATTTTTAAAACAATAGTGAAAAACTATAAAATATTATTTAAAAGTAGGTATATTTCTATGCAATATTACATTATTATTTTCGATTATTATTTTAATATACGAATTTTTAAATACGGTAATTTAATTTAATATTATTAAAATTACAAAAATGTATTTCTGTGTAGTTTCTGAAGCGCCTATATATCAATTATATTATTTTATATATTTGTAACCAGGCGCAATTTGAAAACTAAATATAAAAAAAACATTCAACATATGAAGAATTATTACAGAAAATTCCTATTGTTAAATCTGTAAAAAAATATGTATTATTCACTGTCAAATTTGTAACAATAACTAATGGTTTTGAATTTCAGAGAATAAAGAAAACAAAATAAATCTGTTGAAAACCGGAATGATATGCGGTAATTAGTTAAAAAACAATTTTTTATACCATTCTATCCATCAGTGGGCGTGTTTTTCGTGTATGAGAAAATAAAATAAGTGTGGATGGAATGATTTGCTTTAATTAGTTAAAAAACAATTTTTAATACCATTCGATCCATCTGCGAGTGTTTTGTATATACGGCAGGTTTTATTTTTGCAAATATCAAAAGAGATTAATATTTTTATTTTAAAAAGTTGCTTTTAGACATTATTTCTGGAGAAATGGAATGGTATATTCTTTCCATAACACACACAGTTATTATTGTTATGAAATAAGAATAATTTTGTTTAACGTATTAATTAATATTGAATATTAAATTAGAAGAATAATTAAATAAGAAGCATTTTGATTAAAGTAGTCAAGATGACACTTTAGAAATCATCAAATACAATTTTATAATTTGAATAACGCTTTAAATAACATTAATTTAAATGATTGAAGAATGGTGAAGCATACTCAAAATAAATAAATTCAACTTATTTACTAAACTATAATAAATGATCTATTTTGGAGGTAGAACAAACATATTGTAATACGCATTTAAATATACTAGGTCTGCTTCAAACCAAAACATTTCTGAATTGTAACGCTTGGAAAGAATAATCGTCTAATTCAGCGAAAACAACCACCTAATAAAAATAGAAAAAAATCTGTTTTCATTATTTTATGAGGCCCAACTACCTTATGAGTCGAACCTCTTACAAAAATTAAGTTTTAAATGACAAACCACATTTATAAAGCGTAAGACATATAATCTGCTACTCTATAATTATCAATATACTTAATATTAGTGAGAAGTAAAAAACTTTAAGGGCCAACAGTGCCATCTATATTTCTACCAAGAAACTGAAATCTGTTTGTGACGCAATACAGAACTACACATTTCGTAGATTAAAAAGATTTATGATTGGAGACATCAATAACCAATAAGGTATACGGAAAAAAATATGTGCACGCTCCTAAAGCCTCTAGATTTGGTGGCAGTTAGAAAGTGGAGCAGTTAATAGTATACATAATGAGAAAAACATTTTTTGAATGAAGGAATTACTGAATCAATATTTAATATTTTAGATAACCATATATTATCCCGTTTTTTCTAAATTTAATTGAACAACTTGCGGTGATTTCCAAGCAATACTTAATATTTATCACCTATCTAGCGATAGCATAAGACAGTAAAATAGAACAGTGTCAACTAGAATCATCCCTCACCATAGAATCCATTATTCTTCGTAATGGACTTGTGAACTAGGCAAAGGATGAACCCGTAATAATACTCTCGTTTTTACTGCCTTACAGAACCGTACTCACATAAAATATTTATTAGCGCAACTCCGCCTGATGCTAATACTGATCTGGTTCAGAAAATACTCTTTCACATCAAACTACTGCGGTAGGAAAAGGAAAAACACAATCACAAATAAAAAGAAAACAGTAAAAAGGTTAGAAGCTTGTGTTGGCCTGGGTTACAATCTAGCCGTGCTTATGTAAGTTAGGAAATAGCTGCCTGAGTTACATGACATGCGTGATACGTATAAAATTGAATATCACTAATAATTGTGTTGTATTGGTAATATGATGAAATATTGTACTATATTCTTAAAGTTATTTAAAAATTAACATAGTACCAACAAAAATGTTGATTAAATTTGTTTTTGGAAGAATACTTAATAAAATTTGGGCAAGGTTAATAATATTGTGAGACGCTTTGTAAACAATCGTGTTATTTATGCATCGTTATTTAGCATGATATTTTATAAATTATTTGTTAATAGTTTTAGAATTGTTGACACATTATTGTTTTTTTAATTGTTTATATATTGGCTATGAACAAGTTGTTGAGTTTTTGAGGAAATAAAAAATATAACAGTTCGATTACTAGTAAAAAAGTGTGTCTATTTCTGGATTGATATTTTGCGAGAAAATGGAAATAAGATTGTGGAGAAACGATAATTTAATGACAAATGCTGTTGCCACACCAGTTTGAAATAATGAAATCATTTCGTTTTCGTTTCGCCGCTCTTCGCAAAATGATAAATGACTGGCAATACTCTTGAGGAAATTTGGTGCTTTCTACCCCGTATATACGATTCAGACTGAAATTAGTCGATTATTAGATTTGGTTACTAGCCAAGATAAAGGTTATTCGTTGAATTATTAGAAATTTGTATTCAAAATGCGTTTCACACATTTGCTAGACTAACACTTTTCGAATTTTAATGCACATTGGAATATCTAAAAGAATGAATTTGGCGTCAATAACCTTTCTAAACTAGACGAGAGTCGTTTGACAATATCGCAAAGCAGATTTAGAACTTCAGTGTTATTGAATATTCTTTTACAATTCTCGAGTGTTTTATATTGTATTGTATGTAAAATACAAATAACCTAAATGTTTGGCCGCTTATCTGTATCTTTTGGAAAACCGAAACTCATTACACATTGCTCTAATTCCTATACATATATATATATATATATATATATATATATATATATATATATATATATATATATATATATATATATACGAGGCTGGTCTGAAAAGTTTCCGACCTCAACATGAAGATAGCAGCACTCGTAAATTAAAGCTAGGGAATTTCGTTGTTCATCTGTTGACAGTTACTCACCAAAGTTTCAGCCATTTTTGGACGCGCAGTTGTTATGTAACAGTCGTTTGAGTGAGTTGATGTGATTGTTTTTATGAAAATGGACAAAATCGAGTATCGAGCTGTCATCAATATTGTTTTTGAAAGGCAATACGACTACGCAAATCAAAGATGAGTTGGATTCTGTGTATGGGGACTCTGCACCATCATTTACCACAGTGAAATTTTGGGCAGCTGAATTTAAACGTGGCCGTAAGAGCTTGGGAGACGCTGAACGTTCGGGACGTCCAAAAACTGCAACTACCGACGAGACCATCGCCAAAGTTCACGAAATGGTGCTAGACGACCGCCGAATTAAAGTGAGAGAGATAGCAGAGGTTATGAAACATGTCAAAAGAACGTGTTTGTCACATATGAAATCAACATTTAAACATGAGAAAGCTGTCCGCGCGTTGGGTGCCGCGTTTGCTCACGTTAGACCAAAATAGTGTCTCACACCTCAGCGGTTGCCATGGCGAAAATCCACGAATTACGGTTTGAACTGCTTGACCATCCACCTTACTCACCAGATCTAGCCCCAAGCGACTTCTTTTTGTCCCCTCATCTAAAAATTGCGCTCGGAGGACAGAGATTTTCGTCAAATGAAGAGGCAATCATCTTCGTGAACAATTATTTTGCAGAGAAAAACGCCGAGTACTATTTGGACGGGTTACAGAGATGGAGCATCGCTGGGAGAAGTGTGTAGAGTTACAAGGAGACTATGTTGAAAAATTAAAAATAAAATTCTGAAAAATGTCTTGTATCTTTGTTAGGTCGGAAACTTTTCAGACCACCCTCGTATATATACATATATATATATATATATATATATATATATATATATATATATATATATATATACTATATATATATTTATATTTATATATATTTATATATTTATATATATATATATATATATATATATATATATATATATATATATATACATATAAATTTATATATAACTTGGATGCATATTTATTTTATCGAAATTTAGTACATTTGTAAAACATATGTGTCTAGATATATAAATACGGAATAGTCTCGCTTAGGATTGCGTATATTTTCCAAAACAACAAAAATGTAATATCAACGTTAAATATCATGGACTCAATAGGCGATTCCTGTTTAGAGAAATGTTTTTATATGAGAGAGGATACATTTTTGTTTTGTGTATCAATAACTGAATCAAGACGAATAATAACAATGAAATTCTATAAACAACTTCAATAAAATAATATTTGCTATCACTGTTTGCTCATGAGAATCTGGGAGATGCAATCTTGTTTCGTTTTTGCGTTATACGTTGCTTAGTTTTTATCGTAGTCGTTTTCTGAGTGTCTGATGCGAAATTACTTTAAATATTATTTTATTTAAGGAAATAAACATTATATTTAGCGCAAGAACAAATCGTCATTTCGTTATGCCATCTATTGAAAAATATTCATGTCTAAGTAATTTGGTTATAAATATGAATGAATAAATTATTATTACACGGCTGGATACTCAAATATTTATGTTTATTAGATTGCATCCGCAGGAAGAATTATTTTGTATATAGTCAATTTTGATGTTATCTATATATAAATCTATATTTAATAAACAGGCTGAACAAATTGATAATTAGTCTGCCATTTCTAAAAAGTTGTGCATTATCTCTTTTCATTTTAATACAGTCAGAAAATCGTACTTCTCTAATGCATGAATTTGGTTGGTAAATATAATATATTCTTTCAAAAGAGTAGCAATTTGCGCAATAAATATATAACAGATATATATATATATATATATATAT
>JADQWA010001073.1:0-250000 GCA_018344505.1 Nebria ingens riversi
ATTAGGACCTATTGCAAGAAAGTGATTGATGTTGGTAAGGCTTTTATAATTAGATTATAACTAATAAATTCTTAATTCTTAATTAACTAAAAAAATTAAGAGATGCAAAATTCAATGAGCCCTTTCCTACGTTTATGAAGAAAGTGCTGCTGAATTGTGAAGATTGCCTAAAAAAAATTCAATTTAGTTTCGCTGTTTGCCAACAGGTAACGCCAGATGGTTCGTTTGAAAATAAATGTATATATATTAGACCTAAAACCTGCGTCTATGATAAAAGCTCAAAAACAGCAAAATGATTTTAAAATTAAATTAATAAAAAAAATTATGATACTTAAATAATAATAATAATATAATAATTTCGTCCACAGTAATCACTGTATAAATAATTAGCTGTACAAATGGATTAAAATTTTCATATTAAGATCAATTAATATATCTTAAATATCAATTAGTCTGAGTTCAGGGACAATTCATTTGAAGTAGTAATTAAATCTGGTGGTTCTCTTTAAAAGTGTTTTAATTATCTTTTTCCCCAACGTAATGGTGACCTTTGCTTTAAAATATTAACTTACTATTGTACCATTATCCTATGCATAAACTAAATCAAATCACTACATCTCGTGCTAAATTGTTTAAGTCACGCGAGAAATTATCCTTCGCGTAACGCGCGTAACGAAAGTTTTTGTAGACTTAGGAAATTGCAGATTATATTAATTTTCGATAAAAATACGTAAATAATTACACTATACCAAAAAGAGTTGTAATATAAAAATATGACAATACATTATATAAATATATTCCTATCCTCCACAAATGATGAAACAGAGCTACCGGATAATGCTTTTATCACCCCACTTTGTATGAAATATATCGTGTTTTATCTCCTAAATTATTTACCTACTGATTAAAATAATTATTTCATGTCAAAAATGTAAAATGCCCGATGACAACGATCATATAACCTGTGTTTAAATTGTACTCATTACCCAAGGGAGAGAGATGTGGTAAATGTAACACAGGTTTATCTAGCTACCACAAAATAACTATGTAAATCGAAACGTCGCTCATAAAATGTATGGAATATAAATTGGACTTCCTATACTAATAAACGTTTTACAGCATATTTGATTTGATGATACCTAACAAAATGAATCAATAATTTATGTAAATTTAAATCCAGTTCTGAAACTACTCCATGGTTGATGTAATAAATTAACCTATTGTGCTTTTCTTTACATAGTAAATAACGAATTACTTTGCCCAAATGTCAAATGTGACGTAGGCTGGAAGGTACTGAATTCTTTATTTAGAATTTATTTCAGAAATCTGGAAATTTGCTTTAATAAATGAACAAAGAAACACAATGGATTCAGGGTGTTCAATAACATAGCTTGTTATTCTTTAGAAAAAAATCCGGGTCAAGAAAATGGTCGCGCATTTATCATAATATTATGTCAAATATGTTCCACTATACAACCCTTCCTGTCAAACCTATTTTGGATACCGAAAAATATAATAACCGTTATGTAAATAATGACAAATTTTTTACGGGTCGATTCTGATATTTCCGTCTAACTTTATATTTATTTAAGAATTAAATTGTATGATTTTATCGACATAAATAATTTTTCAATTTATAATAATCTGTAAACAATGCTTGTTATCTTTATAAGAACATCTTACAGATTTCATTATAGATGCTATATATTTGTTCAGTATCAACCTATTAATCTTGAAATTAACCTACTTTATACGATATACTAATTATACAAAAAAAAATTTAATCAACGGATTCAGTGGCATGTTTCTATTTAGGTCATATTTTCATAACTTTTACATAGAAATTATTCTTTATAAATTAAAGCATCAATTTTATGCATGTGTACATAATGTGAGTATTTATGTGAAACTGGAGAAGAAGTAATCTCTTACGAGGAAGGAAAAAAGTTAAAATTTATGGAGCCCCAGCTTCTGGGGCTATTAACACCGAAACCCAGTACCTATATAAAATATTAAAATGTTACGACTGTAAAATATATCGGTACGTGCGGCCCTACTGAAGACATAAAAAGTTAGAGATATCTTTGGTTCAGTGCGGCGAAATTGCAACAGACTCTTGATTGCAATATCGTCGCACGCAACGCGTTCTATTCTATTCCATGATTATTGATTGTTTGCGTAAGTAATTTTCCAATGAACAAAGCACAGATAAAGCTGATGTGGTTTAGTCAAGTTTGAATGATTTCGATATAGCAATACATAAATAACTTTTTAGTGATTAGCGTTGCAACCATTTCTGGTTGAATACTGCATGGCCTTATAACGCAGTCGTCACCTTAGGGTTGAAAAGTCCGTTGTGGGGGTGGTGTGTGCGCCAGCGAGGTATCGATTCAACGATGACATCACGGGGTTGCCCGGGCGACCAGAAACGCAGGCGTACATCGCGACCGTGCCGCGGCCAGCAACGGATCGAACCTCTTAGGGGTGTTAGCCCCACAGAAACCAGTCCACCTATCGCTCTTGTATTATAGTACTTCGTAGTAGTGTTAACTAAATTTAAAAAAAAACATAAATTCATATTTTTCCACCGTTACCGAAACGTGTTCGTCTCGACGGGTTCAGTGAGGTGAAACAGTGCGATGTGTTGATCAACCAAGGACGGAAGTACAAGTGCCATTTTTGTCTAGGCCAAAATGGGTACCGTTTTGAGTTTTAGTCCCCGCGAACGAAGACCGGTTTATACAACTACAACGAACGGTGATTTCACCTTAAACAACTTCTCGTACGAGCAATTAAACAATGTGAAAAATCGAGAGAACAAAATCCCAATCACATCCACAGTACCAACTACGAATAACCACACCAACCAGAACAACCAAAGCATTCAAAACAACTGTAACAACATAAACAATAACGATAATGCGCGCATTATCTCCGAAAAGAACGCATTGGAGAAGAATCTCAAAAAGCACTCGCTATTCATCAACGCGCTATCATGGAAGCGGTTCTCCACCGCTAACAATAACAAGAAAAAGCTGGACAACAAAAACAAAAACGTAACTGTCTACAGACAACCACTGGTAGACAACATCCATCCAGTTGTAGACAAGAATAAAAACATCCAGGCACAACAGAAATCACAAGGCTCTTACTACTCAGGCAACAAATCCACGTCGGCGTTAACGCTCGATATTGTCCGCGTGAATAATGCGAATAACAACACGAACCACCATATTAATTGTGAGAAATTGGGACCGAAACAGTCGTTGCTGTCACAGAACTCCGTGGCGAGTCAGCACCAGGTGATCACCTCAGTGCCGAAGAAGACCGTCATCCAGGCGTCCACGTCCGAGCTGCTCAAGTGTTTGGGCATGTACCTCCATGCGAAATGTTATAGGTTGCGCGACTTTCAAGCTGGCGATGCTGTTATGTGGTTACGAGCAGTCGATAGAAGTCTGCTTCTTCAAGGATGGCAGGTAATTCTCATGGTTCTCTAAATGTTATTAAAACTATTACGTTCTGAAGTTACGAATTCATCATTTTAGAAATATTTCTTTGTTATTCTATCGAAATAATCAGGTTTATTGATATGGTGATTTTGAAAATACAGAAATATATGTCCAAATTGTACTTTAATACTTAAAAGTTAACAAACCAAACTCTAAAACATCTTCCAATCACTAATGTCCATTCAATGTTTTAAACTCCATCTAGACTTTGGAAAAAACTCTTCAGCGCAACCCTTTCTCTCAGAAGTTAGTTAAATTTCTTAACCAGCAACCTATCGAAAATTTTATTCCACTATCTTAATTTCTTTAGCTCCTTTTAGCCTTAGTCATTTCCTGTCTCCTAGAAGTAATCTCCCAAAGCCTTGAAATCGTTTCCATCCTCCATTTTAAAAAAAAATCCAATCTCCATTGCAACGTGAGCGTTACGGAAGCCATGTATGGCTGACGTTAAACGCATGGTAGTCTTTCTAACCGACCTTCCCTTCCAAATCTCTCTCGTGTATCGGAATGGACTGGTCCGCGTGCGATGTAAACACAGTTGACCAACGTATTATTCTTAGCGGACGCTAGGTACCGTGCGTTGTTGACTTTACTGAACGTATGTGACGTCGTTTTATCGATTATATACGACGCTGGCGGCGCCGTCGTCTATACACAAACGGCCAGACATGTAGTGCTACTTGACATATAAATATTATGCACATTACTTAACTTGTCTTATTCCTCCAATAAGTACCTTGACTTTTGGCAGCAATTGATTTTTAGTCTATGTTTAGCATTTAGAAAATTATTATTACTTCGCGTTAGTAAAGCATTCATTTTATTTGTTTGATTTCAAACAAATAACCTCCTAATTGGATGAGGTTTGGCTATAGTATAAACTATTTCCGGTTTACAAATTTACTATTTTAGTTAGTTTAGCAATCAAATAGTTGTACAAGAATTATGATAGTACCTTAAACCTAAACCACAATGATAATTTTAGCAATTTAGTTAATATCTTGGACGAAGGACTTAGGATATAAGCCACCCTTTAATATTGTAACGGAAACTACTTGTAATAACCACTAACAACCGTGTCAAGAAAGTTTGATACCATATCCACTTGTCCTTGTTACCAAACCAGCTTATATAACTATATATACAGTTTTTCCGCAAATCTCATAAAGAAATCTAAACCACAAGCGTGCTTTTAAATCTAGATTTCTCAATACAATCTTTGGCTTACATCTTTCTCTACACCTACTAGATCCCCAGTTTTAATAACTCACTACAATTTATTATCGATGAAAATGCGACAAAGATGTCCCATATAATCATCAACAATAAACTGAAGTAATAGGTTTGAAAAACAGAGAAGTCTTCTTCCACAACGTTCCACAATTTGGAACGTTGTGGAAGAAGACTTCTCTGTTTTTCAAACCTATTATATCCAATCCACAACAGGGTTAACAATTTTCAACAATAAACTGAAGTCCTAATTACTATTTGGGATGTCGTTTTTATGTTCATCTACGATGATAATTTTACAAAAAAAGACACTTAAATGGAACAAACAATATCGTTGGAAGAATAGGACTTTGTATTGTTTCAGAAACAAAGACTTAATGTAGTTGCATTGATGTAAATGTTAGATTACGATGAAATTTGAGCAATATTCACATCGTTCCTCTTGAACATATCAATGAAATTTGATGTTTACCATCGAAAACCTACGAATTTGATCCAATAATAAAAATATAATCACTAATGTTGTGAGGATGACGTCAGTTTTAACAAATAATATTTTTGTTAACAGGACGTTGCGTTCATCAACCCAGCGAATGTCGTGTTCGTATACATGCTCGTCCGTGACTTGGTCGAAGAAGACATCGAATGTGAACAAGACCTTCAAGCAGTTGTCCTCACCTGCTTGTACCTATCCTACTCGTACATGGGCAACGAAATCTCGTACCCCCTGAAGCCGTTCCTCGTCGAGGACTCCAAAGAGAAGTTCTGGGACCGGTGTCTGGTAATTGTGAATAGACTATCTTCGAATATGTTACGTATTAACGCGGAACCGGGTTTCTTTACGGAGATTTTCACCGAATTGAAGGGGTGTGGCGTTGGTAATATCGCGAACAATAACATCAGTTGCCAGACTGTCCCAGTAGTTCCATGCAACGCGGGTACAACTGCTGCTTGACGCAAAGATATTACAGTTGTTAAGCTTACACTAGCCGGTAAATCGGCATCGAAAGTCGAAACAGTCAAACGATTCATCACGACGCGCGACTAAAACGAACATAACCTAGAAACGCGCGTGCGCAGAGACTGATCAGTGATGCAAACATAAGCTAAAAGAAAAAACTTAAAGACTTTTACTGATTACGCTAGTCTTAAGGGGTGGGGCGGACCTTCATTGGAGACATTTCATTTTTAAAAATGTTTTATAGTTATTATGAATAGGTAAATATAACAAACTTCATTGTACTGCTTCCAACATCCAAGAATCGGAATTTCGGATTTGGTTGAGTACAACGAAGGCAACTGTGTTCTTTCGAAGCATATTTGATCATTTACCAGTCTAGAAAGTGGGGTCTTATTATGAATCTAGTTGAAAGAACACAGTTATTATTATAACAGTTAGTACAATTTGAGAATTATTTTTCGAAACTATGTTATTATACGTTTCAGTCCAAGTGATATTAAAAATATTAATTAAATAAAAATTTAAATATCTCTCCTAAAACTGTGGCAAATTTGCACATGTAAACTACCGGACAGTGTTACAAACTTAAACAACAACAAAAAACAGGTTTTGCTTACGCAAAACACTAAAAATCCCCAGATAGCAATTTATATCTACAACTGATCATAACCTTAATATTCATTTTAGTCATTTAAAAGCATTATTTAATCACATTTCTCTTAAATTCAATAACATTCAGTTATATACTAATGACCAGTTGTATTTACAAAAGACTATTACAAAAAAAAAGAAGGTTGAACATTTATACGGCTGTGTATTCCAGACATCATTATAAAACTAGACTAATATGCACCAATTCATATCGCCATTTGTTTATTATAGTAATTTCTCAAACATTTTATCATAAAATCGTCAAAATTGCTGTGAATACCGTTGAAAATATCCCCAAATAGTACTTAAACAAAACATACGTAACATTTTCAATAAGTTCTTGTTTTGCTTACCAAATAAGTATTCACAGCGTAAAAACGTATACGTTATTTGAAAACAGGATCAATACATAAAGAAAATTGTTTTAACAATTATTTAGATTAGATTGACGAAATTTCATAACTATTACAAATCGTAATAATGAGTTGCAACCAAACTTACAAAAAGAACAGAAATAAACAACACTTACAATAATGAACAACAAATAAGTAGCAAAACTTAATCAAAATCTATCATAAACTATCAAAACATATTCAAGTTTTGTTATAGACTGTACCAAGAACAAGTGTCAGTATCTGATTGTTCAATCTAGGGTTTTTTTTTGTAAGCGTGGTCACACTGTAATTGTACTCATATAGCATAGTTTTGCTACACGCCAAATTCATCATTGCCTTTTCAAACTGTGGCGTTTAAAAAGTTAACATCAAGTCATAACAATAATGTTAAATAATGTATTACAGAACAAATATTAAATATTTATAAATATATTTGGCGATAATGTTAAACAAAGAAAAATAAACCGGAACTTTTCAGAGTAAATATTGTAAAAATCGTTATTGAGAAAGCTCAACAAAAAAAATAAATGAAAATAAACTTTTGTAAAATGTACTGACCGTTTTCAACAAAATATGTTCCATTTACGCAACTAACATTTTATTATTATTATTATTATTACCGTATTTAATGTATAAATAAGTAATTACGACACTATTCGGTTTTAAATGTTTTTTGTACCACCAAACAAATATGTGACTTTATATTATTTAATCATAAGAACATCTGGTTTTATTTTCGATGTATAAGTTGTTGAAAAAATGGCACATCTAACTGTTTTTGTATAAAAAATAACATATATAAATGACGCTCTTGGAACAGTGCGTTCGCCGTGCTAAAAACCAACAATATAATCGGGAGATTAACTATAAGAAATCACTTTGATCGCAGCGAATAACTGGTGAAAAAAAAAACGGGAATATTTTAGTAATAGTTTTGTTTATAATAATAAACGCCATTACTAGTATTTAAAATAAAACCAAAAAAAAAATAGTATGTGCCCAGTGGATACGTCAAATTACTGTAAAATTAAGTTAAATGTTTTGTTGTTTGTCTCAAAACGATTGCTGATTTAAGTGTGATATTTAGTTATTTAATAAGCAACTATTATTACTTAATTTATTATTATTATTATTATAACGATATAATTACAGCAATAATTTTTTGTATACTGAATTATAGTTAATTGTTCGTTTTATGTTTCTTGTCTATGTTTAAAATAATAAGAAAAATCAATCATTTTGAGACGTTTGTACATCATAGGTATATAGGTAGGTAAAATTATTATTAGGTTATAAATGCTGCGAACCAGACTGTTGGTGGCCGGGTACGTGCAATATAGAAAAACAAAACCTATACTCACTTGTTCTGAATGAATAAAGGAAATTAAATTACAAAATATGTTTTATTTACACTAAACCAAAATCTACACTGAAATACACAACACAATATAACTATTCTAGACTGTCTAGCTCTAAACATATACAGACATGCGCAAAACGAATAATAAAAACGCGGAAGGCGGGATTTTTTCCCCTACCACTACTTATTTCAAATCAAAAGGTGTATTTCCGTTAAAATCTAGAGATTTTTTTTCATGATTACAATACTTATTTATTACTTCGTATAAGAAAGTAAAAAAGACATTTTTAGATAATCAAAATTATAATATCGGTACATGAAATTGAATTTTTATGACTAGTCTAGACCTGTACAGACATGCGTAGTAAAAAACGCGGGATTGTTTTTGTTTGCTACCGCTACTTGTTTACATAAAAATGACATTTTAGTTTTTAGATAGTCAAAATTTTCGTTTTCTTCAACATGTCTAAATCAAATTCAGATTCCGAAAGACAAGTCCAGGATTTATTGGGGCAAGTCAGCGAAGCGCTATCCAAAAAGTATATTAATTTATTATATATATATATATTAATATAACCTCATTTATTTTTGAAATTTGTTTTAGTATTTCGGTTTTACAAGAATTAAATCAGAAAATCAAAGGGAGTAGCAGACTTAGCAATGTTTTAAATACGGTAAGTGTAAAATTAAAATATTTGCTTTGAAAGTCGTTGATGGTTTTCCTACAGGCAAAGGAACAATTTATTGAATTGTGCCATCAATTTAAGATTCCAGATGATAATGGAAATCCTAAATCTAAACAGACGTCGTCGCTTCAGATCGTCGAACAAGAATCGACTAGTAGTTAATCTTTATTAAAATATCAATATAGTACACCCCCATATAATTCAATAAAAATTGTGAATATATTTGGTTATTTATAATTTCGACGCAGTTAACCAATCAAATTTTTGAGGTTTCCTATCAGCGGATGGATTGATTATAACATTTATTATACTTGGTCGATCAATGACTTTTAAACTGTTTTTAACAGCTTCTTGTAGTTGTGGAATCGTTGTGCAAAAATGTCCTTTATGGTTGAATAAATTCATCATATTTTCATAATGAACATTCGCTGTTAGACTTGTTGGTGGTAATCTACAAAAACAAAAATTTAACAACTAATTGCCCCGTTTTAAATACCTTAAAACACTTACGATTCCGAAATCTCGCCATCAGCACAAAGATCGTTAAACGACTCTTCATCCATCCCCCCATAAATCCCGTTATTATTCACAATGAAAATAATGATCGGTAACTTATATCGGAACATTGTTTCGATTTCCATTCCGGAGAAACCAAACGCCGAATCACCTTCAACGCAAAATACACGTTTTGTGGGTGCGTACGTTTTGCACCACATCGCTGAGGCAATGGCGAACCCTAATCCAACACCCATCGTTCCAAAAGTCCCGGCGTCAAGTCTATGTCTAGGTTGATTGTTCAACAACATTGCACGACCTATATCCATAGTGTTTGCTCCTTCGCTTACTATGACGCTATCTTTCGGGATAAGTTGTTGTAAATGGTGGAAAACAGTGTAATAGTTGAGTGGCGTGGAAATATCTAGCGCCATTTTCTAAATGGAACAAAAACTATTCGAAATTTATCTATTTAAAAGTATGCCTAATGTAGAAGAGTTGGTGATTTTAATACGCCGCCCTGGTGTCCAATTTAGTAACTAGTAGTCGTAATTTGTATATACATATAATTAATCAATTTACACATTTTCGCTGTCACAGAGTCGAATGTTAAAGCTATTTGTGTATATACATATTTTATGATGCCTTACCTCTACTTTGTTTTTGTTGTCTCTGCAATTTTCTTTCAAATCATTCCACCAACCAGTATTTTTACGTACTTTGAAATGGCATTCTTTAAGTCCTTGTGTTAATGCATTAACACCAGGAATTAAATCGGAATGTAAAGCAACAAGAGATTTAACACTGTTATGAAACTCTTCCGGACAAACATCAATCTTAAATTTCAAATAATCCACATAATATAACCGCAAGTTACACTTTAATGAAAACGAACCTGTATTATCTTAACATCAGCTGCGAATCGTGGAAAATGTCCAAAATGTAATATCCAATTTAACCTAGCACCTAAAAGTACCACTACATCCGCGGTTCTAAGCGCAAAAGTACGTGCAGACGCAACACACTCTTCTGCTTCATCAGGGACAACTCCTTTGCCCATGGGCGTGGCCAAAAATGGCAACCCAGTACTGGAAATTAATTCTCGAACTTGCTGTTCCGCTCTAGCTGAAGCAGCGCCTTTGCCGACGATCACCAGCGGATGTTTTGCTGATGCTAATGCAATAACAGCGGATCGGATTAGGTTTGGGTCAGGGTAAGCTAATGGAGGAGCTGGGGTTGTGAAGTGAGTAGAGACTGAAGTTTCGGGAATTAGTTGTTGCAATAAATTGCCGGGGAAATCAAGGTAGGAGACACCTGGACGACCATATTTGGCGAAACGCACTGCTTTTTCAACGTGCATAGGGATTAATTTAGCACTGGGTGGACGAGCTGAGTATTTACAATAAGGACGAGAAAGTTCAACCTTAAATAATAAGTAATTACAAATGTAATAAATCATTTTATCTTAGCGTCCTAAATATTATATTTGATCCGATTAATACAAGTTAAAAAAATGTCTAATCAATATTTGTTAAGTTTCATCCATAGCCACTTTCTATTTACCACTGAATTTAAATATTGCATATTTATTTATTAAAGTACATATAAAATAAACAACTTACCTGCGGACATTCTTGGAACCCACCAATGCCTTCATGATCCTGCGGTGCCGATCCCCCAATCACCAACAATGGCCAACAATTAATCTGCGCATTAGCCATCCCGCCGTAACAATGTAACAAACCGGGTCCAGAAACAACAAGACAAACGCCCGGAGTCCCAGTAAGATAGCCTATAGCTTGAGCCGCATAACAAGCAGCTTGTTCATTTCGCATACCAATATATTTAATTCCGACAGATTGGAAGGCCATGCCCAACTCGATGACCGGTATTCCGACAATACCGAATGCATATTCGATACCCTAATCGCAAAGAATATGTAGAAAAACCTCAAAATCATAGCTACATAACCATACTTTTAGATTATTCGTGTATTTATAAACATTATTTACCTGATCTTTAAGGGCGCGCGCCAAAATTTCGTTACCATTTACTTCAGCCATTTTCGCGAATTAAATCGTGATTTTAGATCGTTTAAACTAAATAATATTGCGCTTGTCATGTATCAAAGTACTAAACAACAATGAATAAATTATGATAAAGATGCTTATGTGTTATCGCATTTGGTTATTATCATATAAGTGGTGAAATTATAAAAAAAAAACATTAACATTATACATATATATTACATATTATTTGCTTTTGTAATACTTTAATGCATTTTTGATATAATATATTTTAAGAACAGGTTTTGTTTATTTGAATGAGTTCTATAAGAAATCTCAAATTTCATTTATATTTTTGCATTATTTTATATAAATTCATATATGTAAATAGCGATTTAAATTAATGTAACCGTAAAACCATAAACGTAATATGGGTTGCAAGATAATAGGCTATGATATTTGATAATATGCAAATCTTTAGAAGCGAAAAAACAGGATCGCAAAAAATTAGGCCAGAATATACATGCTAAATTTTAATTTAAGCTTTGTTGTTTAGAAAGTTTAAACATTTAAAATTTCGATTTTCTGTTTGCTCTAAATGCATTCATGGTCTTTTTGAATTCGAAAAGTAATAAAATGCGAGAAATAGGGTGGTAAATCCTTATTGCAAAACATATTAGAATTATTTATTTTGAATTAAAAATCAATTGCTGATTTTCCTGTTTAGACAAAAATGTATAGATGCTATTAAAATATTTTATTTATTTAAAAAATGGTCACAATATATAAATATTTCTAAAAAAAAATACAGCATTAAATATAAAATCACTATTTACTATCGCTAAACTTTGGAGATCTCTGGTTCGTTTGTTTGTTTAATACTTTCTGGCGATAATGTAACTTCTGATTGATCAAACGCTGAATTAACTTGACCTTGGACTTCTAAGTTAGCATTATTTTTTGGTTTCTCATCTCTGGTATTATTCCATGGTTGTATAACCCCAGATCCAAATATGAAGAAAATAATACCGCTAGCTATGTATACGGCAGCGCCTATCGTAAAGATAATATGCCATTCGTGCATTCCATTCTGTGGAAATTGAGAATTTTATTATGTAATTTATGACATCAAGAACAGACGCGTAAGAATATAGGATTATTTGATTATGTTTTATGGTCTTGGAGATAAATATAAACTTACATGATCTCTAGTAATATACCCCGTTAAAATTGGAGTTATAAACCCAGTGGTGCCACCTATACAATTCGCGATTCCATATAAGCTACCAGCAAAATTAGGTGCTAAATCTTGTGGGTTTTGTATATTTGTAATAGTGGATGCACCATTTAACCCTAATGACATCGTTATTATTAAAACGGCAACAACAACGTCACATCCGGTTAACGTTTGCGCCAATAGCAATAAACCGGGTATAATATGTGCTAAAAATATATATGTATATAATATAATTTTCTAAGCTAAGTTTGTAGTTGTTATAACATACAACATAAAATGAACCATTTTCGAATGCTGGTAACAGTCATCCAATTCTTTTTACGAATCAAATCGCCGATTGAACCAAATATGAATCCGAACGTCATTCTTGCCAAGTATGGTAAAGAGGCCAGGCTTCCCGAATGGGCAAGATTGAAGCCTAATACTTCTGCCATGAATTTTGGGCCGGCAGTTAGTAGAAAGTATAGGCCCCATAAATTGCCAAAATGTAGTATGATTAGAGCCCAAAATGGAACGGATAAAAATATGCTTTTGTATGGTGGTATTTTCTATGTTTTAAAAAAAAAATAATATATTATATATGTTAGGGTTAAATAATTGAGTTATTATTGTAGTAATTTAAAAAAAAAGATTTGAATGTGATTTTCAATTTTTATGGTATTGCATGTTTTACCATACTAATTTTAGGTTCCGCGGATGTAACTTATTATTTTAAGAGCGGAAATAGCACAAATGAATATCTATTATTGAATTATATTTTTAATTTTGAAGCAATTTTTATTAATGATTATAGTTTCAAAATTGTGTAGACGATTATAACCATGTATTCAAAACTTTATAATTATAGTAATAATTTTTATAAATTTTCTAAAAATATATTTAGACCAATGATGAGAATGCGAAACTCTATTCGAGTCACTATTTATATACTGGGTGGGCCATCTGTTAGTTTCTGTTTGAATTACGTGTTATTTCGACAGTTTGCAACACTGACGCGCTTGACATTGATAGATATATAGTGTCAAATTTTCTTACATCGACGGTTTGGCACTACATAGCTATCAATGGCAGATGCTTCAGTGTTGCAAACTATCGAAATAACACGCACTTCAAAAAGAAGCTAACAAATGGGCCATCCTATACATACATACATAACTTCATGCCTATTCCCATCATATGTTTAGAGGTTTTAACTCACCTTAGTTTTAACAATGGAATCTCCTAGACTTGTTTCAATAAATTTCTTTTCATCTATGCTGATTCGAGGATGTTCTTCTGGCGAATCAGACACCAAAAATACCAAAACACTACCCAAATAATACATAATCCACCAGGTATGTAAAAAGCCCAAACCCACCCGAATTGTTCTGAAATAGCGCCCAATATGGGCCACGTGATCACAGTACCAAAATTACCTCCCATAAGAGCACCAGCGAATTTCCCTTTTTCATTTGGTGGCGCCCAATGCGATATCAAACAGTGTAAAGCCGGATATACTACGCCCTAAATAACATTTCAATAAACACGTATTTGTTTGTAATAACAAATTTGAACTTACAGCGAGTAACCCCATTAGGAATCTAGTTATGATTACAATAATATAATGCATTGAGGCTGCTGCAGGTGTTAAAATAGTTAAAATTCCAGATAGGGCTGCTGTCCATGCCACCACCTTCATAGGACCGCACCTTTCGGCTAACAACCCTCCGGGTATTGAAGTTAAGATGTACCCCCAGAAGTATGAGCCCAGAACGAGACCTTGTGTTTGTTGATCCCAATCGTATCGTACTCCGTACTAAAATGAACAAGTTTTTGAGTCGCAAGAGTCGA
The DNA here is from genome assembly GCA_018344505.1 of Nebria ingens riversi. Taxonomy (NCBI): domain Eukaryota; kingdom Metazoa; phylum Arthropoda; class Insecta; order Coleoptera; family Carabidae; genus Nebria; species Nebria ingens. Next base: position 14,361 of record JADQWA010001073.1, read on the forward strand.
TTGTGAAACTTTCAGTATAACTTACATCAGGAATTTCATTTAAATCATAGTCAAGCGTTACATTATTGACAGTTAGGCATTCAGGAATGTTAACTTTGCCGCTTATAGAGTTCACCCTCGGTTGAACCATTGCTATTAAATTTATAGACATGTTCACCCGTAGCATGTAACTGAATAAGCATGCGGTGAATATCATTGTTGCAACGACGAATCGTGTTGGTAAAAACGCTAGAAAATATTAGTTTCATTTATTAAATGATTTGGGTATGAGTCGGCAATTTATCGTAGGTAACAGGTAGTGTAAGTCAATATGTTGTTTCAATATTTTTTTATTGCAAATTCCACAATCGATCAAAGCAATGACCAGATCACCTAACGGGAACGAATTAATTCGGCGACGCACACAACGAAAACTCATTGTTCAGTTGTTTAATCAAACGAAATCTGAATTGAAGAGAATATGAGAAATGTTTTAAGAATTGTATTAAAGTATTTGAGGATTGGTTATTAGAGTAAATTATTGAATAGTTGCATAAAAATTGCAATAATGACCTTCTTTAATTTTATTTAATTATATTATAAATAAGCATCGGTGGTTCAGTGGTAGAATGCTCGCCTGCCACGCGGGCGGCCCGGGTTCGATTCCCGGCCGATGCAAGTATTTAATTTATGTAACATTGGATAATCTAACTTATTGTATAACATAAAGTTTACTATAAAGACAAGTCCTCGATAGTATAGTGGTCAGTATCCCCGCCTGTCACGCGGGAGACCGGGGTTCGATTCCCCGTCGGGGAGGTACTTTTTAAAAAAATCCTTCCTAATTACAAGATTTATCTACTTTAAAGCTCATTTTCGAGCTTGGTTACTAAATAAGCTCGAAACAAATCAATAAAACACAATTTGTAGTGAGGGTTTTGAGCTTTTGTAAACCAATGTAACTAAGAATAACTTTAATATACTTACAACACGGTAAATTTGTGATCACCATTTTGGCAAATATATATATATATATATGTTTAAGATTCAAACATTCGGCCACCAAATACAGTTCTGTGAATAAAATAAATGTTAAATCAAATTCAGGATCTGATTTTATAAATTACATAAACTTATGATAGGGTGGAATAGTTGTTTTGAGAACGGTTGAAATTATAGTTTCGGAAAGCTCCGAAATATCAGTCCCATGTCTGCTTTATTCAAAGATAATTTTCTTAAATAATAATAAAAGTGGTTTGATTGTTTACGACGATAGGTTGATCGGTAACCTTAATTTCAATATCTATATAATTAGAATACGTTGCAAAAAGCAATGAAAATTAGTTTGCACGTGCACAATTTGTCATCAAAGTAACGAAAATTATAAACATTATATACTACAAATAAATATTGAAATTAAAATATAATTATGTGACACAGTGCTTAAAAAAATGTAATAATACTGACAACTAATTTCGAACTATTTATTTATGTATTATATTGTTGTCCATTTTGTAAATAGATAAATCATTTTCAGAAAAACATAAATGACCTATACGCCAATGTGTAATGTTTAGGTTCATCAAAAATTATTTTTAATACACGTTACTTCAATTTTAAACATCGTTACATTTGTTATCTTACTTAAAAATAATTTAAATTACAGTTTCATTCTTATTATAATAAGGATTAACGTTTGTTTGTGTAAGATAGAATTTATATTTCGCGTAATTTAATATAATCCTTGTTAGAAATGGAAATATATATGAATAACCTCGTGAAAAGAAGAATAATATATAATATAATTATTATTATTTTTTGTTTAATTTCACAAATAAGTTCTAAGTATGAACAATTATTTTTTTATTAACCAAGTAATCATTACGTTTTTGTATAAATAAATATTGTGTATTCGGAAGATTAGTTTTTGAATCGGGATTTCCAATATGTAATTTTTATGGTTTGGTCATAAAATTGTAATTTTAAAAAAGTCTATTTCAACCAAAAAATCTGTGTAGAATATACGAAAACTATAATTATGTTTAGGTTACATCAACAATTTAGAGGAATTTGGTGAAAAAACATGATAAATATTATTTATATACTTTAGACGACTTTAAAGCGATTAAAGCCATTTTTTGTTTCAATTTTTTTATGAATTCCGAAAAGTAAAACAATTATTTCAAATTTTCCTACAAAACTTTAAGTTTTATTGCCTTGAAATGAAAATCAATTTTAATGAGTTTCCATATGAAAAATTGTTTTCAACATCAAATATTGCATTTGTTTATTTATTTCGCTTTTAATTTATAGTTTTGTATACAAATCCTTTTTGATTAGTTGTGTTAAATATTTTTTGATTATGCGTAACTGTATTTGAAAATAGAACAATCATCTAGAATTTATTTTTAAAGCTTCATTTTAATCATTTTATTGTTTATTCACGTAGATTTGCTGTTACGTAGATTTAAAGATTACATTTGATATACTTATTACATGGGAAAGTTAAAATTAATTACACATTCATGAAAATCAAAAAAAACTTTGGTTTTTGGTTGTCAACACCTATATTGTATAATTGAAGGTTTTAGCTTGCTATTTGAACTACTGAGATATTTAAGTCGATCCAATCGTTTTTCTAATTTCTTTTACAGATTTAAACATAAGTGATTCGTATTTATGAGCTTTAGATTTATTTTCAGTAAATTTATTAGTGTAACAATGTAAAATATCAAATTTCAATTAAAATACCCCATTGGATCTAAACAAAATAATAAATATTTACGAAATATATATTTATCATTAAGTATAAATTTTCTTCGGATAATATATCTATTAATTATTATTTACATTACTAATAATTGTTGTATCTTTTAAAATATTCGTTTTATTTATTTAATAGAAAGTAGGTTGCTTTCATTTAAAATAAAAAATAATTTAGATTTTATCAAAAAATACAAAAAAAATTGTAAAAATTGCATTCATGTAGTATATAATATAGATCATAATATAGATCATAATTTGTTTTTGCGATTTGGACATTATTTAATATAACCACATTTATTTCCTACATTGCTTTCGCAATTTTATATTTTAAATATTTGAATAATTCGTTATCAAAACAGCTATTTCGATATACACCTGCATTTGTATTATTAAAAGAAATAAACACGATTTATATTTTATCTTTTACGATTAAAAAAACTATAAATTCAATCAATGCATTAAATTAAAAATTAATTTGCAGCAAGTTTATATGTAACGAAAAAATAAACAAAGATCTAACCTAACTGCTTTAAAATCCTTAAGATATTTTTTTAATAATATATATTATAATCTTATATTTACCTTAATATTTAATCACACGTACACAATTTCACTGTTAGAAACTCAATTGTTCACATATTATTATTTATTATAAACTAAATATATAATATGTTATACTATATTTGAAAAATTGGGCGCTCTAATATTTTGGGTGTTACAACACGTTGTCTGATTCAAACTGATTGCGTATCCCCCCAGCGATTGTGTTGGGGGCTTAGACGTTGTCAATTTACCTTGCGATTCCACGTGGGATTATATTATTATATATATATATGTATAGTTGTTGATTTAAAAAGCATGCACTATCTTAAATATGGTTATTATTATAAACAGTCCTAACTTTTAACAACTGCAATTTTTTTTTATAAATTATAAATATCTATTTTAAAATTGATAGTATGATATTTATAATTAATGAATAACTAGTTTTCGAACTTTGAGGAATGTTTAGTAATTTTTAATTATATATATATATATATATATATATATATATATATATATATATATATATATATATATATATATATATAAAACCAATAACGACATTATAGATTATTCTATAAATTTATAAAAATGTCACATAAACAATAAAATATATTAACAATCATTATAAAACACATAATTTCCATTGCGGTAAAACCATTCGCGCATTAAAAGTGTATATATTTTTGAACAAAATTATAAATAATTTATTAAATTCAACACATTCCGGTATGAAAAATCAAGTATTATAATATCATATATACTCAAGCCGGATCTGTTACAAGTTGTTGTAAATCGTATCCAAACGCAGTCATTTCTACTAATGACTTTTATGGAATCCAAATATTTAGTTCGCTAATTATATTCTGCGAACTGTGAAACTGTACATACGACAAAACCAGGTGAAGACCGCAGGCACCAAGGTTTTTTACTTATCTTTATACATTATTTAAGTAACACATTTATTTTTAATGCTAATCATTTAAAAAATCGTGCTTACTTTTCGTTAATTTATTTGACACTTCTGGGTTAATATTTATCCATTTACTAGTGCTAAATATCTGGCTCACAGTTTTAAATACGAGTGTAAAATAATTTACAAAATAAAATGGAATACCCAATAAAAATATAAATGACTTGAGGAAACATTTAAGATGGAATTCTTAACAATACTGTGGTAAATGGTAATAAATTAATTTTATATCCTTACATAATTTTTTAGAAATTATCAGCAGATATTTTATAGTTAATTATCCTCTATTTTTAGATGCGTATACATATATTATAAATCTAAATTCTTGTTTGTATAATTTCGTAAAATGGAAAAAAAAATTGAGGAATACAACCTAATTAAATATATTTTGAATAAATTAACTAAAATTTACTGTTTAAATACACAAACAAGTTTGCACACAATATTCAATTCATGCTCATAAACTTATTTTATATTTAAAAAACACAAAATATTCTTATTAATTTTTATTGAAACACTCAACTTGAACTTTACAAATGTCTACATGTTTTTTTAAGCAATTTTACACAATTAAATATATACTTGTAGATTCAAGTTTAGAAGCCACGATTTTTTATAGAATTAAAAACAGCATAAATTACCCAAAATAACATCAAAACCAATGTTTTATTTGTACATAGAACGGATAAAAATGATTCATCAAAATCCATCCGTAATATTCGAATACGTAAACATAATGGTCATTACTGACTAGTTAACCAATTATTTACAGATTTAGTTTTCCTATCAAATTAAATTTTGTTTATGAAACAGCGAATTGTTTCTTAATAAAATAGATACAATTGAAATATAAGCGACGAGTTGGGACACGCTGTAATTATAATCACGTAACGATAACAAAATATCGAAATTAATTTTTTAAAAAAAGATTTTGTAGGTAAGTGCAATTATAGTTGTGTTCTGTAATAACAAAAATATATTTTTGATTTATATTTAATAGTTTATTACAAATTGAAAAGCAGTTGTAATATGTAAAAACTAATAAATATAAATCAACCATTGTTTTAAAAAATATATAAATACTGTGTTATATCACAAAATACTTTTTTTTTATTAGTAATAAAATCAACAAATAAATAATACCATGAATTCGTTTTCAAATTGAATGTTACGTTTTGAAGTCTTAAATATTGAAGATAAGGCTTTTACATTTCGATTTATTGTGCGTTCAATAAACAAAAATTGAAAAGATAGCGGTCATCTTGAAATCTGAAGTTGATTTCCGTAATTATCATCAAAACTCAGCATGTTTACACGAAATGACAATTTTAGGAATACATGATTTCCCAATCAAATTCGCAAATATATAAAAGTCATCTTCTTGCCCCTTAACTTTTTCTTTGTAAAACGAAAATGGAACACACAGTTTATAAGTAATCAATATCATCAATTGATCTAAATCTTGCATTGTATTGCACGCATCTGTATCGACAGCGTCTAAATCCTCGTTAAATCGCGCGTATTTCTCTCGGTTTAATTTCGGTATGCAACATTCGATTGGAAACCAATTATAAGTTTCGGGACAAAGTAAATATGACGGGCTCAAATTTGCTTTGTACCTCATTTTGGGACACGTATGAATATAGTAACCCATATAGTAATATTTCAGATCTGGAGCTATGCGTTGTAGTTGCCTTAGAAAATATAGTTCTCTGTAATGATTAGTATTTTTCTTTTGAGTTCATCTACAAGTTTTATGCTTCCGTAATATTTACCTTAAGGAACCATAAGTACCTAACGTTAAGTGCCTGTATTCGGGATCATAAAAAAAGTAAACAGAACTGATACATTTTGGTAAAATATCAATTACACCAACTGCAATTAGTTTCTCATCTAACCAATATTGTTGGTGAAATGAGCCATATCCACTTTCTAGACCGTTTGGGTCTTCGCAATGCTAAAATTACATTTAAATTACAAAAAAAAACAAATATTTTTCAACAATTTGCACATGTTTTCGCTAAAAATATGCTACTTTTAAACCACTGAATTTTATTGCTATAGTCTATTCCTAATCACGTAGCTATGACGTCATAAAGAACATTTTACTCTCAAGATAATAATTGTATAGCATCTCTGTCTTGCATGCAAGATACACATACGGGTACGTATATCTAATTATTAAGACTGTTTTATTGTTAAATGTTGCTGTAATAATCAATCATCATTCCAAATAGGGATTGTATAGTAGACAAAATAATGGTTTATTTAGTTCGTGGTTGAAAATAAAACTTGTGGCAGCGGTGGGATTCGAACCCACGCCTCCGAAGAGACTGGTGCCTTAAACCAGCGCCTTAGACCGCTCGGCCACGCTACCTGTCTTATAATAATATACGCTTAATTCCTGTGAATTTCATCTTAATTCCGTAAACAATCAAATAACTCAAAATAAACAAATATATAATCGTGTAATAACTCATATTTCTTTCCCTAAACATATTTGCAATTAATAAAATAAATCAATATAATCCTAAACCTAAAAATAGTGCGCCAGAACAGTTGTTGAAATATAATAAATGTGAAGGCAAAGCAAAAGTATTACCTCTAAAGGAGTATCAACCAAAAATCCTTCAAAAGACTGAGAATCACAATCATCTTCTGCGTCACCATGAACAAACATTTGATATTTAGCATACAAATTAGCGCTTTCTTTAAATGACGGTTCATTCGAATCCATTCGTTTCAAAACAATCTAAACCAATGTTTATATTTCGAATAAAATGTTGTTCATTTTTAAACTAGAATATTCTTTTGCCTTGCCTTCTATTTTGAGTTTATTTATTTTAAAATCACCTGTATAGGAGAATCGCATAGAAAACTGTTGAACTGGCGTTCAGTGCACTTTTCGGGCCCGTCCCCGTGTACGGCCATTTGGTACTTCCGGTAAACCGGATATTCCTGGGCGCGAATTCGGGTCAGATCTTTACTACCACCTGTACGTACTAAACATACCTACCGAATTGTCGTTCTATTAAATCACTATTTATATTTATTTATTTGATGAAACTATGAATAATTTTGGACACAATCGAATTTTCCATGCGATTTTTTTTTTAAATTCATAATTAACTATTTTAGAAAATAAATTACAAATTTTCATTATTATAAATTTAGGCAAAGAAAGAATATTCTGGTCTTAATTCAATAAGATTAGTACACAACACATTTACAATTACACATAAACAATATACATGAAATCAATACGCAAGAAAAATAAAATATGTTTATTAATTATTAGCTAATTGTAAGCACCATTTTGAATATCAAATATAGTCAAATCAAAATGGTTTGTAGACAGAATATATGCAATGTTAACCAACGAAATATTTAATGTTTTTAAAAAAATTCAATTAAAATAGTAATTAACATACCTTTAATCGATGCGCAGGCGACTTTGAGACATCATTAATAAATTCTTCAAGTGATTTACTTTGAGATTTAACATTATTTTGCAAAGTAACATTTATACCTTTAGCAGCCAATTTTTGTTGTTTTCGTTCTAAACGAAGTAATTTTGCCTTTTTACATGGCGGCTTATTTGGATCAACACCTTTTCCTAACACATATCAAACAATTAATATTACATAAACTAAAAATAAAAATAATAATTACCTGGTTTACAATTCGCAATTAACGAAGATGTTGAAGTGTTCATTTTAATGGGTTTGTCAATTTTAGTTTTAATAACACTTTCACTAGTTTTCGATTCAATCTTTACACTATTTACACAAAAATGTAATTGATCGGTTTCGATTTTCGACAAATCGAAACTACGCGTCGGTTTTTCATGCATTACATCATTGTTTATTGCATCTTCCGATTCCATATCTAGAGCAGATTCTTTCGATTTGTCTTCAAAGGAATCGGATAAATATCGATTAACACGTTTTATAATTTTTTTCTGTGATTTGGATGGTTTGAAATTTAACGATTCACATCTAAACACTTTAAATAATTATACAGAATAACTAATTAAAATCCTGAAACATACCGAATGGTATACAATGGACAACACGTAACGTCCATGACGGGTTTATAACAATACTTCCCTGATCTTCGCCATCCTCTATCGATTAATAACTGGTAATCTTCCACTGTCAATACTTCGGCCCACATGCCTAGAAAACAACTGAACTTTGTAGAATACTTTTGTGTTGTGTGACAGCTAACCTCAAAATACTTATTTTGATTTGTTCATGATTTCATTAAACGTTTATATATTTTAATACACATACCGTAGCTGCAGTTCGTATCTGTTTGCTTGCAATAACCACATTTATGTTTTTCTAAGTCTGGATACCAGTGTACTATACTGAATATTCCACTTGCCATATTTAAAATTCCAAAACCGGAAATCTGCGCATGACATCAGTCATAATAGATGAATGCCAAATCAGTACTGATCAGTACATATGTTTACAATCTGAATTTTATATCTATGTCGGTAAATGTAAAATTGTCGGTTTTTTGTTCCAAAATTTAAATATTGTGTAATAAATATCAGTGGTTAATTTGACTTGTGAAAAAATCAAAATTCTTCAAATGTTTTTTAGTAATTTGATCATATTTACTAAATGAAAAATCAAGATCGCAGTGGCATTTGCCACTTCCTTACACCGGATATAGGTATATATAATAAGACCGGATACTCAGTTTTATATATGTATATACTAGTAATTTATTGGTTTTGTGGGCCTATTACGAATCGAAACGATTTTTTGTTTGTTTTTTATTGTCAGGAAGAGTACAATTGTATACATAATGTTAGGACAGTTTTACCCTAAGCTATACATAAATAAAATATTGACATACATTAAAATAGATAATTTCTCATTCATTGTTATTCGAAGTTTCATGTTCCGGTGTCATAATATGCATGTTTTGCATAAATATTTGTGAGGCGTGTACTATTTTTTCATCGGGAGCCGTTGTTAAAAGTTGTGCACCATTTTCTAAAACAATCGCTAGCGGAACAACTCGATTCGAAGGTAAACTTCCGAGTAATTCCAAACAAGCTTCGATTGTTTCCACATAAGTTACCTTATAACATTCAGCATCCTAAAACAAACAAAAACTTAGCTTATCTACAGTGGTGCAATAGAAAACGGCAATGATTTAATGACGTCATCGATAAATCGCCATCTTGTTTTAAACCATATGTCGTTTTCTCTCGTGATTTATGTCATACTTTGCGAATGCTTTGTTGTCGCTGTTGTTGAATCTCTGGTGGTACAGGTTGTGGAGGAGGGATTTGTGAAGTGTCAGTGAATGGATTAGTTCGAATCGGTAAGGTATGGTACGGTTTACGCTTTCGATACTGCTCCATCATAGCCTCAACTTTCAAACCAGTGTCGTTATTAATTTCTGGGTCATAATCATTCACTGAATACGATCTGTTTTTAAAACCAGCTTTGTCTGTATTTGTATCGTCGTACGATTCCGATTTAGTCCTCTTTTTATCACCAATTACCTCTTCTGAAGTACTCCGTAATAATTGTTGATTCGGATTTGCGTCACTTTCTTCATCAATGTGATTTTGTGTTGTATCACTGATAAAATCAGAAAACTTAAATGGCTTTTGTGGGGATTCTATCACATCAGAAACATGTTGTACTTGTGCGTTTAAATTGTCAATATTCACTTCGTGTGCTTCTATGATTGATTCCTCAATATTGATTGATAGATTGATATAATTATGAATCAAAGTTTCCCACATTTCTTTTAAATGCAACAGGAATTGTTTCACGTAATCCAAATCACTGGCACATTCTTGTTTCACTTGTCCATCCAATATTTGTTTTATATCGTCGGTGGTCAATCCATATCTTTGGATTCCATCCAGACTTAACTCGATTAATACAATAATCTGCACCACATCTGATGTGTTCGCTTGTGTATACAAGTTCGCTGCTTTATTTAAGTTGCCGACTTTTTGCATGAGGAACTTAAGTCCAGGACGCGTATCGAATTCTTTCGCGCGGAAACTAGAGAGTTCCATGCATTGGAGCAAAATGCTCACATGTTTTGCGTTGACTTTATTCAAAACTCCACGTAAACTGTAGTTGTAGATTTGTAATATATTGAAAATTGGTTTGATGTGGTTAAGATTCTGAAGTAGAGCGCTTGATACAGTTTGGATAAGCATTTGATGCGCAAGAATCCCAACTACTAAGTTTCTAAAGGGAACTCGAATCGTGTACAAGTCTGGATTTAACGTAGATGTTAAATCCAGTGGGTAGAGCAAGAAAACATAACTTCGATCATCGATTATATTTGGGTCTTTATCCGTGCAAACGCATACGATTTGGCTGCATTTGATACATTCTTTCTGCGTAGACATCACGAATACTTGTTGTGCAAGTTGGTACAATTTCATATTTTCGTCTACTGAACAATCTTTTCTGGCTGCTACTTTCACAGTGGCTAAATCTCCGTAGAAACTATCTGAGTTTGGTTTAAACGCTAAAGTTAATTGACGCAATGGATTCAAACTTATTGCGCATGCGCGATGAATTGCGGTCACTGTAATCTCCCATTGGTGTGAGGTTAAGATATGTCCGGCAGATGTGATGATATGGCGTATACAAGATGTACCTAAACGTGCTACGTTTTCATTTGGTTGTGCGATACATTCAACTAGAATGATCAGAAGTTGTTTTAACGCTAATGTAAGAGCTGGATTCTCTTCTTCGATTTCGTCTTCGACGGTGTAGTACTCAGTCGATTTGATCGACATGTCGTTTTTAATTTGTTCTTTCTTCTCGTCTTTATTCAATTCGGTTTTGTTGTCTTTTTTGTCGCCTTGGATATGATGGAAATATTCTACGATTAATTCAGTAGCCATTCCGCAACAGTGTTTGAAATTTGGTCCCACATTTTCCCAGACTTTAGCTACTTTAGAGTTTTGACGCAACCAGTTTTGAACCATCGGTAGTAACAGGTGGTTTATACAGTATAGACCAAAGTTTGCACCAGGACAAACAATTAATTCTTTTAGTAATTTAAACAAAGTTTCCAACGCATATGGTTGATTCTTCCGAGCGCATATAATCGTATTCGAAGCTAAACCTTCCAGTAGAATATACCAAATCTTCAAAACTCCGCTTTGTTTATCCAGTCGCGATAAAGTTAGATTCTGCGATTCACATTTCTCTAAATCGTACTTCGTCGACAAGATCTTATAAGATATTTGTAAATCATTCTCATGGTTCAAATTGACTATGTCGCTATTGGGAACAATCGCATCCACTAACTGAGGATCCATGTCGATCTGGACGCGATGAGACATGTTAAACGTTGGACACTTGGGCATACTGTACATCATCTCCAAAATGTTAACACAGCTTTGTAAATACTTCAGTGACTCTCGACATAAGTCCACTGAAGTCATATCATGGTATTTGTGCTCTGGATCAAGATTCTCCAAGAATCCAGTTCCTTTGTCTGACTGTAATGATAGTTTGCTAGCGTGAACTTCATTCGATTTTTTCTCTACCACTTTAGGCTTTTCAACAATTTCATCTCCTTCAGTTTCTACTCCTCTGATATGCGTGAGTAAACAGAGGATGTAGTCCAACGCTGCATTTGCGAATACAAGCGTGTTGTCGGTCGACAAGAAGATTCTAAATACTTCTGAGATGGCTGCAGAATTATTGTTACTTGTATTTGCAACTCGAAGAGTTCCGAAAAGTGGTCTCCACCCAGAACAAATTTCCGTACGGTTCGCTTCGACAAACTCGCATAAACAAGCTACGATTTGATCCTGAACATCAAAATCACACAATTCCAAACACAATAAATTCTCAAATGGTTTAAACAAAGCTTCATTGAAATGAAAGTGTGGTAACTCAATTTGCTCGTTCAATAACGCCGTTACAGCATCATGTATACACGTAATCGCTTTCTTTGAAATGGATCTCTCTTTATGGCATGCTGCTTCCATGAAATGTGGTCCAACAATGGACCAAACTCTCATCGTGTGCACTAACGGTCGTCCAGCTCTAATGCATTTCAATGTCACATCCCCGATACGATGAAGTAATAATGTAGCGACCGGTTTCTGTTCAGGATCCAGTTCACGTTTCCACCATTTTTTTGATTTTCTTGGTGTTTCTTCTGGCCTGGAGAACAACTGGCGTTGAGAACTACAACATAGCTCCTCTAGAAATGCGCACAGGCATGGGAGATTGAGTTTTAGAGCTGCTTCGTGGAAAAGACTGTCGACTTGTTGTGATAGGAGACAGCAGATTTTCGCAGCATCCACGTTCGTTAGAAGACCGTGGTTTGTGTTGTGCGCGCCACTTTTATTGACGATATCAGCAACGGAAGTTTCGTTGTAAGTGGGGTTGTTGAGTGTGTAATTTGAAGACTGTAAAAAGCTGTAGACGTCCACGCTATATAACATATAAAAAGAGATAAACACAACTATAATTTTGATTACAAACATTTTTTATTGAGGTTCTGCATACATATTTGGCTTACCAAGTCTCTTCATCCTGACTAATATTAAAGCTGAGGTTTAGTTTCTCTGTTGTCGATGTGACAACAGTGTTTTGCGCATTTTGTGCCACCATTAACATTTGAGCGGAACCAGCTTTGCTGAACAGTGTATGTTCCAGTTTGGCAACATGGACACATGCAGAGAAAACATGTGGCCAACATGCGGAACTGTGAGATCCTAAAGCCAATCCTTTTGAAAGCAAAACGTCCAGAGATTGCGCATGCGCAGCATGCAAACGATTTCCTATCGATTGGCGACACGCAGCCGTTGATAACAAAGATAAAATACTACTGCTTCGAGTTTGAAGTTTTAAAATGTTACTCAAACTTGCAGCCTAGGAAAAAAACATTAAGGAAATCTAATGATTAAACCTAAAAGAGACTTGTTTACTTTGTGAAGCCCATCCAAACTAGATGTAACTAAATTATCTCTGATTTTCTTCTTGTACTGCATGCGTTTAGCGCGACGTGGTAATAACATTCCTAAAGTCGAAGCTTTATTACCAATATTCGATATATTAGTTGGGGTTTCATCTAAGGCGCCACTTAACACCGAAACCATTGAATCCCAACAACAAGTCAACACTCGTCGCGATAATTTAATACCAGCTTCCACCTCAATTGTAGGTTCAGATGGGGAACAATGGACCCGTTCTAATTTTTGCCAATCTGTTAACAATTGATTAGAACTCAACCCTCCTACATCTAAAAAACACAGTTAAAATCAAATATCTAAGGGTGCCTTTAGCGATTAAACAAACCTGTAAGCAAATTGATTAATGCGTTCTGGTGACCCAAGTTTGGATTGTACCCAGCCGCTTCCAGAAGTGAACTAGCTAAAACCTGTTGGTACAACTCTGAAAGCCAGGTTGCTGATAAATAAACCAATACGCCGCTTCCATAAACTTCCTCGACGAATTGAGTTTCGGTTAATGGTACCTTCACCTAAAATTGCAACAATCTAAACATCTGGATTGCGTCTGTTTTACCGGTTTGGTACCGAAGTATTTTTTTCATAATGCCCTAACTGGATCAACCGTAAGTTGAGGAGTAATGCGGAATATGTTGCTAGATATATGCCGTCTGCATTCATGATAGTTTTTATTTCGAAGCTTTGAGCTGAATTGTGCTGGCAGCATTTCGATGCAAATTCTTGTAATATTTCATCAACCTAAATTAAATATTAATTATATTTGCTCACCCTATAACATTTATGAAATACCTGAATTGATGATCTAAGAGATAATAGATTAGGAAGAAGAATATTTTGAAGAGTTTTAACAAAATGCTTTGCGTTATGTCGTTCCACGTCTACATTGCATTCATCAATTCCAGAACGGCCCTAAAATTGTTTTTACAGCTAATAAAAAATGAGATTAAAATAGAAGAGTCATAGTTACTAAATTTAAAGCCTTTGGTAGTTTTTGTATCCGTTGTAACTCAGTACTAGTCAAAAATCCGCTATCATCCAGTATACTATCTTCTGAATCACTCCCAATATCCTCAGGACCTTCTGTAGCTCCAGAACAATCTGATTCAGTTCCATCTTCATCTGTATGACGATCTCCAACTCGTCCACCCCCGTCGATACCACTACTATCTGAATCGCTTTGATATCGCAGATTTGCCACCACATCTCTGCAGGGTTAATCATATTAGTGAGTTTAGAAGAGCGAATGAGATTAGAATTCGGACTCTGGAAATTACCTGTATGGTTTGGGCAAACGAGCCAATGATTGATACGTTAGAGGGCCTTTATAATCTGCTTGCTCTAGATATGTATATCGCGCGTTTGCAGCAAATGCTCCATCGTGAGTGATACCTTCGCCTCTGCATAATGAATCTAAGGATGCTAACATTGCTACGACACACTCAACACTGGCCAACATAATAGCGGGGTCGTTGCATTGCGAAGATTCCTCAATCGAATCCATGATTCTAATAATAAAGATATGAAGATTTTTTTTAAATTATGTTAACTCGATTAAGAAAATGATTTGGAAGTTTTTGGTCTTATTGGAGAAACAACTTACAATCTGATGATCGCCATATCATCTCCAGCATGACGCTGTGTTCCACTTTTCAACAATAACAAATCTGCTAGTCGACCAGGTGAACGAAGTAGTTCCCGAATTGCTCTTAAAGGTTCTAATCTGCGGACTGGACCAGGCAATAGAAGCATACGGTGAAATAATGCTTCTAAGACTGGTCGTAAAGCAGGTTCACTTCCTACCAATCTTACCAATTGGATACCAATACTGGAATATCGAAATTTATCAATCAAGAAGTACCAAAGCAATTTATTTCATATATTAAAATATGGGAAATTAAGAGAATTTGTTACTTATTTCACCTGTAAACAATTTTAGCTTGATTTGTCGTTAAACCCTGGCTACCAGGATCTCCAGGTGTTCCCAATAGAGACAACAAAGCTGGACAAAATCGTTGCCATAAAAACGTAGTGAAATGTGTGTTAGAGTGTACTGTTTGGGGTAAAGTTGATACTAATGTTAGTAGACACTCGAGAAGGAAGACAGTACTGTCATTCGCTTTCACACTTCTGCAATTGATAGAAGATTTGGTGAACTTTTATCTTAAGCAATAGATCTAATCCAGGTCGTAAACGAGATTTAAGTTGCGATCGGATATAAAATAATTTCTTAAACGAGTAAATCTTAATTTTAAAACTTAGGGGTATGTTTGGGCAATATACGACCTAGAATACTAGTAGACTGATTTTGAATATTTGCTCGCCAAATTTATAAGATGGGCCATCTGTTGGCTTCTTTTTGAAGTTCGTATTATTTCAACAGTTTGCAACACTGATAGATATGTAGTGTCAACCTCCGTTCTAAGGAGGTTTAACACTACATATCTATCAATGGCAAGCGCGTCAGTGTTTACAAACTGTCGAAATAACAAGCATTTCAAAAAGAAACTAACAGATGATCCAGTCTATAGATAACCATTAAAATACTTACAAACGAGCTTCTTCAAGACGACTACAAATGTATTGCATAACAGGGATGACTTCGTTGAAACAAGCAACCGCAGATGTTTGATTGTAAACTATAGTAGAACTATTTCCACTGTTCTTATGTTTTTGTTGTTGTTGCAAAATGTCTTGACACTCTTCATCTATAAAGAATATCTTGTAGTATATAAATTAACAATTTTCCGTCGTCAGGGTAAACTCCTGGTTCGATTTATCGCCGAAAGGTTACAAAAAAGAAATGTAATATAATTGAGAAAGAGAAAATACTGGATAGCAAATGGAAGAGTAGCAATTGTGTATATTTCATTTAAGCTGTTTTTGATATCGAGAATGAGTCGCCATTTGTGACTACCAACCTAAAAAGCTGCAGAACGCGGTAACAGTTTGACTACCGGCAGCTTGAGCCGCAGCTCGAACTGGTTGAGTTCCAACTTCATATGCTTCACCACACCTTCCCAACAGTAACATCACAAGTCTTCCGTTTAAAGCCCAACTAGCTCCACAAGCCAATCCTAAAAATACCCTTAAAATATGGACCTACAAGTGCAGTACATTAATAAAAATCGAACAGCAAATAAATTGGACCATACTTGAGTATCTTCGCATTGACTAGGCATAGATGAAGTAGCATTTAACAGTTGAGCTGGAAGCCATAAGGAATCATCTTCTGGCTCATTACCTGCTTGGAATCTTTCATCTCGTACTATTTTCTAAAGAAAATTCATTTATATAACAGGATATTAGATTCGTTCGTAATATATTTCTTACATGTAGTCCATTAAGTGAAAATGTGACTAATTTAGTCCGTTTGCTATCCAATGCTAATCGTAACGGTTTAAAACAAGCCGATCGCAATTCATGCGAAGGGCTCCTCAACAAACCAGTACATTGCGAATTTAATAAATCTATAATCCAAGAAAACCAAATTTATCTCTGATTAATTGCGATTTAATGAATATAAACGTCACCATGCGCTTCTTGTGCGGATTGTTTTAAATTCGCTAGTTTTGTTCCGTTTGCTTCTTTCCCAATATTTAATAGTAAATCTTCCATTGCGTTGCGGTATTTTAAAATATTACACAATATGTTTTAAGTACCGCAAAGCAATAAAGAGAAATGGTTATCACTTTTAGATTTTAAGTTTAAAAGAATAACATCTTTATATTAATATATAATACGTTGAATTACACTATAAAATATATATATGTTTTCAATATGTTTTGTGACACTACGTCCAGACGCAGTTGTGTACAGATTGATAGCGCAAATGAGCATGCTCCGCATTGAAATCAATAAATTAGAAAAGTAGATTTCAACAGGTGCGATACATGCAAAAGCTATACGATTTAATTTCTTTTTTTTTTTGCATGGAATTGCGTTTTAGAAATATTGCTTTAATTTTCTAACTGCTATCCAATTATTATTAACTTAATATTAAATTATTTATTTATTGTATTGGGCATTAGCATCTAAGCAAGTTGTAGCTAGAATGATTACAAGATAACTGCAATGGATTACTCGTTAATGCGTATGCTAAATTAAGTATGTTTATAGTTCGCGCGTTTTCGAGATGAAAGTTAAAAATAAACGCGTGATGGCGCCACTGAACAAACAGTAAAGCATAAAGCAAAATCATACAAATAGAAAAGTCAAGCAAACGATGTCTGTGATAGTGCCACTGACGGAATTCATTCATCCAGTCAAAGATAACAACTTTTAAATAATCTATATGAATCGACGAGTTCTAGTGTTAAGTGGTGATTGTAAAGTGTTTAGTGCATATTGTTTATAAAACAGCAAACACTTTTGTTATGTGACATCGGTAAGTTTTGGTTAGGACTTCGCCCCTGCATCTTGCCACACACCAAAATCAGTACCATTGTGTTTGCTGGATGCCTGGGTATCTTTCACTCTTAACTGTAAGTGATTTTTGAGGTTTTTGTTATGTTTAATTGTAAAATGACCGCCTTGTAGACAAGCAAAGGTGTTTGGAATGCAAGACGTCAGTCTGACGTCAAACATAGACGCCTCCGCTTTCTCTTTCGGATAAAAAGTGATAAAAAAATATAAATAATGAAATAAAAATACTGTAAATGATATTTATTGGGTCGAATACAAAATGCACGAATTTATAAACATCTATTCTTGAAACACAAGTTCTTATAAGACACTGACGTGGTCTATTTCGTACAGTTTTCGCTTAATAACACGGAGGCGTTTGTATTTTAGGGTGTTCTGTAATACTATTCGCAAAATGTCATCGATTCATTATAGCATAGCAATAATACTGCTGAAACAACACTTAACATGAAAACAATACAATAAATTGAAAATAAATACACGGCACTTAAAAAAGTATTTTTGGGAGTATGTACCTAATACTTCCTTTGTTTAAATAATCTTATCACAAATATGTGGGAAGTGTAACATAATTAAATTGCGCAATACATATTCATATTTTACCTTGAACAAACATGTATATAATATATATAATTTAACGCATCGATATCACTGTAAATATTTATTCGATTTATTCAAAAGTATTTCTACCTTGATTTTATAAATAAAGTGATACGAAAATATTTTTTATTACAATTCGGTGTAGCCAATATAAAAGAATTTTGAATTGTCCGAGTTTTTTTCTTAAATATATGCGAGCTAAATTCTAAATAAATGCTTTTTTTACGAGCTACTAATGTCAGTCGCATTAGAGCGTGTTTCATTTTATAATTTCTACTTTAGCGGATTTTGTAGAACAACCAGGATAAATATGAATTAATTATTATGACGCAATATTTATTAATAAATTACAACGCACATTGAACCTAATGATAACACAATGTGGTTAAATTGAGCTAAGCTAGGTTTTTGTAGGGATTTTTAAAATTATATTAGATATTGAACAATTATTTATTTATTCGTGTACGTGACACAAAACAGGTAGTTTTTATTTTCTATAAATATATTTTTGCCATCATATATGTCAAAGCGTTATATATATATATAGATATATATATATATATATATATATATATATATATATATATATATATATATATATATATATATATATATATATATATATATATATATATATATATATATATATATATATATATATATATATATATATATATATATATATATATATATATATATATATATATATATATATATATATATATATATATATATATATATATAATATATATATATATATATATATATATATATATATATATATATATTTATATATATATATATATATATATATATATATATATATATATATATATATATATATATATATATATATATATATATATATATATATATATATATATATATATATATATATATATATATATATTTGTTTTTAAATTAACCTAACGGATGTTTCCTCGATATAAATCTAGAATTTTAATTTTTATGAGTCACTACAAGAAATCTGCGATACGCAAACGTATTCCATTCTTTTAAGTTAAATAGAAATTAAATATATTTGCATAAAGTACTTATTTAAGGTATATTAGATTATCTACATGTAAAGCTAAAGATGTTTAAATTAATTTTAATGTGTTTTCAATAAACATGTCTAGACATATTTGCAATATTCTAAGAATCTAATCATTCGTTGCGTCTACCTGTACCTTTGGTTTTTCACCGATATAAATTTTGTGGTTAATCAAATTTAATTTAAGTCCATCCATATTGCCACTAGTTATGATGTATATATCCGTTTCCGGATGCGTACATATGTAGCAAAAAATAAATACAATTTCCTCCATAACAGAACTAATTAAAATGAGAAATAAAACAATTTTTGTAATAAAGATTAGAATGTATTTTATAGCTATATTCTGGGTGGTAAATACTGTTTTAAAAAAATAGTGGGTGAGAAACCGTATGTTCGTTTGGAATGCATACGGTGTACTTGTTTGTCTCATGTTATTTGTTTTGTAATAGATGTTTGTCCACACGAAGCACGTGGTTCTAGAGAACGTCATTCGTGTAAAAAAACACATCCGACTAACAGTGACAACGTATTTCCTTTTATAGACAAGAAAATCTACATTTTGAATGAAATTCGAATTCTTAATTAAATCTGTAATTCTGAACGAGTTGTCTATTAGTTTCTGTCATGAAATGTTGTTTAATTATCAAAATAAATGTGTATACACGCTAGAAATTATGGCACGGGTAGTCGAAACTTTTCTTGAAGTGATAGAGTAGTCGCGTTGTCTGGCGATGTCTAAAATGGACCTTGGGCAGCGTATAACTAACCCATTACTAAAACAATAAACAGGTGTTCCGTATTATATTTTTGCCTTGGTCATTTCGAAATGATTCTCGAAAGAAATGCACTTAACCAGTAGTTCAAAACCACTTTGCAACAATATTTGATTTATTGAAATTCAGTCGTGTTTGTTACAATAAAAGGCAAACGGTTATGTTTGATACAGGATTAAAAATTCAACAACAAAGTAGAATTTGTGAAATACTTGAAACGTTCACGTGTCACTATTGTGTAATAAAAGTGTCACACAGACACAGGGTATCTAAAAATAGTTGAAACTGCAATCCCAAACCAATATACATTATTTATAGAAACCCACAAATTTAAGTGAAAGCATAATTTAGTAGAGTGCGCGAAATACCATCGTATCGCTTTTTTTTTTCTATTTTCTCGAGACTTGTGTCTTCACCTGTCAAACTCAGCAGCACTGTAAAAACAGCCTTGCTCAAAATAGCCTACAAAAATAAAACATATGAAATACCATTGCGCGTTGTTTTGATTTATCGCGTATTTTTAACGGTCTAATAAAATGACACTTACACTTATTGTTTTCTTTTCTAATTGTAGCCACAATTCTTAAAACACTTTTCAAACATAAATGCGAAATATTAACCATGCACTTCCGGTTTAAATATTCTTTTTAAAAATAAGAGGGTTTCTTGCAAGCCATAAACAAATTTTAACTTTAATGTTTTATAATTTTACTCTTCAACAATTTAGACTGTAAAAAATACACACACACACCCGATTTTTGTTCATGGTTACAATACTTCGTAGAAATAAGTAAAAATAATACCACTTTTATTGCATTTACCAAAAACGAAGTTCTTTAGAATTACGAAAGTGTCTAAATTGTTGAAAAGATTGAAGATATTTTATTTTAAAATTAAATCATTGACCCAAAACAATGAAATAAACAAATTTGATATATTCCCAAAATCTTTGATGTATATAAATATCTCAAAATAGAATTGAATTGATTTATTTTGAAGACGTTAAAGTGTTTTATGTTGTCAGGTGAGTAAAAGTGATGGCCATCAAGGTAGGTCGTAGCAGGCAATCAAGCTTGTTGAGTTTCGAGGGTTTATAAAAAAGATTTTTCTGGTTCGGATGCCAGAGCGTGGGGCTTCTGCGAGCACCGGTCGGTCACATGTCGTGATGATGTGAATATATACACATACATTTTCATAAAGAGACACCTTCGCACTTCTTAAATTAGACATATTTGACGATCATCAACGCTCACACATCTGATTTTCGAATCGCGGAGAATCTCATTCATGTATGTTATAACGTCATGGACACGTGATACATATATACACATAACTCAATTATTCTTGTATTAGACTAGAAGCTTTAATAAACATATTCGCTTATGGATCGATTATAATTTATATATGTGTAAAAAATTGTTCAAGTAGCAAAGAATTTCATTATATTTATTAAAATGAAGGAGTGAATGGTGTGAGAATCAACTTGTTTGGTATCGCATTTGTATGAGCAATTAATTGATATTTACCTTACACTGTAAACACGCGAAAAATTCAAATAATTGCAACTGGCGCATCACACTGATTTCACAAGTGTCCGCCTATGCATTTACCTATCGCCAATTCGTGGTATATTTTTTCATGGCACATAGCAACTGGTGAAATTTGTTGGAAATCTCAAAAATACAGAATGACATTCTGTCGCGGTGTAGTAGGTGGATTCATGAAACTTAGATTTATCAAATATATTTACTGCTTATTCGGCCGCAGGTGTTATCCTTAGTAATTTTATGAGATTTTCAAATACGATTGCCAAGAAACCTTGCCGTACAGGTCGAATGAATGCACGCACTTTTATCCGTTTTACTTTTTCGCTAAATACTTTTCTCGGTAATAAATGTGTAGAATAATACACATATAGTTGTTAGGTTTTGGCAAACAAAAGTAGAATAATCGTGGGACTACCTACATGTACATATACGTTAATAACTGATCCACCCAGGTATAAACGTAGCCCAGCTAGTTAGTTGGACTTATAAAAAGAATATGCAATGTAGCCTCGAGCGAAATATAGAGTAGTGTATAAGATAGACCTTATGTAGTTTTAATTTATATTGGAGTAACTGTTCTGTGAGTAGCGTAAGTTTGGAATAGTGATCTATATATCTAAATCTATCTATCTTCCACGTACTTAGCGTCTTTCCTATGATTAGAGATTGCATCAGGTTATTTAGTGGTTTTTCATTTGGCTCCCGCCATCATCAAATCGTAATGCAGGTGCTAATTTTAAACACATTTGTCTTATGTGTAGGTTTGTTGCTTTAGGATTATTATTATCTAAAGTGACAAATGGGAACTTGTTTCTTAAACAGACTCGCGCGATCATTTTCAACCAATACACTGTTGTTTTACGAGCATATTTTTATTTTACCAAGACCGCATAGTAACAGCGAGAAACGGTTCACGTGTAGGTTATTCATCGTTGAATTATTTCGTTTGTGTGTGTTCCGAAAGTTCATAATTCAGAAGATATTAAGTGATATTTCATCGTAATACCTATTTATTATTAATTGTTTTTATAAATTATATTTGTTTTTAGGTGAGTGGTGCGGAGATGGCCGGCGATGTCGGCACGGAGGCCGGCTGTAGGTCGTGGCACCTGCGACTGCTCTAACATCACCATCATGCAGCTATTCCACGAGCTGAAACAACAGTTTCCCGCCGTGCCCGACGATATAGTGAACGCGTGCATCTCGGACCATTGTCACGACCGGCCAGCATGTCGCGCCCGGCTCCAACGTGAAGCCGACCACCAGCCTCGCGCGCTAGCGTACCCACCGTCGCTTATGGGTGGACCGTATCGCCAGGGTCCGCCATCAACTGCCCGCACCGATGCAGACGGCAGCGACCAACAACCTGCGAGGAAAATGAATGAAATCCCCAACAGTGCTACGCATCACAGACAACACAGTGCTTACAGCAATAATCAAACGACCTGTGCTTCAAATAGGACATACGATAATTCCAATTCGAATTCGAATTTGCAAAACCCAAATAATAGAACGCTCGACGCACCTAATACGAACTTGTGCCCTACCCCTACGACTTGTGTTTCTAATAGAACATTCAACGACAATACCTTGCAATCCCCAAACAGCAGAACTTTCAACGAGAATCCTAACTCTAGTTTCGATATCTCAAGAAAGTCATACGACGATCCTTTCTCTAATTTTTCTAATACTCCGCGCTCTCGAACAGTCTCTCGAGAATCCCTTGAATCGTTTTCCAACTGTACTGAATCCTGGTCGAAAACTGTATTATCGAATAATCGAACCGTTATTGATGAGCACTTGTCGAATGTTTCTATTTCTCCGTCGTTAGACGATCCTAATTATTGTACTTCACGCTCAAACAGCCTTGAATCATCTTCCAGAACTGTCTATCGAGGTTCTTCTCCAATTTCTTCCCAGTTACGAAAAACATCGTACGACGATTCTCAATCCAATTTTTCTATTTACCCTCGGTCCAACTTTCCAGAATCATCTACGAAAACAGTTTTTCGAGATTCTGAAACATCTACAAGATCTTATCGAGACACTGAATTCTCAAAATCTCCTATTTCTTCTGGCATAACTTCTCCACATCGGACATCCGTCGAAGATCTTTCTCGTTCCCAAATTATAACTCGGGATTCTCCTACAAGATCTAGACACCAAGAATCCAAACCTTTAAATTCCCCAAGTAGGTCATTTGATCCTCGTCCGACTGATCCAAGATCCAAGTTGGAATCCGTTGGGAAACCTCCAATATCACCGTGTTTAAATAAACGTTTTGGGGCAAAACCTCAAAAGACTTACGACGGTAAAGTGTCTAAAGTTCCAGAAGATCCTCGGTCCATAAACTGTGATTTGGGGGCAGTAAAAAAACCCCCTTTACGACCAGCTAGTCTGGACTTGCCTAAACCTACAAGTGTGAACTTGTCAGTGAACGTGAATTGTTCTATCGATTTGATTCCTTCGCCAGCCAAACATAGCTCAGTGCTTCAAGTGACTCCAGAACCGACTTGGCTTCACCAAGATTTGCAATCCCCTAGGAGTTATACTTCGGTGAATTTGACGTTGCGTACACCAACATCAGAGCCGCAGGCCCCTATAGACATTTGCTCGGCCAATTCTAGTTTGACTTATACGACGAGTTCGTTTGATTCCAAACAAGGTTTGCAGAGTCGTCTGCAAATAACTGTCGGGCCAGGAGGTATGGGGTCGGTTTCAGCGGTTAGAACGAGACCTCGATCCAGTTATCATCCGGTTGAAGTTCCTGTGGAGGAAATGCCTGTTAGAGGAAGTTCTATGCCTGATCTGCTCATCACCAAGGGCACAACGAACCATAGTAAGTAGAACTTGTTAACAAAGGGGATAAATGTGTCTGCTATTATTAGATAGGACTTCTATGTTTTTTCTTGTTGTGACTATATTCACATTGCCAATATAAAAGTGGGTATTTATTATAACCAAAGTTCTAAGTACAGATATCTTTAATGAATGGTAACGCGCTTTAATTAACTTGGCACGTATAATATAATTTCGATTGATTTTTAAAAATTGTTTGGTGCCGCAACCTCATTCATTAATTACAGTTAATGTGGTGGGATTTGGAAGTTGTGTGCATTTCGTTTGTAAAGACAGAAATAATTTCTATGAAATTACCCGAATACCATGTCTTCCCTAGCTTATAACACGAACTTCGTCAACACAGACACATCAATTTATGCAGCCGCATATGCCATTTTACCCTTTAGTATAATAGATTTGTTTTAAAATATAAAGTTAGACCGGCGACCGACGTCACAACGTGATGGTTAAATTAGTTTATTTTTAATAGCAATTTATTTACGTCTGGTATTCGACAAGTTTAGATCATATTTCTATAAGTAGATCAATTTTAAATAATAGAACAAATTTAGAATTATCAAATATATGCTAATTCCAAGTAAAATACAGCTTTTTCGTTGTTTAATTATCTGTCAAGATTACGTGTGTGTTTTTACCGATAATAAAGGTATAAGTAGTACACCCTTGCCCTTCAAATTCATCGGCTATAATTAGGTACGCCCCCGCGCAACACAAGTCTCTATCGGTGCTATTTTGAACAAGGCCGTCTAAACTGCCATTGAAATGCATATACATTTGTTACGTTACCGTTTATTATACAAATTCCATTTGTGTTACAAACTCGGATGTTATGATTAAATAAAACTTGTCTAAACGCATCAATCTATAATTAAACCCCTTGGACACAATGACCAATATTTAGTAAATTCAGTCATTGTTTAATCGCATTTACAACAATATTTAGTATTCATCGATAGAAACATCACAATCGCTCGATTAGGAAAAGTGGTTCGAAATATTGGATCAAAATCATTTTTCTTTTTAGCCAATTCAGTTAACGAAAGTTTAAAATTGTAAACGGTGCTTTGGCGAGTTGCATACTTTTCATATACTATTTATATTTTGTGCAGGGAAATAATTCTCGTTGTACTATCTACCTTGCATTCTAGATTTATTGTTTGCATCAAGTGTTTGTGAATTTTTTGATACGGTATACTATCTAATGTCATTCGTAAAAATATCACATCCTTTATCTAATCAAGTACATTTTATAGTTATTTACTTGTTTTGGTAAATAAAGCGATGAAATAAAATATATATATATTTTTTTTTTTCGTATTCTAAGCGTATTTTTAGACAGCATTGCGCCATAAAGAAATTCGTATAAACCGTTCTATAATAAAACTTGTAAGGTGCAATTAATTGTTGGAAATGTTTCTACAAAAAAATGACGGCAGGTTCGTTTGACGCGTAATTGCGATTTTTATCCTGTTTGAATGTTTGAAAATAATTATATATATTCTATTTTTTTAGTATTATTGGTGTCCAGACAATTGGTTCGAAAGGAACAATTGAGAAGTGAGCTTGAGTCAGGCAGAGATCGTCTTTGTGCAATCAAGAAGGAAGTCCAGGCACTTCGGTTAGAAAATACGCCGTCGTATCGAGACCATGTGCAGAAACAAATACGGCATTTACAAGTGCAGTGCGAACGATTGACTCAAGAAGTTGACAAACATTCAGAATCTAGAGGTATGGCAACTTGTATTAGCATAATAATAGGAAATTGATTTAAATGCGAGTGCTCGAATAGATTTCGAAATGAATTATATGATTGGGTAAAACCCAAATAGACCTTGGTATACATTGTGCAATGATTTAATTAAAAATGTCGTTCGAACTTATAAATAGTTCATGTATAATCAAATATTTGAATGTACTCTACAAATATACAATTTTACTTCAACTAGAGACGAAATTTTATGCACAATATTAGATTGCCGGATGTGACGTTGTTTTCATTTTGTTTATATTTATATATTTACAACTTATCAAAAGTAAATAATTATTGAACTGCGCGTAGTATTCTGAGAATTTAGTTTTAAATTTTATATACGCATACCCACGTTGAAAACAGCGTTTATATTTACCAAATGGTTAAATGAATTAAAATCATTATTTAATTTCTTTAAATATATTAACGTACTCATATTTATTTAATAAAAACGTCCATATTCGTTTTTTATTTTTAAAACTATATATATATATATATATATATATATATATATATATATATATATATATATATATATATATATATATATATATATATATAGGATGGACCATTTGTGGGCTTCTTTTGAAGTGCGTGTTATTTCGACAGTTTGAAACACTAACGCGCTTGACATAGATAGATATGTAGTGTCAAACCTCCGCTGTAAGGAGGACTACATATCGAAATTACACGCACTTCAAAAAGACGTCAACAGATGGCTCATCATATATGTTTATTCATTCTTGATTTTTATAATTTGTTAAAAATAATTTTCTAATAATAATCTATTATTTAAAGTGCCTTTGGGTGAAACCAACGAGGAGTTTTACCGACACATATACACAGGTCAACGGGGTTCGTTGCGGTCACGGCGACCGGTTCACACCGGTCCACAGCGGCCGTACCATAGCTCGGCAAACGAACCGGACGAACCACGTTGGCCGTGTCACATCTGTACATTCCGTAACCATCCACTGATGGACAAATGTGAGCAGTGCGAAATGCCGCGAATACTCTTAGGTAAACTGTCTTCAAACGAATTAACACCGAGTCCTCCACCACAAGCGCATGTATCTAATAACCAACCACTTGCACTTGGCATGAATATTTAGTTTGGGTTTTTGTGTGATTTTATCTCAGAAAAAATAGTTATTTAAACTTTAATAGGACTGAACTACAATGTAATGCGTAGAGTGTCATTATTTTATTTGTGAAACCATTGAACTGCTGAGGAAGTCATATTTCGCATTGGGGCACTCTACGTTTTTAATTCGATATATTTAATACTAAAATATGACTCCTTCCTGTTATTTTCCTATATTATTATTATTCTATTTTTTTATTGTAGACTGATTTTTATTTCGATTTCAAACTTTTATTTAAATTGTTTAATAAACTATCAAGCTGTTTTATGCTTAACTATGTATTTGCAACATAAAAGCTTTGTGTTAAGTTTACAGTAATATTTAGTGTGTTTTGTTATAATTTTGATTATTTTATTTTATTAGTACAACTGTTACTACGGTTCATTGTGTTTTAGGTTATACTATCATTGGTTTTCGAATAAATAATATTAAAATGTGTTTTGTTTTGTTTGTGTTTTGCTTGGTTTTAACGTATATGAATAAAAATCAATGGCTTTTTCAGTTTCAGCAGGGCCAGGTGAAAATATACATATTCGGTTTTCTCCCGGAAACTCTACACGTAAGCTAATTTTTATTTTTCAGCTACTACTAATAAGCGTTTTAGCACTAATAAATGTGTTATTTTTTATTATAACTATATTATAAAATAAGTTTTTTATAGGGTGGCTCATTTGTTAGTTTCTTTTTGAAGTGCGTTTTATTTCGACAGTATGCAACACTGACGCGCTCGACATTGTTCAAACTTAAAACGATCCGTTTCTTACAGCGGAGGTTTGGCACTACATATCTAACAATGTCAAGCGTGTCAGTGTTGCAAACTATCGAAATAGCAAGCACTTCAAGAAGAAACCAACAAATGGCCCAAACTAGGTTGTTTTAGCCATTTTGAATTGATGATTTATAGCTAACTTTAATATAAATCCAACTTTAGATTTGTTGTGTGTTGTGACTTGTTTTTGTGTACTTGATGTTTTATTTTAAATGAATGTTGAAATAATGTTAACATCTTTAATTATAGAATCGCTAAATCGGTTTAACATATTTCGAAAGTGTTTTCTTAAAACTTAACTTGTGTGACAGGTAAGGTATTTATACTACTATTAAATGTGAGATAAAATGTTTTTTTTTGTTTGTTTTCAGGGGTAATACACTCATGGGTTGTCTGACGAAGAGCTAATTTAAGTTTATGCTTATGTAATAATAATTTTAATGCTAAGGAAGATGTTTTTTTTTCATTTCATATTTCAAATATTTTTAATAAAAATTCAATTCTTTATTGTTAAATATGCTTTATATTTAAATTTGATTTAACAAATTATACAATCAATTCACACAAATCATAACACAAGATTGGGCGCACTTATTAAATACTGGTCCTCAATCGAATATTATTTTGGCTTCTACGAATTATAAAAGATTTTCAAAATCAGATTATTTTGATGAAAAAAATTGTCATATTTATATAGTTATATATAAAATTAAATTGTTTACAATAAACCTAAATATACATAATAGGTACAGAATTACATTTTTACACTGCAGTACCCCGTTCCAAATTCTGTTTAATTTCAGCTGTATGTTCACCGTAAAATCGATCCAATTTCTTATTAAACTTAGCGTTTCTTTCATTAATATAATCAATATCTGCATCATCATTGTGCGTACGTCTACGCGAATATTTCTCGCGTTTCGCTATTTGATCCTCTAAATCTTTAACCATATTATCAACAGCATCTTTTTTATCCTCATGTAGCCCGTGCAATATAACATGAGGTCCCCCATAAAAAGCATCACCATATTTCTCTTTTTGATCTTCATATTTCTCCAAATCTCTCGGTCCCATATTCTTCACCAAACGCTTATATTGCCGAACAGTAGCTGCTTCGAAATCCGAAAACCCCTGATCGGGATTCTTCTTTTTCTTCTTCTTTTCCATTCGTTCTGCTTCCACTGCAGAAATATTTAACAATTTTACACGATCATAATCATCCCCTTTAGCGGTAGCTTCTTTTCGAGCCGTTTGGTCGTCCAATAACCATTCAGCTTGACGTTTTCGCGATTCCCAATTGGCGGGTAGCTTGTTACGGGCATCTTCAGCGACTACTTCCTGGTGATTGTGGTTACGAGCTTCGTTCCGTGCAGAATGAAGACTTCGAAGACGTTTCAAACGATCCGCTTGCTTCTCCGCGAACGTTTTCTCGCTGCTTGCTGACGAAGAAGCTGCAGCTTCCATTTTAGTTAAAAATTTAGTTGATTTCGTTGTAGAAGACGCAATATTTTATTTAGGTTATATTTCTTAACCTTTCTACGTCATAACATTAACTCATATCTAGCTTCACAATAGTATATTAAACGTTGGTACACTCTTTGTTCCGTAAACTTATCGTACGATTTTGCAAAATATAACTAAATATGCGATATTTATATTAAAATATATACATATATAAATCAAATCAAACATTTCCAAGTATATTTATGATGATTTACTGTTTGTAATGATTTATTTAATATTCGTAAACAATTTTTGAATCGATTTGTGTCAGCTTCAGGTTGGTCACCATGTCAACAAATCTGTTTGTAGTGTCCGCTGTCAGATTTGCATTTTACATTCCAGTTTATCAATTTCATTAAAATATTGCTATGTCTTCGATAAGTGAGCATTTAGAAACTGATAATATGAAACAATCCTCGTTGTGGTGGTTGAAAAGCACAGCAAAAAGTGCAATAAATCCTCAAATAAACATAAACGACGCTATCTTAACCTTACCAAACAAATTAGATTTGGACATTTCTACTTCGTTAGACGAGTTTTTGGATAAAGAAAATGAATATAAAGCGAATGACGACGCTAGTGAGGCTGATATTGGAAGTATAATTGAAGAAATAAATAAATTGGCTTCACAAAGTCCGATCGGAGTGTATGAAAATGTAACGAGTGATAAAAGTGTAGAAGAAATACTACAAGAAGCCGAGAAACTGTATTTGGAAAGCTCGAAAAGTTTTGAGCAATTAAGCTCGCGACATTCAGATTATTCAATATCTAAGTCTAGTTCGATTAGTTTTAAATCAAAAAAATCGTCACCAAGTCCGAAATCGATGCATTTAAAATTACCACAAGAACTTGATAAATTAAGTGTTATTTCCGATGAGAAGTTTTCACCGGAAGCTGAAGAATATTCGGATGATTTTTCCAAAATGTCCAACTCTAAATTGAGTTCGTCGAAATCAAAAAACTTCATTGAACCAATCAAGTCGACTGATAATTACTCGCAAATATCCAACGGGAAATTTAGTTCGAATAAATCAAAATCAATTGTCAAATCCAATGAATATAATAATGATTTCACGGAATTTAATTTGAAATCCGAACATAATAATTTACACAATGGTGATTTATTAAAAGATTTAAATGTTATTTATAATAAGAGTGAAATATTAGAAGAAAATCAACATGATGAGCAAGATGTGTTCGACGGCGAAGAGGAACTACAAGAACGAACTTTACAACCGGAAGTCGATGAGGAACTGGAGTCACCGGATGATGATATTGAAGAGTTGCATCAAGAAATCGAGAATTTAAAGGTTAGTGAGTTAACTTATGTAGTATATTGTTAGAGGAAACAAATATTGAGTTATTTAAAACGTTTATTAAATAAAATTATATCAATCTAAAAAGATAAACACACATGCGCGCACGCACACACGCGTTATAAAATCACAGCATTAGGGGTAAAATGTGCATCGTATTAACGTTGCCATTTTGTTTCACTTTTCTCGAAAAAATTTATTATAATTTCCGGTAAAACAATGATTGAAATTTGAATTCTCAAATTTCATTATTCTGTCCTCTAAATAGGGCCAACATATTTTCAAAAATGTCGTTTGTTTTCTTTTGTATTTTAAATTTTATATTTACGCTGATCGAAACATTTATGCCCCATGTTTGAATAAATATATATATATATATATATATATATATATATATATATATATATATATATATATATATATGTGTGTATATATATTATATATATATATATATATATATATATATATATATATATATATATATTAAATTGAGCAATGGCTTCTTTTTTATGTGAGCATAAATTGTAAAAAGCATTTCGCGATGAAGTTATCAACCAGTGTTAGGCTGGCACCATTTCCATATATTTAAAATGCCACATTTTAAAAAACTGGTTGGACTTGTTATTCAATCAAAAACATTGATGATGATCGCCGATATATGTATAAGTAACAGTTTAACATGAATTTATGATCGTAGCGAAAATGTACCGTTGTATGTACCCTCGATTTATATCAGTGTGACATACAAAAGCTCGCAAATAAGGCAAGCTACACTGACAAAAAAAACAACATTATTTTTCAAGTTATACACAGCTATAAATAAAGGCAAAAGTTATTCTTAGAATTACATATACTTATTATTTGTTTACAAATATTTCCTTGTTCTCAATACTCAATATTTGAACTATACATTTAATTTGGAATAATTTTGATGATTTATGCAACATAAAAAAGTATAATTAATTTAAGTGTAAAGACATCTTGTGGTTTTGAGATTTACATAATAACTTTTACGAAATTCAATTTATATGCTAAATTACTATTTAGGATTTTCCTATTTTATAGTTCAAAGAACGGAATAGTTTTAAGGAAGGTGTTTAAATATTAAGTAAATCACTCTGAGAAAAAGTATATGATTGCTGAGTTATAAATATTTCCAAGTTATGACGAAATTGATTTAACATTTAGTTGTTTTTTTATATTGTTATTTTAATTTTATATTATTTCCTTATAAAATATATGTAGGGGTTTTCCAACAAACCTGTTCTATATTTTTAATATTTTTTTTTATAATTATTTAAATAAAAACAATATTAGATATTACCGCAATCTACAACCGGGAAACAAATGGTTCAATTTGTTTAAAAAACTACTTCAATTAGAGAAAAATAGTTCATATAATAAAAATAATTGATTTGTAAAATCGGTCGTATTCTAAATACAAATGAAATCGTGTTGTTATCGTTAAAAAAGTACAACACAAGACACGGGTACCGTTCTTAACTTAGTGGGTCGACCCCAGACTATGTTTGCATATAAAACCAGTGTCCGGACAACGGAATCGGTTAATCATGAAGACGCACGCTTCGGCCGTGGTGTGCTTTGCACTGCTCGCATTCGTTATCAGTGCAAACGCATATCCAAGATCCGAATCTGTGCTCACAGAGAACAATGATGAAGTTGAATATGTGAAAGATAACGATTCGGGCATTAATATTAAGACGGTTGAGCCGGTGGTGGATGTAGATGAAAATAGTAAGGTTTCATATTCGGGGGCGCAATTATGGAAAGTTGATCTCAATAATGATGTAACCAAATATGTTTTGGGTGGATTGCGGGATAGAAAAGGTACTGTTGAATATAATTAATAAATGTGTATTTAGTTCATAAATGAAGTCTTTTGTTGATTTATATAGAAATATCTCCATGGGGTGGCACTTTAACTTCAATAGATATTTTAGTGCATCCGAAATATCAAACTCATGTTGAAAAAGTATTTAGTCAATCTAACATCACTTATGAAATCTCTATACATGATATTCAAAGAGCAATTGACACTGAAAATCCATTGCCGAACGAAGACGATGAATTAGCGAACAGAAAAGGTATTTTTCTTTTTTTGGATAAACAGTTTTGTAGTTTGAAATGTAGACATTTAGAAATGGTGTTTGTGATTTGAAAAGGAAGGAAGTTAATTGCCATTAAATATCCGAAGCGGTTTTGGTTGGCTTGGAAGGGCCTAAAAGATCTTGGGCCATCGAAGCAGTTTTGGCCCGCTGCGAATTGGGGTCCGTTGCACCCATGATTGTATGTACGGGCATGTTGCATGAGACCACGCACACTTGTTTTAATTATTTATTTATTTTATTGACTATTCACTCACAAATACAATTCAAAGTGCTCGATTTTTATTACTATTAGTTGAGATATGAATTTTTATTTAGACTACTTATATAGGGTGAACCATCTGTCGGTATCTATTAGAAGTGCGTATTATTTCGACAGTTTGCAACACTGACGCGCTTGACATTTATAGATATGTAATGTCAAACCTCCGCTGTAAGGAGGTTTCACACTACAAGTCTATCAATGTGAAGCGCATCAGTGTTGCTAACTGTAGAAATAACACGCATTTCTAAAAAAAACCAACAGATGGTCCACCCTACATAATTGTGTCATCTTAAATTTTATATATTATCGGAATTCCCAAGATAAATTACTACTAATTTATCTTGGGAATTCTGATACTATTACGCCGTAGATGCTTATTTAAAATTAGTATCGATGTCGTAATAAAGCCGCCATTTGTTTTCCATTTTATTCAAACAAAGTAATGATTAAAAGATGAATGCATCATTGCATTACATTGCTTTAATGATAGTTAATAGTTATAATTTATGGTTCTAAAATGAAGTTAATCTTTTTGTTATTGTTGCTAATAATTTTGTTATTGATAGTAATGTATATTCAATTATGCCGTTTATAAAAACTTTAAGCGCAATCGCTACTTTTTACATAACTATAAATTGAAGAACTTCGATCATATTTCAATCGATTTAATATTTCGTTTCGAATTTCTCACCCATAAAAGTTTTGCAATATACTTTAAACCTGATACATATATGTCGCATTTAATTTCGAAATAAAACGTAGTTTTTATGAATTACTAAGCTATTTTCGAAAATTCCTCCATTACATTATTCTATAAATAAATTAACTATCCAAAAAAATAACATAAAGGTCATAAAATATATTTTTACCATTACATTATTCAGCACTATGTTCGATAATTTTTATTTTGTGTAATGCCCGAAAATAACATCAATATATAGCATGTGATAATTGCACAATATGTGACTAACAAAAATTAATAAATACCCTAATTTAAAAACACTTTAATAGGACACCGTATGACGTGGAGCGCATATCATCGTGTAGTCGACATAAATGGTTACCTCGACTATTTAGCAATAACCTACCCATCACTTTGCACTGTTAAAACCATCGGTTCATCCGTCGAAGGTCGCCAGATAAAAGTCCTAAAAGTATCTAATGGAAAACCTGGAAACAAAGCCGTTTGGATAGACGGTGGTATGCACGCTCGCGAATGGATCTCTCCAGCGACCGTCACATACATTATAAACCAATTCGTTGAGAATTACGATACTGAAACCGAAGATATTAAAAATCTCGATTGGTACTTTGCGCCTGTTATGAATCCGGATGGGTATGAGTACTCACACACAACTGATCGTTTGTGGCGAAAAAATAGATCGAACAAATCTAATCAATGCTTAGGTACTGATCTGAATCGTAATTTCGGATATAAATGGGGCGGGAAAGGGTCGTCGAAGAATCCCTGTACTGAGATCTACGGAGGAAGTGGACCGTTCTCTGAACCGGAAACGACTGCGTTGAGAAATTTTATATTAAACAGTGGCGCAAATTTCAAATCCTATATTAGTTTCCATTCATATGGACAGTATATTTTGTATCCATGGGGCTATGATAGAGTTGTACCTCCAGATTACAGTGATTTGAAAATTGTTGCACAGAAAGCAGCACAGGTATGAATTCGTTTATAAATTTGCCAACAAGCGACCAAGCAGAAAGAGTGTGTTTGTGGTTTGTTTTATTATCCTGAACATTGTTTATTGAATATATTTTTAGGCAATGCGAAATTCTGGTGGATCTATTTATAAGGTTGGTCCAGCTGCAAATACTTTATATCCAGCTGCAGGGGGCTCAGATGATTGGGCGAAAGGTGCTGCAAAGATTAAATATGCATATACTGTTGAGTTGGGTGATACTGGTCGTCATGGATTCATTTTACCAGCTCAATTCATAGACTCGACAGCAAAAGAAGCTTTAGCTGCTGTTCGAGTATTTGGAGCAGCGGCTCTAAGAGTTTAAATGTAATCTAAGCGCAAATTTGTGATGATATATTTTATTTTTGATCAAATGTAATGATTGTATTTATTGTTATTTATTTTTAAAACGTAGAAGCTGAAAAAAAAATTATATTTGTTAAAATGTGTTTTATTTTGTTATTCATTCATTATAAACCCCCCCCCCCCCCCAATAATCGCACAATGATGACATAGCCTTATTTAAAACTGCAAAATAGTTTATTAAAATCATTCAGAAAACTATTTCTATTTTCAGCTTCAACTCAAAGAAACAAAACATATTCTCGAAGAAAACGAATCTTCGTTAAACAAACAATCTTTCGGCATTCAACAAGAACTAGATGCAACCATCGAGGACCTCAAAGACACCAAAGAACAAAACACAGTGCTCCAAGTCCAATTAGCTAACTTAACCAAAACACACCAAGAATTACGCGTGAATTACGAAGATTTACTTGCGTCGAAGAAGAACTTAGAAATACGTATCGCTGAAATCGACACGAATTTCCTACGGTGTAAATCCGAACTTGTGTCTGTCAAAGACAATAATGACAAACTCTCAGACTCGGAGACGAATCTGAAAAAACAGTTAGAAATCGAGAAATTGCAATCGAAAACAGCGAGATTACAAAATGAAAAGGATGCGAAATGCATTCTAGACTTGAATAGGCAAGTGAAAGAAATGGAACGAATCATTCAACGAAAGCATCCTGATTCTGTTTCGGCGTTGATTGTAGCTTCTAAAAATGAGTTAGATTCTCCAACGGCAAGGAGTCTGTTAGAAAATCGTATAAAACAACTTGAAAATGAAGCTAGTTTGCGAGAGATGCAATCGAACAATGTTTTCAGTGAAATACAAGATAAATTCAATCAAATGAAAGCGAAGTATGAGAGCCATATTGAAGATTTGGAGACGCATGTTAATGATTTGAAACGCCAATTACGAACACGTGTAGACACGTATGATATATACACGCAGACGTATACAGATGAACCAAAATTAACCGACAATAATGTGAAAGAAATTTATAATATTGGGACGCAAACTGAGTATACAAAATCGCCGAGAAACGTCGCGAAAAAGGACAAATTGGATCCTAGGGAAGATGCGCATTTAATAGCGACTATTCGGGGATTGCAATTTGATTTGACATCTAAAGAGAAATTGATTAATAAAATGCACAAAGAAGTTGAAGAAATGCGGAAAACGAATAGAAAGTTGCAAAGGGATCGAGAAGGAAATTTAAAAACTGTACCTGATAAAAGAGACAATAATAAGAATGATAAACAATATAATAAAACACCTGATACACCAGATTCGATTGATAAAGAATTAAGGGCGGTTAGAGAGGAGCGTGATAAAATCAAAGCGCATTTGTGCCGGTTAGAAGATGATTACCAGACTTTGAAAACGAAACGGCTTCAAGACGTAAGTTTAAACATGTTCCATCTACCAAATGTTTTAAAATTAGCTATTTTATCTATTTTCAGTTGAATACATTGCAAGAAGCACATGAACGTGAAATCACCACCTACATGTCGAACACTGGTCCAATGCGTGAACAACTAGATGTTCAACAAATATCAATATCAACGCTTCAATCTCAACTGGCAAATGCGAAAGAGGAATTAGCTATTATTACAGTGGAGCGGGACCATCTGGATGCCCGATTGAAGAATCTAACGCTGATGGAGGCGGATCGAACTCCTGAAGACTGCACGACCCAGTTGTCGCTCCAGAAAAAGGTTAGAATTTGTTTTATTTATTTCTAGACCGTTTAAGACGGTTACATTCATATTTGGTGTTGGCTATTGGATAGCTATGACGTCATCATTCGCCATTAACGGCTTAGCTTTAGTGGTAAATTAGAAATATCAAAACAGTTTTATAATAGCAAATATATAGATGTTTGCTTGTGTTAACGTGATTTGCAATGCTCATTTTGTTTTTGTCGGCGTTTATTGTTTTATGAAAAGTGTATAGTTGAATGGTGTGCTTTACCAGCTGTGTAGTTCTCAGCTGATCGTCTCCTGTTTTCTCTCTTATTCTGGTGAAAGAATTATGCAGAGAATAGCGATCATGGAGCGCCCGTGGTCTATTATAGTACTAAATCTATACTCTATTTACTAAACTCTCACAATATGAACATGGGGGTGAGATGTTTATACAATAATTTCTTTGCTTTTGTGCTTTTAATTTGTCTAGTAATTTAGGTAAGTATCGCTTTCTTTTTAATTTAATAAAACTAGATGATACTTTATTACATGATATAACATTTATTTTTATTTTTTTTTAGTCTAATTTTATTATTTGCAATTTATTTTAAAATTTAGTGGAATAAATAACAAAGAATTTAGAATTCACAATTGAATTAAGCCGTCTCAAACGGTCTTAATAATATGTTTGTAATTTGAAAAAATCCGGTAATTTATCCTGATAAGATGTGTCTTCTAGATTGCTTACTTGGAACGAAGATATGAGGAACGTGAACATAGACTGAGAGCCATTGTACATGGTTTAGCACAAAAACAGGTAACGACGAGTCGTGATTGTACACAATGTGCAGCACGACAACAACAGTTAATTAGTTATAAAGCTGAGCTTGATCAATTGTTAGCCACTCTGCGATATCTTCAATAATCGAAATATTTCATTTATGCCGTTTCACAATGGACGAACATATAAGCCTAGGCTTTAGTATGCATTATGGTTGCATCTATTTTGATTTAGCTGTTAGAGCTTCTTAGCAACTAGCTTCATATAGGTCAAGGTTTCTTTCGATGTTCTCTTGCTTAAATTTAGTTACCCCTTAATGAAACATTCAATTTGTAAGAATCCAAACGTAGATTATCATTTGGTATTTTAAAGTAATAATAAAGTACCGCAAGAGAACTTCAAATGTGACCAAATACTTAAATGTTTTTTATTTAGAATATTATTAGCTTATATCGTTAGATGAAATCAGGTTTTAGTATAAAATAGTTTTTAGATATTTGTACCAATTTAGCTAATTGTACTAAGTAATATTTATTGATGATATTTTGTGATAGTTTGTGATTTTTATTTAAACAATATATATATATATATTTTATTATTATTTTTCTTCTTCGGAATTTTTTCATGCAATGCGCAACATATTTTATATTCAGATTTAATTATTTTTATACGTTTTTACATTATGAAATATATTTTACCCTTATAGGAAATATTTTTAATTCGAAAATTAAATCAAACTCTATACTCAGTTGCACTGGTGTAACATAAAATAGAATCGAATCGATATTTTGTGTCTTATAAACATTTTTACATTGTTGTCACTAAACGATTCGATGAAATTAATTTTTTATGGGAAAACTTTTTTTTAGATACAGTAATGCAACAGGGCAATGAAAGTTTTGTTTATTAATTTAGTTTTAAAATTGTCAATTTTCAAGTGTTGTGATTTGTATACGTTAGTATGAAAAAGTGCTCATATTTTGACTTTACAGTAAACAACAACATATTTTAGTACAATTTAAACAATATTTATAGGAAATATATTAACATTTACACTATTGGCAAACGAAATTAACAGCTCGACACTAACAGCCTCAATGATAATTACATTTGCCAATTCCAAGTATATTTAATTTTGATCTTACGCACACTATTCGCTATTAAATAACACAATGATAACTTATATAATTTACCAATTTATACACCGTCCTGCTAATTGTATATACTTACCACTAATCCTAACACGAATCAAGTAATTTAACTATACATTTGTAGTTTTGTTGTTATATATTGATTAACTTTTTATAATAATCAAAATATGTTAAGTGTTTTGTGTAATCACAGATTAATCTGTGGTGTATCCAATAAAAACAATAAATTATTTTTAACTTGCTTTAATATATATATATTACATACAGTTATCATTTGGTTTGATCGATATACATTTTATGGGGTTTTTATAAATGTTTCTACTGATTAACAACAATATAAGCCGTTTCTTTGGAAATATTAAATCAGTGACAAATCTAATCTTGAATTAACAAGTGTTTACTCAAGAAATCAATAGAATTTTTCTTGCGAGTAATTTCAATACATTTGTCACTAATAAAATACTTAATTAATAATAAGTTATTGCACTTTGTCTTTCATTGAAAATGTTGACATTCGGAAAGATCTGAAACAAAAGATATTCAATTTTAAAACTTATTTGACATCACCAGATATTTTGTTCCAAAAATATCATTTATTTACTATTTAAAATGTGTGGTTTGGAATGAATTACGATTCACAACTTACCGGAATATATTCATTTTAGGTTTATTGCGGGAAATTTGTAGCAATAATAAACCTACTAATATAATTTTAATAGCCTGTAACATCAAAGTATTTTCTTGCCCCACTTCTAGAACTTGTACTTTAGGCCTTGTTAGTATTTGAAATTCGTCTTCAATCACACTACTACGTCTTGAATCCCTGACTGAACTTTGAGAATATTCTCGATTATTCCTCCTGTCATTAGATTTTAAATTTCTTTCTAAGATTCGTTCTCTCACTTCAGCCCTTGCTGAATTCCGTTGTACGAGGTTATCTCCATTTCGGAATCGACTAACATCACGAACCTGTTCCAAATTTCTTGATTCGAGATTACCACGAGTATTTAATTTTCGAGTAGCCAAATATCTGTCTAGTTGTCCTATGGTTCTTTCGTCAGCTGTTCTGGTATTAACTTCACGAGCAACTGTTGTGCGATCTTGA
Source organism: Nebria ingens riversi (assembly GCA_018344505.1). Classification (NCBI taxonomy): domain Eukaryota; kingdom Metazoa; phylum Arthropoda; class Insecta; order Coleoptera; family Carabidae; genus Nebria; species Nebria ingens. Next base: position 54,520 of record JADQWA010001073.1, read on the forward strand.
TAGCGAATTCGCGAATTTGAATTCCTTTCTAAAGAACGTCTTGTAGCAACTGTTTGGTCGGCTCTAGAATATCGCTCATTTGAAATTGATTGCTCTAAAGACCTGATTAATCTGGTTCTAGAATCTCTAGTAGAAATGGTCTTATGCTCTGTTCGGGTTCTGGAATCCTGGTCCATTGATAGGCGCTCTATAATATTTTGGTCGTTTTGTCGTGCAACTGATCTTGTATTACGAACTGAAATTATTCTTGAATTTCTTTCCCTAGATATTATTCTTTGGTTAGTAGTTTGTGCTCTGGATTCAGTTGAAAAGCGTTCATTTGCATGAACGTTAAGTGTTCGTTCTGTTGATCTTGTATTTTGAACAGGCCTGATTCTGGAATCTCGATCACCGGAAGTTCTAATTTGACGTTCATCAAAGTTACGCTCAGTAGAAACAAGTCGGTTATTACGAGAATCTACATTTCGTTCTGAATTACGTTCGTTGTTTGGTGATACTCGTTCTGAGTTCCTGGTATTGCGAACTAATCTCTCGTTTAGTCTACGGTCAGTTATTGGAGCATTTCTTGAATTTATTTCATCAGAAACCAGTCTGTTATCACGAGAATCTACATTGCGTTCTAAATTACGTTCAATATTTGGTAATGCTCGTTCTGAGTTCCTGGAATTGCGAACTAATCTCTCATTTAGTCTATGGTCAGTTGTTGGAGCATTTCGTGAATTTATTTCAGCAGCAACAAGTCGGTTTTCACGTTCTGAACTACGTACGGAGATTCTTGAGTTTCGAACCAATCTTTCATTTAGTCTACGGTCAGCAATTGGAACGTTGCGTAAATTAATTTCACTAGCAACACGTTCTTGTTTACGTTCTCGGAAATTCATACTGCGTTCAAGATTTAAAACTGATTGTCTGGTATTACGGCTAAGTTGTGAATCTCTTTCATTGAACATTCTTTCATTAGTTCTTCGATTCATAATTTGGGTATCTCTGTCGCCAGATGGTCGTTCTGAAATTTGTCGGCCAAATCGCGACATAGTTTCAAAAGACCTGTCAGTTCTTGAGTTTTGGTCGGTAAGTCTACGATTTGTTACTTGGTTGTTCCTGGAAGCCCTAACAACAGAAACTTGTTCGAAGGTGTTCCGGTGATCTCCAGTTATGGTTCTTTCATTGGCTTTTTCCACATTTCTAGAGATACGTTCAAAATGTTGAATTTTTCTAGCGACAGAACGTCGTTCTTCCACTTGTTGCCTTTCTTGAGTTGACATACTTCTGCGATTATTTCGTACTTGTTGCTCTTCAGTTCGTTCTAAAAATCTTTCAGAAGTTCTGGAACCTCGATCTAAATTTTGTATTGACCGTCTTTCAAATGATCTTCGGTTTTGGATTTGTCTACGTTCTGGAGTTGCCATGTAGCTGCGATCAAACGTTCTCTCTAAAGTCCTGGATTCCCTATCCATATTTCGTGAATTGCCTGTGGTGGCTTCTCGTACTTGACGTCGTTCTTCTGGATTTGTTATAAATGAAGAACGTTTTTCTAAAGATTGCTCTTGTAGTTCGACGATTCTTCGAGTGTTAACGCGAGAGTTTGAAGATGTTGAACGTTCTTGAGTGACAACTTTTCGTACTTGACGTTCTTCTGGATTTGTTCTAATTGCTGAACGTTGGTATTCTGCAGATCGTTCTTGTCGATAGTTAAGTCTTTCGTTGCTAAGACGAGAATTTAAAGGTGTTAAACGTTTTTGAGTGGTAGCTTCTCGTATTTGACGTCGTTCTTCTACATTTGTTCTAAATGCTGATCGTCGGTACTCTGCAGATCGTTCTGGGCGATAGACAATTCTTTCGCTGTTAAGACGCGTATCTAAAGATAGTAAACGTTCTTGAGTCGTAGCTTCTCGTACTTGTCGTCGCTCATCTGGATTTGTTCTAAATGTATAACGTTGGTATACTGAAGATCGCTCTTGAAGCTGGCCGATTTTTCGGGTATTAAGACGCGACTCTGAAGATATTGAACGTTCTTGCGTGGTAGCTTCTCGTACTTGTCGTCGTTCTTCTGGATTTGCTCTGAATGCAGATCGTTGGTACTCTGAAGAACGTTCTTGACGATAGACAATTCTTCCACTGTTAAGGCGCGAATCTAAAGATGTTGAACGTTCTTGTGTGGTACTCTCTCGTACTTGGCGTCGTTCTTCTGGAGTTATTCTAATTACAGAACGTTGGTACCCTGAAGAACGCTCTTGAGTGGTAGTTCCTCGTACTTGACGTCGTTCTTCTGGATTTTCTCTGAATTCAGACCGCTGATACTTTGAAGAACGATCTAGACGATAAACAATTCTTCCACTATTAAGCCGAGAATCTGAAGATGCACGTTCTTGAGTGGTAGCTTCTCGCACTTGGCGTCGTTCTTTTGGATTTTCTCTGAATGCAGAACGCTGGTTCTCTGAAGCTCGGTCTTGACGATAAACGGCATTTCCATTGTTAAGACGATTTTCTGGAGTTATACGTTCTCGAGTGGTAGTTTCTCGGATTTGTCGGCGTGATTCTGTATCTATTCGAAATGCAGGACGTTCGTTCTCTAAAGTACGTTCTTGACGATGGCTGATTCTTCCGCTGTTAAAACGAGAATCTCTTTCTTGTGTTTGAGATCGCAGGCTTAAATTTCTGGTCGTGCGTGTTAAAGAATTCGTTTGCCATTCATCTCGAACATTTGATATTCTAACACTGCGTCGCAGATTGGATTCCATATTTCGTACAGCTCTACGTTGGTTTCGTTCATATAAATTGGTAATGGTACGAGCAGGTGCAGATCTATCAGAATGTCGAGATTTAGATGAGTCCATTTGCGTTAGCCAAGGTCGTGCCATAGATCCGGCCATAAATTCCCCATTGGCAGCTGTTCGGCCATCTTTTGCTTGAGGAGTTTTTAGTTGTCTTTCCTTACGAACATCAACGTGAAGTTGAACAGTATTGTTGTTGGTAGCTGTATTCAAATGATAATCGGTTGGATGATAGATATTCTGAACTGGATGCTTGCCCTCACAATACTTCTCTAACGATGCGTCAACAGAACAGATATCGTTGAGGAATCCATGGCTTTTCGAAAATAATAGTAGTTGTAGTATTATTACACTGGTGCCGAATATGACTTTTGACTGCATGTTGATGGTTGTGAAATAAAATTGTTATTATGTTTACTGTTATGATGGCTTGTATAGTATTCTTGGTTTACTGGTTCACGTTTTCGTTAGATGTTCACTGTAAGCTGGTCGGAACCTGTTTGGTGACTTGCTGTTGGTTTCAGACCGGTTTTATACTAGTGATGTGTGGAACTCATTTCACACTTGCCTTAGCATTGGTCGTTTAAAATTCGATTTTGTGTTAACCTGTTTATGGTTAGCCATTATTCAATTTTAGATCTATTGTGTGGTATTGTCATCGATTCACTTACAAACTATTCTGTACACTGTTGCACTAAATGTAACAATCTACTTGGCGATTTTATTTAAGCTTCCGCCATTACCGTTAAATCTAACTAATTACTTATGCGTTTACAAGATTTATTAACATGTAAAAAATGGTCTGATTACAACGGGCACTAAGTTAATAATTTTAAATGAAACGCGCCAGTATAAATACAAAATATATATATTGTCTATATAGAAATTTGTTTCATATTAACAGTGTATTTTCGTATAGAGTATGTAACGAATGTGGCAGAGCCTGTGGCTCTCTGATAACAAGGGAATTGAATCTCTTTAATCTAGTTTAGAGACGCATGTGCGATGGGGTGTTCTCGCGTAGGCGATCTAATTATCCGCTTCACTGTCCAGTTATACGTGGTGTAACATATCAGATTTTTAAGTTATATTTTTTAACGAATTTAACTGAAAGGTTATTAATATACAAAATTTAAATTTTTGTATTTTAATAACCTAAACAATATATGCCTAATACGTATAAGAAATTCCAGTGCAATACACTACAGATGTTTTATAAATAATAAATATATTACAATTATACGTTTTTCAATCGTTTATTATTTCATCAATAAATACATAATATTGAATAAATGATGCTGTATTGTTCATTTATTTAACGTGTTTGTTGATGAAATCAATAAATGCTGATACTCTGGTGAACACAGAGGGAGCTCCATTGCTTCCACATGGCATCATTCCCCAAGATACGACACCAACTTGAACGGTACCAGAAGCACCATGAGCTACCAGAGGACCGCCGGAATCACCAGAGCAAGCTCCTTGGCCGCCACCAAGTGGACCAGTGCAGACATTGGTATCTTTCAGAGGTTCATCAGTGCCAGTCAACGCTTTCAAAGCATCAGAACATTCTGCAACCAAAATTAATTAATAATTAAATTCGAAAGTATATTTAGGTGATTCTACCTTTATGAGACAAGAGTGGTAAATCAACAGTTTGAAGTTTGTTGGGCATGCTTGGAATATGTCCAGTGCTGGTGCTACCCCATCCAGAAAGGATTGAAGTTCCAGTTGAGATTTCATCTTTAGCTGGTAGTTTAACAGCTTCAACGCCGTTGCCAAGCGTCAAAGGTTGTTCCAGTTCCAGCAAAGCGATATCGTTAGGGTTGACACCACTACGAAACATATCTAGTTATGAAACCAATTTTATTTGTTGAAGGCTTCTAAATTAAACTTACCCTTGATAGTTGGGGTGGACGATAGTTTGTTTTACTTTGACAAGTTGACCATTGTCTTTCAAAGAATGGATACCGGCTTTGACCCAGTAATGAGCGAGTGGGATGTGTGGGACTTCAGTGATGCAATGTCCAGCAGTCATGATCCAACGTTCATTGAGGATGGAACCACCACAGACGTGGCTGTGTACCAAAGTTAAACCATATTGCAAAGAAATTTGATATGGGAACGCTCCATGTTCAGCTTCATGACCACCGACAATTCGGCCGGTTGGAGAAGCTAGAATTGATATAAAATTAAATTTTAATAATGTGCAATTATAAATTAATTTTAAAACGCAAAAATGTCATATAATGATGTTTAATTATATCAAGACATATGTAAAATGTGTTTTACCTTGAACGAAAGCTATAACTGCGAAGCACAAAACTACAAATTTCAACATCTTGCTACTGTAATTATGTAAAGCATTTTGCTTCCTATTTATATGGAATTGCTATCTTGAATCTCATCATTTATTGCAGTTAATCATCAATACTTAACAATTGTTAAAAATGAAATAATGCAATTGATTAGATACTGAATTACTCAAATTAAGTTACTTTCTTATCTTTAACGTGGTAAATCGTTTGATCTTGATATTATCAGTATCATATCAAGTTAAAATTTAGATTTTAAACAAATCTAAGTAAAAAACCCAATATCGAAATTGCGGATACATACATTAATAATACAAATACTTTTAATCTTTTATTAAATCAATAATAAATACAAAATATTGAATGGATTCTGCTGTATTGTTCAATTAGTTAATGTGTTCGTTGATAAAATCAATGAACGCAGACACTCTGGTGAAAACGGATGGCGCTCCTTTGCTTCCACATGGCATCATACCCCAGGAAACGACACCAATTTGAGTGGTACCAGACGCATCACGAGTTACTAATGGACCGCCGGAATCACCAGAGCACGCTCCTTGACCGCCAGCAAGTGGACCAGTGCAGACATTGGTATCTCTCAAAGGTTCATCAGTGCCGCTCAACGCTTTCAAAGCATCAGCACATTCTGTAATAAATAAAAATTGATGATTAAATTTTAAAACGTATTTAAGTTAATCAGCCATAAAGACACCAACAAAAAAAAAAAAACACCTAACTCCAGTTTAACTCTACGTTTTCTGATTTAAAAGCGTAAATTAAAATTTGTTTACCTGTGTAAGATAAGAGTGGTAAGTCAACAGTTAACAGTTCATTGGGCATGTGTGGGATTATTCCAGTGCTGGTGCTACCCCAGCCAGAAAGGATTGAAGTTCCGGTGGCGATTTCATCTTTAGCTGGTAGTTTAACAGCAGCAATGTCGTTTCCAAAAGTTAAAGGCTCATCAAGTTCAAGCAAAGCGATATCGTTGGGGTTGACATTTCTAAATAATAATAATAATGCATAACGGTAAATTAATCATTTGTTTTAACTTACCCTTCATAGTCTGGATGGACATAGGTTTGTTTAACTTTGATAACTTTGCCATGATCTTTTAAATTATGGATGCCAGCTTTCACCCAATAGTGGGCAAGTGGGATATGTGGGACTTCGGTAATACAGTGCCCGGCAGTCAGGATCCAACGTTCGTTGAGGATGGAACCACCACAAACGTGGCTGTGTAACAATTTAAAACCATATTGCAATGAGATTTGGTATGGGAATGCACCAGCTTCAGCTTCATGACCACCGACAACTCGGCCGGTTGGAGAAGCTAGAACATAGACAAATACATTAAAACCGGTTGGCTTTAGAGAAATAAAAATTAAACTATTAAATACGCTGCAATTTTCGAATAAAAAATATTCGTATACTAAAAAAAATATGCGTAATTCAAATCTCTAGAGAAAGAATATCAAAATTACATACCTTCAACGGTGATGGCAAGAGCCACAATACATAAAGCAACAATTTTCAACATTTTGGTATTGAATAATTTTTTTATTTGTACCTGTATTTATATAAATATATAATCTTAAAATTTATTTTTAAAGATTATCTAAAATGATATTTTTTTCTCAAGTATAGAACAAAAAGTACTTGAGTTTTTTATAATAATCCCCAATGATTTTTTTGAAAGATATTACTATGATGTAGAATTATCTATAAATTAATAGCAAAATGGACAAAATAACAGATTTTTATCAATACAACAATAATAAATGAAAAAACCCAGTTGGATTTGTGTTTTAAGAGATATCTTTTTAGTTAAAAAGTACAAATGATTTATTTTTAACTAATTTCAAATAAATTCGCAAACACTAATAAATTAACATATTCTACTACATAATTGACCATTTTGGTTCCATTTTATCTGGAGGATAGGGATAAGTAGACGTCCTACGACTAGGTGTAATTTTTTATCACTGGATTGCTCGCCATTTCTTTAAAGTCCAAACATATTTGTAGTTATCGCATATTATAGGGTAAATATGTATATATATATATATATATATATATATATATATATATATATATATATATATATAAATTAAAGAATTTATATTCAGATTATTGTATTACGTATTGGTAAGGTGCGCACTGACTGAATTGAATTCTCAAAAAGAATTTAATTAATTGAGTAATACGTAAACGACCAAACCAAACTTGTCCGTATACATCAAAATTGAACGCTTGACGAGAATCTTCATGTATTGCTTCAGTCATTCGTGAGTTGTGAAAGATTATATATGTATGATATAGTGCTGTGTTTATACTGTGGGTGCATTTAAAACATATAGAGCAGCTTACTGGGTGAGTCCCAAACAATATAAACTGCATTATAGTAATAAGAACAAGAAAATTACAATGAATAGAATAGACATGTGGCAAGCCTTTTATTATTATTATTTTAAGCTATACGTATTGTTTCTTAAATCTACATATTTTAAGATATAAATATATATGCATGTGACGTCATAAGGGTACAAAATTAAGATGTATGTCACGTACTCCATAGTTGTGTTACCACTTCGTAAATTGTATTTTGAAACTCCTCAACTAGACTATTAGCAAATAATTACTATAGATGAAATATAATTAATATTTAGAGCGTATTTGAACATTTTATTTCTCGTAAATCCGAGGATGTAAAAATAAAACTTTTAGCAAAATATATTCTATTTTATTCCAAAATTGAATGAAAAATAAAATGCATTATTCTGAAATATATTTCAGCGATAAATCAATCAATATTAAAAATAATAAGTTATAAAAATTAGAATAGGCTAAAACTGATTTTTGTAATAACTTTAATTAGGATAAATAATTCTTGGTTTATTATTTTTATTTAATTAATACCAAGAATTATTTTTCCTAATTTGCGGCCAGTCGATAAAAATGTACTCTACAACTTCAAGAAAATTTGCAACAATCTTTGAAATCCTAATTAACCAATAAAAGACCGATTGATTTTTGAATGTTTTATTGTTTTAATTTAATTACAAAACATGGAAATTATTGTTCCTTCACTTCTCTTAATCGTCGTACGGCTGATCTGACAGATGATGCAGCTGTGGTTGTATATACCCAAGCTCCGCCAGCGACAGTACGCTTACACCGTTTGCAATTCCAGATTCCAACGCAACTTCTTTTCATCGCATCCTAAACAAATCGCACATTAACCCAACTATTCATACTGTTTTTGCGGTTATATTACCTTGCCACAAAACGAACAAGTATATTTCGAATGCTGTGTTATCTCCATTTTCTTAACCATCTTACGTAGCGAAGCACCGTAACGGGTACCATATTTACCGGTGATTCCAACCTTTTTGGTACGTTTCGCCTAAAACGAAAATAGTGGTTAGAACACATTGTTTACCACAAATATAAGAAATTATCCCGAAAATATTAGCACCAATCGATAGATTACGATTTTAAATGATGTTTCGCAAATTAAAATGATTAAATTCCACAATGATTACGTTTATTTTATAAGATTTAAATTCATACCATTTTTGTTATATATTCACAACACTTCCACAGCTAAAGAAGAATTGAAAGAAAACAGTGTTACCACCGCAACTGATTTGAAAAGAGCTAGGTTACTCTTCTTTTTCTTATTAGTAGTGTTTTGCTTTAGTTGGCAACACTATCCTGCTATATCTAGAGATACTAACGTTGGTAACATGGAATTTTATTCAAATTTAGATATTTTAAATATTAAAATAGACTTGATTTTACTATTTTATATAAATTTCATATGAATTAATACTATAAATATTCCGTATTTAATTTATTTAGAATCACAAAAGTTTCATTATCAAAAATATTTTTTTTAATCTTGAAATAAAGAGAAAAAAATTGTATAATATTTTTAAAATCATGTATTTGTAAAATAACTCTACATGTACAAATATGAGTATTATTACTATATAATATCAAATCCATATATTATATGGACAGTTAAATAAAAATAAACATATAAAATCAAGTCTTTTTCTTTAAAATTTTTATATTATATTTATCGTTCAACAATTTTTCGTTCTCATACGAAATATCTGTAGATTTTTTAATTTTACTACTTTTCTTTAACAATTCCATTTCGTGTCCCTGTCCAGATTTGTTATATTTCTTTTTATTTTTCTTGTTTTTCTCAACATTCCATTCAATATCCTCACAAAACAATTCGACTTGTTCACTATTTTTAAAAGTAGGCGATTCACGCATTGACGTCGCTGAATCTCGACTTGACCGCACACTTTTCGGCGACATTTGCGTCCCTTGGCTCACGCAACAAGTCGATTTCGAACCGGAATGTCGAATTTCATCAATACTACGATTCAATTCATTTAATTCGATATCAAATGGAGATTGTGTTTGCGTGGCTATTTCGCGAGCGTTCGCTTGTACACCAACATCTATGCTGGTTTTACTTTGTTTACTAGAACATTTTTTCTCATTTCCCACCGATAAACCCGAATTCAACGATGACTGAACCGCTAAGTTAGATAACTCAGCACAAAATGACGTCATCGATGAGTTGTCATCTGAGACTTTCTTGGTGTGTTTGTAGCTTTCTTCATCTGTTTCGTAACGATTCGATTTGCGTTTTTCTATTTTGCTTTTCCGGCGTTCTTTTCTGAAACTTTTACGACTTGCACGTGAATCTCTGCCGGTGCCGGATCTTGAATAAGATCTGCGTAAATCGGATTTTTTCGGTTCTGTTTCAGTTTCGGTGGATATCTCAGTAATATTTAGTCCTTTACGCAAAGATTTCACAACCATTTCGTTGGTTTGGCCGCTAACTACTAAATTAAAACGACTTTCACTGATGGTTAACGAAATGTTCTCGTCTTCACTGATTTCGCTTTGACCGGGAATCGTAAAAGGAACTACAAGTTTTCCGTTCGACAATAAATTATTGATGTGTTGACTATCTAAACCAGCGTTAGCTGTTCGCCTCTTCAAATTAGGCGCTAACGCTTTCACGTCAGGATTCCCCATTGCTAATGCGTTTAATAGGTGTACTCCTAATTGACTATCTAACGATGTAGAGCTTTCGCGTCGTGAAAATAGGGGTCCGTTTTTACTTCGTCTGCTAGAAAAGTCGCGTCTTCGGCGTCTATTCCGGTGTCTGCGTCCCGAATTCACTTTGCGTGTTGCTTTTAATTCAGCGATTTGAACACTGAGTTGACTGTCGATTGAGTTGCGTCGCGATTCAAGTGAAACGCGACGAACACTGAAACTGATTTCAGAATCCATCGAGTTTCGTCGTTGACTTGAAACTGAGCCGGTTGCCGCTCCTGTTAAGGCACCGCGGCGGTTTACGAGTTTCGGCAACGCTGCAGCCCAAGTTGAGCTTAAGTCATTGCTTGCTACTGAGTTTAAGTCGAAGTTTAATCCTACAGGATCGGTATGTGTGTTGTGGAAGGTTATTGAGAGTCGTCCTGCGTTGTAGAGAACTTTACGTTTCGCGAATGCTTTAGCTATAACTTTATGCTTTTGGAGTTTGATTGGTTCTTCAACTTCACAATCGAATTTTCTAAAATAAAACACGGTTATTTCGTTTTATAACAATTTTAAAAACAATTCTCTCGCGGTTGGGGTTTGGAGGGGGGATTTACCTTCTTATAAATCTAATCCAAGCCTCGATAGTAGAATAAGTCCAAACCCAAGAAGACATCGCTATACCAGCTGCAAATAGCGCTAGAATATGTAGCTGTAACATAGCAACGCTTGGTCTAGAATCTTGTTTACAATCAACCCAATCATTTTGCGTTTTTGTTAATCGACATCTAAAAATGATTACACTTTTAATCTTTTGCGACTACATATATTTGTTTATAAATTAAATATTGATTAATAATTACAGTATATATGTTCGTAGACTTGCTTTCCATTCTCCCTCGTGTAGAAAATGATATATATGGCATACGAATGTTGTAATACCAAAAACTAGGGTCATTAAAAAAAATAAACCCATCCGAACAATAGTTGATCGTATTTTACGGCTTGCTCTTGGCGAGATAATTTCTCGGCTCCCAATTTTAAGCTTAATCAGAGTTATAAGACCTATTATACAAAAAGAAAATCATGTCTATAACGTATAGAGAACAATATCACTATATTTAATTTAACGCGTGTAAATACAAATATATCATAAATAATAATAATACTTACTGCTCCAGTTCCTTGAGTTAAGCAGTTATATAATAATACACAATTAAATAGTAAAAATAGTTTCTATTCTAACTTGTATATTTACCTCTAGTAAGAAAATAACCACCGACAATTAGAACGCCTCCTAACGGTCCTAAAAGCAGCCCACTCCTCGCTGCTGAATTAATATACCCAACAAAACAAATCCCCGAAATACTATCGCCATCAATTTCCCCTAACGCCATTGTTGTAATCGTTAACACTAACGGCAATGACCAAGCGACCAAATGAAAATAAGCTCGCTTTTTGTCAATGCGTTCCTGAATTTTCCCCAAAGCTTGAATGCTCAAATTCCCCGCGTACGTTAAGATGACAAACCAAACCATGCCGGCCATCGAAAAATAATAAACTAACACGAAAACGATTACGCACGATAAATTTTCGCCGGCGCTTGGTTCGGACATACGCAGTGTGCCATCTTTACGGCATACTATATCGTCGCGCGAGTCGGGCCCGTAAAATTGGGCTAACCAACCAATGCAAGAAACCAAAAAGCAACAATTTATATAGAAAATTACGAGGGCGGGATAGCGGTTCGCGTTTTTCCAATCGATCATAAATGTGATTACGGTAAACGCGTTAAATATGAAACATATACCTGCCCCCCAAACTACTAATTCGTGTATTTGATTGTGCTCGTTATCTGTGTATAATGGGTCTTTGCATTGTAAACCGCATCCATCGATACCTAGGAAATAGAAAACATATTTTTATTGTCTAAAGTTGCTTAAGTGGGGCACAAATATTTCCAAGGTCTTAATATTTTAACATATTAAATACCATGTGTATAAAACATTTTTTATTATTATTGTATACCTTCGTAAAACCATCTAGAAGAATCTGTGGCAACTAAAGGTTTTAAACATTGTCCAGAAATATTAAATTTCAATTCTTGTACATCATTTTTACACATCGGAGGGAAAAGTCTCTCGTCCTCGCATTTTGTAAACGTCGAAAACAATGCTGTATTATTCAAAATAAGACATGGTCCTAAAATAATGCGACACATTTCTTTTGAGGGCAAATCAACTTTGCCATTTTCACATTTAGGCATGTACAATGAGCATAAAAACGGTTGAATAACCGCCCAACATTTAGGAATATTCCGTAAAACTTGGTACAAATACAACTTTTCCTGGACTTCTTCTTGACTGTTCAAATCAGTTAAATCTAAAGTTGTTGAAGTGTATGGTAGCTTTGCCCCCAAACAAGAACTATAATTTAATTGTAAGCATTTTGCTTCTCGAGTACAGTGAACAGGTTTAACTTTCGGTATACTGCGGTGTCGTTGATGGTAGTGTGAATGTGATTGTGATTCGCTAAACCATTGCGTTTGTTCGTGGATTAATCGTGGTCCAGAACTTGGTTCAGTGACAATATTATCTATTTTTGTAGTATTCTCTTTTATTTGAACATGTTTATTAGGTTCTATTTGTAATTCGTTAATTGTTAACGCAACTCCTAGTTTTAAACAAAATAGAATCGTCGTAGCTTTGTTTATTACCATTTTGAAACAACACCACACTTTAGTTTTTCATCCAAACAACATTTTCATCTTTGTTTATACTCAAAACAAAAGTTTGAACTTAGATTTACTGCCGCCAAAACATTATTTATTTTCATTCTTTAGTTATACACATATTGCGCGTGAATTAACATATTTGTGTAGATTGATTTTTATAAAACTAGATTCTCTAAAGATTATACATTGGACAGAGATCCAAGAAATGGACCACCCAGAGTTTCGAATAATGGTTCGGTATGTCTGGGGTGGGAGGCTTTATGATGACAGAAAAAAAAGGAAATCTTGGACCACACAAGAACATTTTGTTTTTGTTTTATTTGAGCATTATTAGCTTAAATAAGGATATATTTTAACAACAAATAGATAAAATAAGTACTTTCATGAGCATTTAATATGTTGATTACTTTATTTTATTTATTACAAATTTAAATCTTACTGGAAAACATAAGAATAATAAATAAAGCTAAGTCAGTAGTTGGTGAAACTGGGTATTATCAGTGGCGACACAAATATTATTTAAAATAAATTAAATAATAATTAACAACATTCATATAATAGAAAATATTTTTGCCATTTAGCGATGTTAGAAATTAAAGCAAAGTAAATATTAAATTAAACTCCTTATTCTCGTAAAAACAAACATTATTTATATGACGTCATTATGAAAATTTTTAACATATCAAGGCCAAGTAGATCGTTTTTATAACAGTGTTACAAACCCAAATTAATTAAAAATGCAAAGGATTCATTCAAAGGATCATTTCATGATATGCGCTTATATTTTTAATTTTAAACTGTTAGTACTTTAACCTCAAATAACTATTATTGGCAACTGAAAACAAATAATACACGGTATGTTTTATTTAAACTTATACTTGCTAGAAGATTATTTAAAATATGTATTAGATGAATAAAACCACTAAAAATTCAACCAAGTCAACGAAGAAAAACGAGCCCTATTCAACACTGGAAGGTTTAGAATCTTTATGTCGTCGTGCGATGGTTTATCATCAAACTGGTGAATATCTACCACCCGATCCTCTAGCGAATATGTGCAAGAACAAATACATGAAAAAAGCGGGACCAAGTAGAAAAATCCCGAACGAAAACAAAAATAAGTCGACCACATTTGGGAAAGGTCGCGTCGGTGTTTCTTGCGAATCTTTCGGCGTTAAACATTGCGCATGTTGCAACCCACATATTCGTCAAAATATTCTAACAAATACAATGGCAAATGACAATAATGATATATTCTCCCATATGAATCACTTAAATAATCCTATAATTATTGATAGTCCCAAAATAGCAATCAGTCAGAAAAATGATTTGAATCAATCTAATGATTTAATAATTATTGATGATTTATCACCACAAAATAGTTTTAAAACTGAAATCATTGACTTAGACAATTCGGTTGTCAATAACTCGACGAAAGATGTTAAAATTAACTATGATCATGTATACAATTCAACAATTATTGATTTAAGTGCAGATGAATCTTTTGGGATGTTAAATGATTGTAATGCAATAGAAAAATCATTTTTAATTCAAAGTTGCGACGATATACCGATTATAACTCAAAGAAATAGTAATGTACATTTAGAAAATGACGGCGTAAACTTGGAAAATGGCGGCGCAAGCTTAGAAAATGACAGTATCATCATAGAAAATGCAATCACTTCCGCAAATGTACCTCTCGAAACACCTTCGATTGGTGCTGATTTACTTGCGAAAAAAGAACAACTTCAAAAGGAAATTGATGAATGCGATCGAAACATCAAAACAATTTTTACCAAAAAACTTATTAATTTATCACCAAAATCTTTAGTTAATGCTAACGCTACAGTTGACCGTAAATTATCTAGAAGAGAACTACTGCAAAAAGAAATTGATGATTGTGATCGAAATTTCCAAAATATATTTAAAAAGAAATCAATTATTAATCTAACGTTAACAGCTGGTAAATCAATTCCGAAAAATAGTAATTCGATTCAAACTCAAATAGAAAATATTTTAACTACTTGTAATAAAGCGCGCGCTCCTTTACAAGAAATTCCAAAAAGTAGCCCGAGTAATTCCTCACCGGTCGCAACAAATTGTAAACAAATCGGTGACTGCCCTATCTGTTTAGAATCTTTAGGAACTAAGGATCTAATGTCGACAGTTTGTGGACATATTTTCTGTACAGAATGTATTAAGAATGTCATCAAAACATCTAGAGCATGTCCAACTTGTCGATATCCGTTAACTTTAAAGCGTATTCATCCTATTTTCTTATAATTGTTAATCTTTAAATCTCATTTAATTTATAAAGAATATCGATATAGATAATCAAAATAGTATTTATTTAATATTGTTGAAAGAGACTTTAATATAGCCACTGTCTATTTACCACTTTAGTTAGGGTAAAATAGGGAGGAAGAAACATTCCAAACTTATCAGTTAAGCAAATAATTTATTTTTTTAATAATGAATACAAACATATTATTATTAACAATTTTTAGTTGTTTTTCTGACGCCTACAGTTATATAAAATTTATTTATATTAATGAAATATATTTTAAATATATTGCGCCATTTGCGGCTGTCAAACAAGACATATTTGCACCGTTGCATTTGATAGGCTTGGCCATGGTTTAGCAGTGTAATATTTTTTGTAGTGTGGAGAGGATTTATAACATTTATTAAAACTTAATTTCTTTTGTGAAACGATTTGTGAACAGTATTAATTTTTATTTATATTATTTTTAAGATTCAGTATGGTAAGTTACACATGTGAGAATTACAAATTTTTATATTATAAAATAGATATAACCACTTTTTCGACTCATCTTATCTCAAAGACTGTCACACCCACAAAATGATGATTAATATGGTTTTAAAATTATTATTAGCATAAAATTAATAGTATTTTATAGCTGTTTCACGAATTATAATATTTCTTGCTTCTAAACAGGCATAAATTCCGTTATATCTATAAATGTCTAACCTATATTTCACATCCAATTTTAATTTGCTGTATAATTCATGCGATAAAAGTTTATTTTAAGCATACAGTTAAAACATACATTTCCGTAATTCATAAATGCCACTTGTAATAATAGAATTTTAAAGATGCTTTAAGTCAAAGCAAATTTTGCACATTTATTTGTGAATATGTATCAGATATTTAAAGAATTCTATGAATGCGGCAGTTAGCATTTTTTTTCCCTGGTAGACTGATCAACAAATGGACTGTGCATTAGATTTGATGAGGCGCTTACCTCCGCAACAAATCGAAAAAAATCTTAGTGATCTTATTGATTTAGTACCTAGTTTATGTGAGGATTTATTATCGTCTGTCGATCAACCGCTAAAAATCGCGAAAGATCGAGAGAACGGTAAAGATTATCTTCTATGTGATTATAATCGAGACGGTGATTCATATAGGTATGTTTTGAATGTAATATTTAGTGATTAAGCACATGAAATGACGGTGTACATTTTAAGATCACCATGGTCAAATACATACGATCCTCCATTAGAAGATGGTTCTATGCCTTCGGAACGTCTTAGGAAATTAGAGGTAGATGCTAATCATGCGTTTGATCAGTATCGCGAAATGTATTTCGAAGGCGGCGTTTCATCTGTTTATTTATGGGATTTGGATCATGGATTTGCTGGAGTGATTTTGATTAAAAAAACCGGAGATGGCTCGAAAAAAATTAAAGGTTGTTGGGATTCGATCCACGTGGTTGAAGTACAAGAGAAAACTTCAGGGCGTAACGCTCACTATAAACTAACTTCAACCGCGATGTTATGGTTGCAAACCAACAAACAAGGTTCGGGCACCATGAACTTAGGTGGAAGTTTGACAAGACAGGTATTTATTTTGAGTTACTTAGCGTCAAATCTAACTTAACCGCGCCTATTCTTCACAAACACAAGATTGAACAAGACGCTAGTGTGAGCGACTCGAGTCCGCATATTGCAAATATCGGCCGTATGGTCGAGGATATGGAGAACAAAATCCGTAACACATTGAATGAAATCTATTTTGGCAAAACGAAGGATATCGTGAACGGCCTACGCTCCGTGCAACCGCTCGCCGACGCCCGCCAACAAGCCGCTCTCCGGCAAGACTTGGCCGCCGCGCTTCAAAGACGTCAGGCCAAAGGCGATAACTGATGTACCGTTTACGGTTACGATGAAAACGGAGATTAACAACGGTATATTCATTCATTCATACATTCATTTACTGCGACATCTATGCTACGATCTCTAAAGTTCTTATTGCGCCTAAGATAAATGAAACACCGGTATTTTTATATGTCCGTTTGTATCGCCGTCGCTTTACCCCAAAATAAAAAGTTACGCTCTTGCGGTGTTTTCATATTTTAAAGACGCTTTTATAAGAAATCAGTTTACGAACAATTTCATTAATGCAAATATCGCAAGAGAGCTTTGAATTAAAAGTATAAGCGATACTGGTTTAAACGGGCTTTAGTGCAAATTTTAATAATTAGCTCAACATTTTTGCGTAAATATCGAAAATTTTCCTTTTTTTTGTTTTGTTTGGATTGATTATAACTCTCTTCATTAGTTGTGAAATTATTTTGCTTAATGGTGTTTGTTCAATGTTTTTCTCGCTTTTACATATTTATACATTGTTTTACTTATATATATTATCAATTTTAAAATAGCTTTGGCAAACAAAACCAAATAGGTTCGAATTAAAAGTTTAATTACTTATATTTAGTTGCATTTGTTCACACTGCCTTTATAATGTAGCGCTTTTAAAATAGAATATTTATTATAAATAGTTATCCAAATATATTTTGTTCTCAAATACGCATTTATTAAAATTACAATAACTAAAGTCGATAATATAAAATGAAAACAATGTATATATATAAAAAAATAACGTTTAACTTGTATATAAGCTCTAATTTTTGTATTGTTTATAAATTATATATTCAATTTTTTTGTTCAAAAATATATTTTTAATTGTTGAAGCGAAACTATACATAACTATTGAATTTATTAGTGGAAATATACGTGTTTTAAAAACTCTCTTTTGATGTTTGCCAAAACTATAAATCATACTACAAAATCTATTTTACACTAAAACAAAATCAGAAGAGAGAACATAGCCTGAAAAATAGTTAACTTTTACGAAAAATAGTTCGACCCAAAAATAGGCGTAACAATACCCGTTACTAAACCATGTTCCTCCTCTGCATGATAGGGATTTTTGTTTGTTAGATTGGTATTCAAAAAACACCATGTCATTTCCTATATATCTTTTATTTTAGAAAAAAATATTTATATCACTATATATATTATACTTACTGATAAAAAATTGTATTATGAAACCATTAAAATTGATTAAAATATTTTTAATTCATGTTTCGATACTACAAAGTTATATTTTCTTCCACAGTTGGTATGACTTAGTATTATGGTGGTAAGTTAAGTTTAACGGCTTCGTTATGAATAACACGTATTATTTCTTGATTTACGGAAAATATAAATCTTAGTGAAGCGATTTCTATGACTGAATTGTTATATAATCTGACTTTGTTACCAGATAAAATCGGACGACCGTCTACGAAAATTGGACGTTTGCCTTCGGACGACAAATAAAATTCACCTGTATTACGAAGTCTGTAACAAGAAAAATTACGCAAATACAGCCACTCAATTTTGTTTCCTTGTTAAAGTGGTATTATTTAACCCCAACATTAATTAGTTATAACATAACATTGTATTATTACTTCGAAAAACTCGAATATGAGTTAAAACTACAAAAAAAAAAAACGGATTTAATATGTAAGTCACTCTATTTATTAACAATTTGAATTAATTTTAAAGTATTCCCGCCATTGTACTTAAATTCTGTCGGCCAATGCCTCGTCGCTGCCCGCCATTTAATTCTATGTACCGTGTATGTATATAGTCACAGTAAAGTTCGGTAATATATTACTAATCATACCTTAAAGTTCCTTGTCGTCTAGAAATTTTCCAAGCAGGACCTTCTAAAGATAAATCAATATCGACCGCTTGTCCTTTAGTAGTTCGTCCAATTGTAATCTATAATATAAAAATGCAATAGTTTCCTTAAAAAGTAGACAACTAAATAAATTCTTTCGTACTTCACGTGATCTCATAAGATACCGGACTAAGCGACCTCTTAACACTGCCAAAGTTTGATTATCCAAATCGGCTGGACTTACACCAGTAACAGAATCCACCAGCACATGCCACCGTCCAATTTCGTTCTCTAAATGGCGAATTTCGTGCGCGTTTTTACTGCAAATCCAAATATAAATAAACACAAACATCATTAACATTTTCTAATTTATACCGTTGTGCAATCCGAATCTCTTTATCCAAAATCTCATCGGCGGGTTCTTGTAGTTCGGAATCCTGAATCGCGTCTTCTGTATCGTGAAATGCAAGCACGGCCGGGTGATCTGTGCTCGGTAACGGCGCAATACTTTGATCAGGCAATAAATGGTACATTCGTAGTGTTAACCAATGTCGTTGTAACGATTTAGAGCTGCGTGAAGGGTAGAAAACGTCTGGGTGTTTGCTCAGGAGTTCTTCGAATGATGATAGAGGAACTGGAGAACTTTGCTACATAAATAAATGTTCAACATTGTATTATTGTAAGTTTAAACTAATGTGAAGTTAGCGTTAGGTCAAATAACTTACAGATTTAATAGTAGACAACAGTTGTTCTTCTTGAGCGGACCACAGCGCTTTATCTTGCACAGCCGCTATCATATCCGGATGCAAGTTTCGCATGGCGGCCACCGCGACTCTAGAAACCGCTTGATCGTAGAGCAACGCATACCAGCGTTGCTGTAACTCTTGGACGGTGAAACGACACGAAAACTTCGTACCCAAGTGTACAGTTTTCAAATCGTTTGTCTGAAATCCATAAACTTAGATTCGTCGCAATAGAAAACTTGTGAACGAGCCTACTTGTTGTACACCGATGATCAGCGCTAAATCGTCTGTTGGTTTCCAGCGTCCTAAATCTTTTGTCGAAATGTGACTATGTTGGCGACTCTTTTTACCGCGTCGCGATGAACTTGAGACACTTTTACTGACGTGCCGTCGTTTTTGTTCCACGGGCAGCGCCGGTGGAACTGGAACGATTATACTAGTTGACGGGCTCGGACTCAAAGCCACCGGAAGTTCGGCATGCGTAGCGTTGATTGAGTGTGTTCGCGTTCGAGCATTCTTCAAACACGTTTTTTAAAAATATATTTAATAATTTTATCAAATTGACTTTGAATTCGGAACTTACTTTTATATTAGATGTTTGACTATATTCGACCAATTCGTCATCAAATCTCCGTCGTTTTATTGATCGAGATGAACTAAATTTTGTTTAAGTAAAGTTGTTTGTAGTTATTTTTGAATAATCAATATTAAAATTTTAAATCTGACGTACCTGCGACGTTTGGTACTATCCTGACCTTGATCAGTTGAACTTAGAAGTAAATCAGAGCGATCACCACTATTTGTAAGTGCCGAAGACGTAGAGGAAAATGAAAACGCGGAATGTTCCATAGTTATTTGATAAATATCGCATAAAGTCTACACAGTTTTTTACAAATGAATGTTAGTGTTGATGTTGACAGTAAATTATTTATTAAATCTGTGCCATTTTGGAAATGGTAAGTTCACAATGTTATCTCAATCAATTTGAGGTCTGTAAAACATCTTTAAAAAGATATATGCATGTGAATATATATTTTTAATTCAACTAAAACTATTTTATACCATTATTATTAATTAACAAATATATGTCTGGAACGGTTATCTGAAGAAAACAAAATACAATTTAATTTTTAAATATATTTTAGTAATTAGAAAACAAATCAACATAAAAATATTTATGTTTATGCATTTAAATAAAAATTCTATTTCAAATAAATATATAACAAGTTTGGTGAACAGGGCTTTATCGCCAATTTGCTAACCCAAAAAGTTACTATATTACTCACTGTAACAGTTGGCTATTCTGTAAAAAATCCAGGGATTCCCAGAGTCATAACTCTAAAATCTATTTGAGGTGTACCTTATCTGACCTTATCGTTGTTCATGTATTGTATAAAAACACGTTTTTCAGCTCGTATCTCTCAGTTTTAAGTGATATCTGAACGTATAAAGACAAAAATTACAATTTCAAATCTGAAAATGGTATGGTACTTTTATTTATATATATATATATATACATCAAAAGTTATTTTTATAAATTAAAAATATGCAGGCATGCGTGGCACAAGCTGAATTAAAACCTGAAACCATTGAATTGCAACAATTTTTCTACGAATTATTCGGTGATAGAGACTGGAATGAATATAAACTTGACGAACACAGTTTCCTTAAGCGAAATATCGGATATGCTTTGTTTGGTCCAGGAGACGAAATTGTTGCTAATGAGAATATATCCGACTCGCAAAGTAGTTATAATGAAAAACAATGTAAAGTTATTGATGATATTTACGATGTTATTTTGGAAAATAGTAAGTTTTAAAAATGCATCCACTGTCTAGAAAAGAAATAAAAATTTTCATTTATTTAGATTTCCATGAAGCTTTTATTGTGCATATTCGTTTCATATTTATTTGTTGTGAATTAGAAAACAAAACACTGATAACTGAACCAGTGTTTGTAATTCGAAAATGCCGAAATAAAGAAAACATTTCGGACAAAGAAAATTGTAAAGTTTATATTGATAGTCAGGGCAGAGTTTATGCATCTTGGATGTTATATTTGGAGAATAACAAACTTCCAAAATGTACAATGGTTTATCCGAAAAATGGGGAATATTCTGGATCTATTATCGGTGAAGAACAGGTATTTTTAAAATTAAATTCGAATCCACTGATATATGCGTTATCTTTATATTTAAAATAAACAATAATAGTATTTTATCTTGATAATAATTTTAAAAATTCTATGTATAATAATGTTTTTTAACTTATCAAATTTAATTAATAGAAATTGATATTAACGCAGGATTGTTATGGATACATGTGTTTGCGTAGCAACATTCATACTAAAATTTAATCACCAATTTTAATGAATTGAATAAAATATCAGGTGGCAGTCATTATTGAAGCAAGACAATCACCAGCTTGTAATATTGGTAGTCAAATCATAGATGGCACTGATACAGCTGGCACTGTAGTCTCGGTATTAACTACAGGTACATTTGTAGCTGCAGCTATACCTGCAATAACTGTAGCGCCAATTGTGTTGACCGGCGCAGCTATTGGAGGACTGGGTGTAGGACTTTATTCTGTGGGTAGAAGCATATATACTTTAGTAGACAGAAACCAACATCAGCAAGTAAAATGTAAACGAATTTAGACGTTGGCACGAATGTAAAATGATTTATTTCTTAGAGTATTGGATTGGACAACGCTGAATCACGTTGGTGTTGGTTGAACACAACTGTTGGTGTTTTAGGCGCTTCAGCTTCAGCTGCAACTGGTTTAATCACCAGAGCTGTGTCAAGGGGCAGTGAAATCGGTCAAGTACGCCAAAATCATAACGAATACATACAATTTGTCTAAATGAAAACTTCATTTTAGGCGGCAAGAGTTGCATTTAATACTGTAACCGCTGCTAATTTAGTTGGTTCAGGAATTAATTTAGCATTTACAGGCTATCATCTTATTGATAAAATGATTAACAATGAAACCATCAGCAATCTAGAAATGTTTCAATTTGCTTCTTCAATTTTGTTCTTCCATAATTCAGTAGCCGGATTTCAAACTGCCAGCACTATTATATCAGAAACTCAAACTGCTACAATGCAAAAGTATGAAGCTTCTTTGCGCAGTAACAGACACAGGTATGAATTGAATTGCAACGCAACCACTGTTCTTAGTTGTTTATTATACTGTATATATGATTGATTAATCGTTTCTAGAAAAGTATTTAAAAAGGCACAACTAGAAGCCCGACGCTTACAGGGCGATACAGCCGGAAACGCAGAAATAATCTCTGGTATGCGAAACATAAACGATCCCGATAATTTCTTCGCGGGTTTAGCGCGAATCAACAAAGATTTAAACAAAAGTGGCGCCAGATATACAATTACAAGCGATGGGAATATAAAAATTAACAGTAATTACGTTGTTGATCCAATGGAATTTGCTATGATTGGCAAAACGAATCGAGCTGATATCTTAAGAACTTTACCACCTCGACAGACTATAACACCGAACGTTTCTGATATATCTTTCGCTATGAAACGTTCATTCATGACGAGTATATCGGAAAAATTGTTACGGTCTGCGCCTGCCTTGGGTAAAATTGCGCTAGATATCTTAACAAATAAGGTTGATATGGATACATGCGCGTTACTCCTAGAAAAGTACACTAATCGCGTTGTTGAAATATTTTTCGATATTTTGATTAGATTTTTAAATGAAATCAAGGATTCTTTGAAAGATTTCCAAAGAATTTTTCCAATGATTTCATTTGGAGTCGGCGCATTACAGTTTTTAATCAGCTATGTTGAAAATATCTCTGCTAGTGCGAGAATGGAAGTTCAGACGTTTTTACGAACTTTTTTCAATGGCGATGAAATTGACCGTAGTCGGATTAACGGTATGGCAAATTTATTTAAAGAGTGGTTGCGAAATAAAATTGAAATATTGCGTAATCAAAGCACTCCCAGTGGTAATTTCGGTAATTATACCAAACGCAGAGTCTATTGTAAAATTTGTTTTGGCTACTACTATATCAAACCGTAAAAATGGTATAATACCTTCAAAATTAATATATTACAAAAATAAATAAACCAACACGGTGTTTGTGTCTTTTTAAATAATCTTTAAACATATTTCAACATTAACGTAACTTATAGGTACTGTTTTAATAAGTTAAATCATTTTTATACTGCTTTTTCTTTTTCAAAATATATATTTGGTGGAAGGAAATATTATTTAATTTTGTTACCTTTTAATCGACTATCGCGTGATTTTAAATCGTGTGGACACAAATTTTTCATAAATATGACATATCAATTTGCGGCCTTAGAATTCTAAATTTAAAAAAAATTCCCTATTCGCGAAACGTATCGTAATTAATTAAATTACGAAATACGTATAGGTGATTTAGAATTCCTAATAATATTTACATATCATGTAAGAAATCAAAATCAAATCTGATAAAACAAGAAAATAGAATGATTTTAATAGAAAATTATATTTATATGAAACATACAATTGATTTTCTTAGCAAATATTTATAATGTACAAGGTTATTAAAGCTAAAAGCAATTATTAATAAAGGGATAAAATGTGTTTATATTATTTCTTTTTTACGATATATCCAGCTTGCTCCATTACCTGTCTAGCAGCGTTATTTATGTGACGAAATCTATCCGGGCCTAATTGTACTCCACCATACCTTAAAATTCAAAAAAAAATAATTAACTTTAACATCATAATTCGCGATTTATGCTAAAAATAAACTAGAAAATGGGTTTAATAAACATGTGTAAAAAAAAGTTTCAGCATGATTTAAATATAGCGCCATTTGTTATTTCAAACACGAGTGAGTATAGCTTCAAGTTCAAGTAATTCCCGCCAAACTCCCTAACCTATTTATTAGTTGTGTCAACTATTGTAACACGATATTCACAAGATTTTACGCCTATGTAAGTGCATTTTATTAATTATCTAAATTGCAAGACTTTACATTTCTTTAGAATATTAAATAATTACCATCTAGAGACAACAACTAACACATTTGTAGCATCTACAATTTGTAGCAAATGCAATAACCTTCGTCCCGCTTGAGTTTCGCCATCATCATTAAAATCCTGGAAAATTATATATAAATTAAATATATAAATATATATATTTAAATGTTTACCTGTAAAATATTGCCCTTTTCCACTTGTATCCTATATGCGGTTATATTATGAGTTGCATCCGCGATTTTTTTATTTTCCATCAAATATTCAACAATATCACTAAAATGTAACAATTCTTAATTAAATAAATATAACAACACATAAAAAATACAACGATTTTCGACCGAAACACAGATGACTGACGTCACTGCCTCATTGCCTAGTAACGTCATACATAAGTGTATTGTGAAAAACCTTATTTTAATAGTTTAAAATTTTACGTACTCAACATTTTTTAACGAATGTACACCGGCTACATGCCCTTGAAATATACTTTTTCTATCTTGTATAATTGGACCATGTTGTATAACAGGTTCCGAAATATTTTTCACTTTAGTTGTGATTGGTTGATCAATTCGGTCAGTTTTATCTAGATTATTTTTCGAAAAAGTTCGTAAAATCTCGCGTACTTTTTCGATCCACTGATAAAGCACTGCTTCGCCTATATTTTCTCTGAAATAATTTTACTTTAAATTATAAACAGGTAATGCCTCTAGTTTTCAATAGAAGCCAATTTTGTTTTGTTCTCATATTGGTAATCTAAGAAAATTGGCTTCCAATATGATTTAGAAATATGAATTACAAATAAATATCATCTAATGCCAAAGCAATTTCTTGCTTTTGCATTCGACTTAAGCTAGGCGCGGATATCTGTATATCTGGCGGAGACTGCGATGGGTATTCCGGCGATAATTTTATGTACGCGGTGATTTCGTTACATGCCTCACAAATTTTTATGCTATACGAATAATTCCCGTCCTCCGTTTTCCAATCTGACCCATAAATTGAACACAGTGCCTCAATCTCATCTGCCTTTAACATGTAGTATTAAAACTATTCTTAAGAATTAGATAAAAAATTATTACTTGTGCAGCTACATTATCCATACTTGAATTTTTTATGATTATTTTCTCAAATGTCATGTATCCAGATGTTAATATTTTTGGTTATGTTTACGTCTGTTTTTTTTTATTATAAAGCTTGGTTTACACATAAAAACTTTCGTATCACATTTCTCTAATGCAACACTCTTTCATATAATTAAAAGATATTTTATACAATTTGAAAACTTTTTGCAAAAAGTTCTACGCAGTTAAAAAACTAGTTGTTTTTGAAATTGGTTAACGCTGATTTCATAACGTTGTTGGTAAAAGTTAGTTGGGTGTAAAACTGGCTTTGAATAAAAAAGATAAATATTTATTTGCGCTTTTAAAAATAGTTTTTAGATCTTTAAACTAAATTTTCGACAGTGTAAAGTAATTTATCTTGCAAAGGAAGTCTGATTATTTTATTATCATTTAGGCAATTTCAAAAGTTAGTAAAAGTTATATTTTTGTTGAATTATGAATGTATGTTCAGTTTTTAACTTATATAAAAGATATTTAAAATTCAGATTAGCTTTTGAATTTTTATATTATGTAAAATTTCTATTTATTTCTTTAGACAAAGATGCAAGTGTTAAAATGGAAAATAAAACGTTTAGTTGCGATTATTTTTATATGTATTTTCTTATTTTTGTGGATACGTCCAAGAGAATTTACTTATAAAGATGGGGTGAGAATATTCAAAACTAATCCGAGCGAGGTGTGGGAATATGTTGCTGATTTTAGCAATATGATCAAACTTAATCCAACAATGTAAGTGTGTTATCAACTAATTCAGCGATATATTGATTTTCATTATTATAGTATCGATTTTAATGTAATTTCCGAGACTGGTAATTATGAACATTGGCAATATACAACAAAATATACAGAAGTATTGTCACATTGGCCTTATTTACGAAATGAAGCCATTGCCAAATTTAGCGTGCATGGAAATTGGAGAAAGAATAATTATTTTATTAATTCCACGCATACTACTTGTTTTATGGCTGGCATGTATTGTTGTAAGTGTAATTTCATTATAGAAAAAGAATTAGTGTTAAGAGGTAACACGTTTTTGATTTTAGTGAATGCGAATAGTGAATTTAAGTTTACGTTAATTAATAATATTAACGTAGGTGCTACTCCTGATACATTTTGTGAGGAAACTGTTAATTATGAATGTCCTCTTTCATTATATTTTTTCTGCCGAAGAGAAGTTGCCTTCCAACGTGACGCAATTATGAAGAATTTAAAAATACAGTTTACAAAAAAGCCTAAACAAATATATGTATAAAATAAACATTTATAGAATTTAAATATTTTTATATGTAACAAATATATTTGTAGAATTAAAATTCATATGAATTATGAACAGAGTAGGAGAATAAAAAATATATTTAGTTTTGTATACGAGTAAAATACTTAAATTTATTATTGACATCCATATATAATAACATTTATATGGCAGTATATCACATATTGATAAAAAAATAGAAATTGTATCAAAATACATAAATATTTCATTAATAATTATCAGTCTAGAACTTATTGTTTGTCTTCATAAAAGAACAAGTTTATTGTGGAAAGACTTACGCATGCCACACACCATAAAATAACAAATAACACCCATAAAACACCTTGAAACGGACTCTTATACCTATTAACCGCTACGCTACCCAAATCTTTAATACACGCGCGTCTCGCAAACAACACCAAAAACGCTGGTATCAAATACTGTATCGCTGAGCCTGCATAAGTTCCCGTAAACGATACCAGCGAATCGAGATTATGCGTTGCTAAAGCTACCAAAGTCGGCGGTACTACAGCTAATGTCGGGAAAAGCAAATGGCGCACAAAAAAATTGTAACGATCCATTTGACTCGTGTCCAAAAACAACGTTTTAAGATTATTCTGTAATGTAATCGCAATGATTGGGAAGTTTGTAGATAAGGTAAACACTGGGAAGAGCGTTAAAAAATATTCGACGGCTTTAGTTAAAACACCAACGTGTTCATCAGAAACCGGAATGAAGTTTAGCGTATATAAATCTTCAAGGTCACGAAATGCAAAAGCACCAGTCAACGCCATTACTAAATAGAATATACAAATCAATAAATAATCTAAACCTAATTGTCTTACAACATGATTTTTTTCAGCGAAGGGAGCCACAAGTCCAGGCAATGAATGGTGACACATGAAACTATAAACGCAAACGCCAATCAAATGCGGAACATGAGTGAAACTAGCTACAGGCGGGTGACCTTGAACACCTAATTTAAAGATGGTGACTAATGCTATGTTAATCATGATCAAAAACGCGCACCAACGCATCGTAGAAGTTGCAATTTGTAAATATTTCGTTTTCGACAAGTTAAAATATGAAAACGGTCCAACAACACCGAGAAATACTGCTAATAAAACGCGGTAAACATTCATTTGACTCATGGAGCTGTCTGAATGTTTCCAGCAAGGCATTGTCGAGTTGCCCATTCGATTATCACAAATAAGATCGCACATTGTGCGACTGATCGCAGCTGCATAGATAGCTAAGTCACCGTAGAGATAAACGCATAGGGCCAAATAGAATAAGAATTTCCCGGTTTTATTAAAGAAAAGTTGGGTCATTTCACCTAATTCGACGCGTTGGTTTAGCGTGTAATATCTAGAACGATTTGATGCGCGATTCGAGATCACTGGAGTCTCTTCTGTTGCGCCGTCAGCATCCGAATCCGAAGAATCAATCACCTCGCTTTCCTAAGATACAAAATTACGAATAAAAATAATGAATCGTGCATTTCACGTGTTTTTTACTCATGTTTTAAAAAAACGAATTTAGGATAATTGGAACGTATTTAGGGCAGCCATTTTATGTATGCGTGCGGAATCGTATCGCCGCCATGATAGTTACATATAATCTTAAGAATACTTAATATTAAACTAAAAACCAAACTCACTCCATCAATTTTATGTGATTGAATCCGTTTTATCTGCAAAATAGCATTGGAACAAGCCATAACTTCTATTATAAACGTAACAGTTACGAATCCCATGAAAGCCAACATTATTAGGATCAAAATACTTAATCCCCAGCCTGCTTTGGCAAAGACAGCCGGAAGCGTTAGGGCTCCAGTGCCCACAATTAAATTGTAAACGTAAATTAGTCCAACCTTTACAAAAGACCATATTGTTTATTATGAAAATATTGAAAATAATTTTAGCTATAGACATACCCATGATGAGTATTGGTTATCTCTAATCTCCGAAGTAGGCATTTTTGGTTAAAACTGTTAACATTTATTAACTAATAAAGTAAATAATAATACGTTGACATTTTTGCTTCAACAGAAACAAACTACAAGAGCAGCTAGCTTCATAGTTTAAAAACTTCTTTGGGTTGGCAACACTGCGTAATCAATAATATAGTTTGAGCAAAAGTAGGGATAACCAATCCGAGGCCGTAGACACCTCATTGTCTACGCCATTTGATTGGTTGATGTATTTTGTGAATTTAAAATTAATAATATACAACAATAATGTTAAATAATTTAATTGGTTTCAACAAAAATAATACATAATTAATTTTTCTTCCCTTTGGCTTGCTTTGCTTTTCGTTCTGTTTGCATTTGTTTCAATTTTTGTGTTAACTTTGAAGATGCTTGGTTATGTTTATCTTCTGTTAGTTTTGATCCTCCGGGATGCAAGAATTTTCTTTTTTCATCTCGTCTGACAGCTTCCCCACATCCGTGAATTTCAGGCAACCCATGTGTTGTACAAAATCTATTGTTGCAATGTTTACAGTGTATAGCAAAATCAATAGTGCGATTTTTACACTTTGTATAAGCACACGTGTTGTCTAATTTCTTAATATTATGGATAACAGTGTCTAAATTTTCGGATGCTGTCGCTTTTTCTAAATCTTTACCTAGATTTTTCACCTTTTTCTCAGTTTTTGACGGGTCTGTTATTGTTATGGTCGCCATCTCAATTTAATAAAATATAATATAAATTATTAAGTTAATTTAGAATATAATATTAATAATTTACTGATTGATTTAGCTTAATTTTAAAGTTATACACTTAAATTTAATTTTAATTAAAATTTGAGTTGAAAGAAATATACAGTGGCGTCGTTAAACTCAAATATTGTTGATACAAGTTTGGATTTGATTAATTGAGCTTTAATCATTTATACAGCTTAATTATTTCTGATTGGTTCATATTTGACGCTGCCGCATTTGATTGGTTAATGCTGTTAACGCCTATAAATTTTCTAATGCCCTCAAACTCTAAAGAAATATTTCTCAGTTCCGCTACTGACTAAAAATAAATCGAATTTATTTAAATATGACGTTTGTAAACAAAAATATTCCTGTTATAAATGTAATAAAATAAATATTTATTTTACTGTTAGTTTGAAATCTATAATACTAGAAGCATTAAAATTCGATTTTAATGTAGTTTTTATACGAAATTTTGATTTTGAAGTAGTATTGAGTGTTTAAAAACAAAAATAAAAGCTACACCAACTTCACACCAGATACGATTTCTTCAGAATATAAGCACTAAAGAACCAAATCTGTGTGTCACTCAAATTTCAATATGGTCGATTGACGTTTAGTGTAATTGAACTTTTTATAATAAAAACTTAAGCTAATTTTATTGTTTTGCGTTCGGAAGAGGTGGCTTTCATCAAAATTACAATGCGTTTGTTGTTATTACATGTATAAAGTAAAGTTTAAGCGAAACATCAAACACAGAAACATTTTGCAAAGATCGCGAATTTTTTCTTGGGACTCAAGTGTACTGAGAATTCGTAAAATGTTTATAAGTTTTTGAATAGTATCATCGAGTGAGATACAGTGACATGGAAATAACATGGAGAGTGTTGTGCTTTTACATTGGTCTCAGCATCATCGAGTTATGCAATGGATTACCGATGGATTTACTTTCAACGAAAGAAGGTGAGTCACCAATTTGTTGATCGCCTACTAACTTTTACGATTACCTGATGTGTGTATCGGTATCAACTATTTAAGGAATTATTTATAGGATGTGGTTATTTTGGATAGAAAACCTTGCCGAAGCAAGCTAAAATAACTTGTGTCAACAAATTTCATATTCTATTTGTAGTTTTATTAATTTCACATAGTTTTGATTTAATATTTTAAGTAACATTCAAAAATCGGGTCAACAATATTTGGTATTGTCGAAATTTTAATTGTATTTATATGTATATTTTTGATCAATTTTAAATTGTTTAGGTAGTAAAATTGAAAGTTCTGTAAGAACGTTTGTTTTTTTAATGAAAATTATTAATTCGTTGTAATTATTTTAGAAATTATATATTAGCAAAAGTGGTGAATAAAAATTATAAAATTCCTATCAAATCAATCATCATTTTATTTGCATAAATCTGAAAAATTTTCATGCATGACCTCATATTTCTTTCCTGTAACGCCCAACTGTTATTTCAAGGTTGATCCTTTAAGAAATTATAATTTTTATATATATATATATACTATATATTTTAATAGACCCAAAAATAATTCGTTTCTAGATTGAAACATTTCATATATCATCCTGCTTTACTATATAAATATTTTCCACTTTTAATCAAAGCCATATAATTATTTATTAAATAAATATAATTTCGCCTGTTCCAGGACCGAATGCACAACTGATTGGAGTTCTTGTAGCTGTTATGGTGTCCGTATGTGTCGTAGTTGCGTTTGTAGGATGTGTTTGCTGTCAAAGAAGACGAGGTTTTAAGGTATTTAATATGTTTTACCATATATATATATATATATATATATATATATATATATATATATATATATATATATATATATATATATATTATATAGTCCTTAAAAGGGAGCTAAAATAAAAAATATTACTAAATAAAAATATAATATAATTAATCTTGTTGGGGTTGCCCTCCATAAACTGCCACAAGAATCATTTTGTGTGATGTTACGCGATGATTTTGTAATTCACGAAATTAATTGTTCATAAAAACGCAAGTTTAATTAAAACAATACTATTTAATTTCATAATTGTTAAAACAATTGAATAATTTTGCATTGTTATGCGTTTCACATTGGCTTATTAAAAATGTTGATAATCTTTAAGATATTTCATAATTTTACTTTTTCATTCATGTTATGAATCTAGACGGTTTTAAAGAACCAAATGTATCGTATGAAGTTGTAATTTAGTTTTAAATTATTTTTGAGTACTATACTTGTTAAAAATAACAATTGTAAATGTGGAAAACGGAAGTTAAAATCTATTGTTTACTAAACAATTTCGTTTTAAATTGAGTCTATTGTTAACTTTTTTTTGTTGTTGTTAATCAATCGATTGTGGAGGATTGATTGGTTGCGTATATTGGGTGTAAATTAAATTTAATCTAAAACTTTCTCAACAATTATCTCTTTTTCTTAATGCTTCCAGGGAAATGAGAAAAAGGTAAATATTATTTATTGTATAAAAAACAGTTATATGTTTTTTTCTGCCTTTGGCTAAGTTCCAGATTGTTGATAGATTCATATAGAAAAGTAATACGTTAAACAGTTACGTGTCAGATAAGTTATCTGATTTAGAAGTAGATTGTTTGCCACTTAATAAATTGTGCAAAAATATGTTTAGACGTTTGTAACCATTAAAATATATTTCTTATATAGGAATTTCGAGATAGTCCCGTTACTGCATCTGTAGTCAACGATTCGACACTTACAGGAGATGATCCGGGTCATATTAACCCCATTGCTAGTCCGGAGTTTACAATTTTTACACCCTTATCACCACCACACCATAATAACAATGTTTTTCGAACGCAACAACCTGTTTATGTAAGACTAATCGGTGTGCTCTAGAAAAATATGCTACACATCCCCCCCCCCCTCCTAAATTGCGATTTAATTCAATTAAGTTTAGTACATATATTTGCTATATGAATTGCGTTACTTTAGAAATAAAGAAAGTAAAAAATAACGCAAGATAAATGTAACTTCAAATCATACCAATTTGTTTTAGCATTATTTTTCTAGCTTTAAATATAAATAATATCTATATATATATATATTTTAACGATTGTTTAGAGTTATATACAAAACGAAAGTATACCAGAACTACAAAATAAACTCAACAATACACAAATTGATGGTCTGGATGTTAGTAGTTGGTTTGGTAAGTTTCATTGTATTAGCAATTGTAAGAAAATGTGTTTTCGCAAATTGCGCCTTATTAAAACAAATAATTACTCAATAAACGAAATAGTTTTAAAGCGAATATATATCACACGTGGTCTATTTATAAATAATGAATCATATATAATAAATGCATACTTAATTAACCTAAGAGTTATTTTTAAATCAACTATAACATATTTTCTACATGTGCTATTCGACAAATACGATTGACATTTTTTTATTACGTTAAAACGAATTTATGTTTGCCAAAGATGGTACACAATCCGATTTTGCTCGAACGAAACTGAAATATATTCGAGAATTGGGTAGCGGTTGGTTTGGGAGAGTAAGTTGATTTAAAGTCCTAAAATTCCCTTCAGTTTAGCAATTTAAATTATTTTGGTTGAATTAGGTTATTGAGGGTGAAGCCCAAGGTGTTGTTGATCACCAACAAGATGTTTGGACACCTTGTGCTGTGCGTATTCTTGAATCATCCGCATCCGCCCATGAACAAGCTTTATTTTTGCATGAAGCACGAATGTATAAAATAGCACAACCGCATACGAATGTCTTACGGCTTTGGGGCCGCAGTTTAGAAGCGACACCGTTGTTACTTATTCAAGAACTTTGTTCTAAGGTACGTTATGGGATTTCAGGTCATATTTATTACTTTTTTTTACTAAATTTATTAAGTAGCGCAAGAAAACGGACAAACTTTACAATGTTTTTATATGTATATAATAAATGCGCTATTGGGTAATTGTATTTGTTGTATATTTGAATTGTTTTTGTCGTGTTATAGGGTGATTTAAAGAAATTCTTACTGGAAAATCGTTCTTGTTCGTCCAATCCAGTTATGTTAGGACTTCCATTACAATTTTGTTGTCAAATAGCGTCTGCGTTACAGTATCTACACGACAATAACATACCACATTTGTAAGTTAATTACTAAATAAATAAAGTGAATGACTAGGCAGTGCTTGTCTATTCACACACTTGTATTTGGTCATAATTAATATTTGCGCATTCATTTTATCGTTAGTCGATTAATAAGTTATTTAATTGAATCGATTTTCGCAGAGATTTAGCCGCAAGAAATTGTCACCTCGCCGCCGACATGACACTACGTGTCGGCGATTATGGTTTGGCTGTGAACCAATATCCGAACGATTACTATCAGGGTACTCCAGCGGTTCCAGTACGCTGGTGTGCCCCAGAGTCTCTTAATTTTACAAATACTACTTTACAACCCAAACAGGTATAATTTCGGCAATAAATAAACAAAAATGTTGAAAGTTTCATATGTTTTTTTTTTACTTTTGTGCTAAGGTTACATGTGAAGATAATATTTGGTCATTTGGGGTTACAATGTGGGAGATTTGCGAATGGGGTGATCAACCTTATGAAACATTAACAGATGATGAGGTCGTCTCCCAAGTCATGGCGGCACCGTATGTGCGACTACAGAAACCTACCTTATCAATCTATTACATCAATCCTCTGTAAGTTTAAACAAAAAAATAGTTTTAATTGTTTTATTCTGTGCCTTAAATAGAAATTCTACTGCAGTATCCCTTACAAAATTGTATATTCTTTTAAAAGTTATAGAGCTTTTTGTTATTTTGGGTGTTGGGTGTTAATTTTGAATAAAATTAAAATTCATAATAGTTTAAAATAGAGTCTATGACATTGTATATTTAGCAACATAGTACGTTATGAAACGCACTTTATATTTTGTCTTTTTCGTGAACTAAATCAAGATTTGTAGACAAGAAAATGAAATTGACAGTGGTATATATATTTCCTCCGTAAATTCTAGCTA
The DNA here is from genome assembly GCA_018344505.1 of Nebria ingens riversi. Lineage (NCBI taxonomy): Eukaryota > Metazoa > Arthropoda > Insecta > Coleoptera > Carabidae > Nebria > Nebria ingens. The sequence goes on from JADQWA010001073.1 coordinate 89,226, forward strand.
CCGACTGATGCAATTATGTTGGCAAAATATCGAGAACCGCCCACAAATCAATCAAATCAACTCTATGTTAGTGCATCTGATGCAAGTATATCACAGCGACAGCGCTTCCAAATCACCGTCCAAACAGCACACCGAATTCTCAATGTCCGACTTTGACACACGTTGGGACACATTCAAACCGAACACAATCGTTAAAACCGATAATCACATCTTACAATCATCCCAATCTTCCAATATCCCTGCCGATATACACTCAATCAGTTCGATCGGGGAACCATACATTGAAAAATCACCCAGTTTAACTAACTTGCACGGCTCGTTTGAGAATTTAAACGACTCAAAACAACCCGAATCTTTCGAAAATCTAACGGAGGTCACACAATTACAAGGCTCGTTTGATCTAAACGAAAGCACAATCATGGATTCCTGGTTACAGAATGTAGCGACGGATACCGGTGATATGCAATACGTTCGCGGGTTATCACAAGCGATACAAGCACTAGATAGTGCATTAGCTTCTGAGTTAACATCTAGTTCAGGTTCTAGTCACCAACAGAGTCCGGCACCTGAGTCTTGGGATTCGCTAAGCGTTAAAACGCCACCTAAAATCGAATTCAAACTGGGTTTGACACCAAAATCGTTCACACCATCTCTGAACGAGCAAAGTGATCAATCGCCTGATCGAAGATCACTTCAAAGATCTGAATCCTCTGAAACTGAAGATGAAACTTGGAAGAAACGTATTGAACGTGGCGCTCTCTCGGAAAAAGTTCGGATTAAATCAAAATCTGTCGCAGATTTGATGGTTCTAACGCATATAGACCAATCAGATACTGATAGTGAGACTCCATTGCAAAGTTTAGAGTACAAGTATACTAAAAATGGGCGAATTGCGCTTAGAAATATTGAAACTTCAATCGTTTTTGGGAGTGAGGGTAATTTATTAGCGGTTCAAGATACATTCCAAGAAGAATTGAAGAAGTTGCAAGAGGAACGAAGAGATAGTTTGTTATTTGTACCTGCGTACCGTGATGATACTTGTGATACAGTTGAAGAACTCAATATTAAGTGTGATGCGCTTGAAGAAAATATTTTAAATAGTGGAGATATCAATAATTTAAATCTACAAGATTCTAATTTACAAACTGATTTGTTTAAAGACAGTTTTGATAATTCAGTTAAACAATATGCAGTGATTGATGAATTTATAAAACAGGAATCAAAATCGATGGAAAGTTTCAAAATTGCTCCAACCATTCAAACCGCAACTGAAACTTTACAGAAAGATATTTCTAGTTCTCTTGAAAGTTCTTTTGCTACACGTGAACACACTAAAGAAAGCGAAATAGCGGATATTTTAAAAGAAAATCCCGAAAGCGTTCAAATTACTGTTTTACAACAGTCTTTCAAATCTCCTGAAAGTTCTGAAGTTTTAACTCTTGAACACACCCAAATAATCAATCCTGAAGTCAAACACGTTGATACTATACACCAAAAAACTGAAATATCGCATATTCTAGATCCTTCTCAAGTTGTAACTGTTGAAGCAATCCAAAAAACTGCAGATTTTTTAAAACTAGAAACTGAATATTCTTTATCCAATCTTAAACATGAAACAACTGTTGCATCTAATGAAGAAACTAAAATATCTTCACTAAAACTAAATGAATCCATTCAACAAGATCCGGATACATTAACACCGAACTCAGACGATTTATGCGCTGATATGACTGATTTAATCTTTGATAACTCGAATTTCAATCGTTTACATGATTCTATCCCTGGGTCTGAATTAATAAATATAACTGAAGCATCAAATCAGTTAGAATCTCTAAATCCTGCAACACAACCAAACATAGAAGTATGTCTTGATGTTGCAAAAGATACAAGTCTTGTGGCTTCAAAAGAACTGAGTTTAGATTCGCCAAATATTGATTTTACAAATCTACCCAGTGAGGATGTAATTGCACAAGTAAACCAAGAATCAACAAAGTTTAATGAGTCTATATTAACTGAATCTGTAATCTCACGAAATGATAGTTTAGAAAGTGGAAAAAGGCCGGATGAAGTCGATAAAGTATTGGAAGAAATTGAAGAATCATCTCACGTTTTAAGTAGTTTAAAATTGTGTAGTGATTTAACTGAAATAGATACGCAAGAAATATCTGAAAATATTACAGAAACATCTCGAAATGTAAGTTTTCAAAATGAAATTGTTCAAACGGAATTGTCAAAAGAATCTCAAGATGCATTTAGAAATGTAGAAGCGCCCAAAACCTTAAAACAAACTGGCCAAAATACGCAATTTGAGTATAAAATAAACAAAAATGAGCTTGAGAATTTCATTTCAAACGAAATCAAATTTTCACCCGTCGATAAAATAGAATTAATTTCTACAGTTATCGAATCTTTATCAAATAAGGAAACATCAGAAAAATGTGATACAACTGATAATAAAGATAACTTGAGTAACAACGAAAAAAGTCAAATAAATACAGATTTTATTAAAATCATAATAGAAGAACCAACACAATTAAAAAATATTGTGAAAGAAGTTGAAACCGATACACAGAGTAGCAATGAACAAACTCAAATAAATGAAGATGTTACTAAAATCTTTAGTCCTGCTGATGAAGTAGAAACTATAATCGATACAATAGAAGAACCAAATCAATTAGAAAATATTGCGAAACAAGCTGAAATCACCGATACACAAAGTGGCAATGAACAAATACAAATTAATCAAGATGTTACTAAAATCGTCAGTTCTCTCGATGAAATAGAAATTATGATAGATACAATAGAAGAACCAAAACAATTAGAAAATATTGTGAAAGAAGCTGAGATTCTAGTTGAAGATACGCTGAAAAACGCATTACAACAAATTGATAAATTACAAATTGAATCTCTGGAAACTGAAGCAGAAAAAGTCGAAATTGAAGAAATCAACATTAAAACTGTTGTTTTAGGAATAAATAAACCGGAAAATGATACAAATACACTTAAAGAAATTAAATTAATTGGGAGTCTAATTGAAAATGAACCAGATTTAGTAATTGAAGAAGAAACAGAACTGTTGAAGAATGACCAACATATATTGGTAGAAGACTCAAAACTTGCTCCAACTAATACAATATTAGAAGTACAGAATTCTAACATAAACGACAACAACATTAATTTAATAAATGATTTAAAAATTCAAATAAGTCCTGTAGATAAACAAGAAACTCAATCAGAAATTTATTTGAGTGAACAAACTACACATTTAGAAGAAAAAGAAGAGGATAAATATTCTGAATCTGATATATTAGAAGCTTTAGAAATAGAAGAAAACGAATTAAACCCAAATACAATCGAAGAAAATTTGTTTAAAATAAACAAACAAGAATTATCATTGGTACAAGATTTCATAAACAATGAAAGAAGTATAGACTCAAATGATACGAGTCCTAATTTAGTAAAATCACAAACCAGTCCTGATGTAATAAACACGAACAACGCAAATATTCTAAATTTAGACTCATTAAACGATGTTTCCCCAATAAATCAAGTTTACAACGTTTTCAACGTAACAGTCGACCACCACAATCCACCAATTAATTTTACGAGTCCAGTTAAAAGTTTATACAATCGCACTTTTGATAAAGATGAAATAATCAACGATATCAATAGTATGCTACTGGAAAATGAGCTGAAACAAAAGTCAGATTTGAATTTTGTTTGCACGACCAGTTTACCAAACGAACAATTACTAAATGTGTTCAACAATCCACCTCTAGTCAAAGAATTGAATGAAATGTTTGAAATTGCTGAAAAGAATTCCGATACGAATGAGAATGGAGGGAAAGATTTGTCGGGGATCGATTTAGAAACAATTCAAGATATAACAGTTGAGTTAATCGAAACTCAAGTTAAAAATAGTGAACACAGCTTAGGAATCAATGATTTTGAACTAGAAGATCATTCAACAGGATCAAACAATGAGCTTACACAAGTTGATTTAACAACTACTATAAACAAAGATATAGAAACTTCTGATTTAGATTTAACAGCAGAAAATACGTCGAAAGCTATTTTCACAAGTACGCCATTCCATAAAAAGAAAAAATCTACACCCATATCGCAGAATCTTTCAACAGATCAAATCTTATCATTTGTCTCCGAAGGAGATGATATTAACAACGATTATCAAACAACCGTTATCTTAGGACCATGCGAAGATTACGCCTTGGGATTATACTCTGGATTAAAAACAACGTTTGACAAATATTCAGATGACGATCGACCTGAAGAAGAACTACTACAATTCTCATCGAATTTCATGCCTTTGAATAACGAAAACTACGAAAATAATCACGATAATTCCGTAGAGTATTCCCTAGACACTTGGGATCGATTCTTAGGAAAATCATTCGAAGATCAAAAACAATCAGTTTTTGACAACTTTACTCCGAAAACCAAAACAAACGACTTGAATCTCGGAAATATTCTGGACGTTGAAGAACCTAGATCATTAAACCCGAATCTTACTTTTGAAATTGCGAACCCTAACTTAATATTACCCAATTTAAACGTTGAAAACACATTCAACGATTCCAAACTGAATCCCAATCTTACTTTTGAAGTTAGTAATCTAGACCGTACTGTTGGAATTGCGAATCCAAATCTAACGTTTGACTTGACCAAAATAGAAATGAATGGCGATGCGACTTTCGTTTTGGATAACGAAAATAAGGATTTGAAAGGTAATCATTTTAAAATTGGGTGAAAATTTAAGTTATATTTGTATTTATGTCTGAAGATTCAACAAGCGAAGAACCGATTTGTAGTAGTTGGGAACCTGGAGAGGGATGGTTTTTACATCCTCAAACCGCTCCTGAAGATTTAAAAGGAGAAATTGATATTTCTGGAAGTGATAGTATTGATAATAGTTACGTTGGTTTTACGTTAGATGAAGAATGTGTGAACGCGTTAAGAAATGAATTGGCTGCCAAATTACCCCATGCGCAAGTGAGTTATATATTTTTTAAATGCTTCCATCGCTATTTAAAATCAAATATAGCTGCAAATATTATTTATTTAGAAATTATAATTGTTAAATGATTATTATTATATTTCAACGCACTAGTTTTAACTATTTTTTAAATAAAAAACAGGGTATATCACATGAAGAACCACAAGAACCGGATGACTGGGATTCTGAAGAACGAAATGAAATCATAGTGAAATATAACGTATACGCAACACCGTTATCACCAATTCCAGAAGAATCATGTTGTGATGATGTGTATTATGATCAAACTCAACAAAGGTATGGTAACAAAAACAACATTTATATTATTTATTATTTATGTTATATCCATTGTTTTCAGAGATGGTTCAGATACAGATAGTGATTGGTCTGAGCCGTGTTTAGGTCGAACATCTCAATTAGAAGACATTCTAGTGGTCGACACTGAAACGCATACAGCTCAAATATTTGAGTCACCAAGTTTGCGCGAACCCCCGCACAGGCACACACCCAGCCAAGACTCATGTTGCTCAAATGATACTTTATTTAACTTAGAAGATCTAAACTATGGCCCTAATAGTCCTCAAAATCACCTAAATTTAACTCAAAACACACATATACATGAGTTGGACCAACCCGAATTGATCTTACAAGTTGAGTTGACTGATAATGAAACTCTTAAATTATCTTTGTCGAAAGAAAGTGATACACAAATAAATACGCATTTGGATAGTCCTAGAAATGTGGGTCACATGGAAATGAATAATAGTGAAGGTTTGAGGTTTTATGGTGGGAAAAATATTGATCATTCAGAAAATGATTATCAAATGAAAAATAACGAAAATTCGAGGCATTTTGATATGGAATATACCAAAAATTCAGGCGATTTCCAAACAGACTCAGGAGATTTCAAAACGAATAATATTGAATATTACGAGATAAAAAATACTGAAAGTTCAGGTAATTTTGAATCAGCAAATTCAGCTAGTTTTGAAATGAATAAAACTTATACAAAACCTGAAACGAAATTGATTGATACTCAAAATACAAACGTCAAATTAATTTCGCCAGAACACAACATTGAACATCTATCAACAATAGTTCCAACTTCTAAAACAATTGATTTAGAATTAATCTCGAATTCAAGTTCTCCTGAAATTAGAGTACAACATTTAGGAATCTCTTCACTAGAAGAAATGAGCTCTAAAGAATTTAGCCGCAACTCTGAAGAAACTAAAACAATTGATTTAATTACACCCAAAGAACAAATAACTTCACCGGAACCACAAGAGTCTAATAATTTAGAACCAGACAGAACGTTAAATATCAACGATTTGTTTGAGATGGAAGAAATACATTCTAACTGTTCAGAACTTAAACACACTGATTTAGAATCTCCAACGCAACAAATTATAAATCAAAAACCATCTACATCAGAAACAAGTTCTATTTTAGAACTTCGCGAAATAAATAGCATATATTTGCAATATCCCGAAATACAAATAATAAATCAAGACTTTTTAGACTCTGAAAGAGCAAGTTCTAATAATCAAGAACTACTTTTAGAACCCGACCTAATTGAATCAATAGATCAACAATCATCCAAGTTGCAAATAATAAATCAAGGGTTTTTAACCCCTAATAGTTTAGAATTAAATTTAGACCCTGGGTTCAATGCAGCACCGTTACCTTCACCAGAAGACATCCCTTGGCGTCAACTACCGGCGTCTTTGTTAACGTATAACGACGTTAGTCAAAATGATAAATTCGAGATTTATGAAGATCCACAACCAGGATCTGAAGAGCAAAGGGAAGATTCATGCAAACTTGAGGATGAGTTGAGTGATTCGGTACCAGAAAGTACTGATTTGTACTCGAATTTAACGGATATCCGGTTTTCGGGTCCTTGTGACACGCAGCTGATGTCTACGTCGTTTAGTGAGTCAGCAGAGTTTGCAGAAGATCGCGATTGGGATTCTGGGAGTGATACAAGGTCTAGTTCGAGTGGAGAATTTATTTGGAAGGTAAGTTCTTCAAATATAATTTGTGGTTCAGGTTTAACATTTTGGGAATAATCACGAAATTGTATAAAATAGCACTGCTTATCTAACAATATTTAGATTTTAATTACTTTTGAAGGATGTAAACTTATATTTTACATTTTTCTTGCAAACATACGTTGTGCTTGTTTACTCATTTTCGTATAATTAACACATACTTAATTGGAACCCTGTTGCAAACAGGCTGTTTGTTTTTATTTCAATTAATAAACAAATAATTTGTTTAATTAATTAATTCACGATGATACTGGTACCTAATTGATTAAAATGTGTCATCAATAAAAAATGTTAACGGGGGGAAACATTTTGGGTGATATCATTCGAATGAGTCATGTTTGTATTACTATAGGGGCAAATAAGATAACATTCAGTGACTTCACAGCGTAGTCGAAAACTGCAAGTGCTATATTTGTCCTAAAAAAATATTGCTTTTGTTGTTGTTATTGTTGTTGTTTTCATGTATATTTGTGTGCCTCATGTTTGTGTTGGGCGACAGGAGGGTGAACATGAGGAATCGTTGCGAGCCTTGCACGCAGCCTCTCATGATGTGGTGAGTTGCACCTTTTATTTTTTCATCTTGAACTATCTTCGTTTTTGTATCTTTTTCTTATTTAACAAAGCTGAATTGCAACTATATTTACCAGTCATAACGAACATAAATAACTTTCGTTATATCCGAGTTCTTTTGTACATACTATTCAAAACATTTACAAAAATGTATAATATTCAAAATTTTGCGACAGATTAATGAGTATGTTAGTACCGAGCTTAAGCTACCGCCATTTTCGTCTTGCTATATTTATTTTATTTCAAAAACTACTTAAACATTTATGTGTACATCAAAATCATTCTTTTTATGTGGATATGTAAAAAATCTATTTGTATATAGGGTGTTTGGTATTAAAATCTGGAATATTCTGAGCAGAAAATAATATGTGTGGCGTTACCGCAATATTAACTACAGATTTTAACACCAAACTCCAATAATAGTTCTTGAATTGTATTGCATGTTATTATTTTATATTACGTTCTACAATATCATGTATTACTGTTTATAGTATTGCATATAGTGTTTCTTTAGACAATGAGTTCTTAAATTTGAATTATAACAAATAGGGAGTGATAGAAGATATACAGCCAATGGACGCTATAGAAGAAGAAGAAAATTCAAACTCTAGTAACGATGATAGTGATGATTGTGAAGAAGATATTGAGGAAACTGAATTTGTTCCTTCTGCCTGGGATTCACAAGCTACGCCCACTAAATCTGCGTTGCGGTCGCCAGAGAAATCGAATAAAGTAAGTACCACAAATTAAAACCTAAACATATCTTTTAATATATTTAACTGTCTGTACGATATATTAAATGTGATTAATACTACAAACATTGTGTCATACGAATTTTGTTAAAGTAAATAGTTATTTGTCTTACAATTAAACAAAATAAATGATTTTATAGCGAAAGAATCAACAACAAAAAGGTGTTTGGTTCAAAAAACAAAAATACCACTGCGTCTACGAATACCCACGAGAACCAGAGAGTCCAGTGGCTCCAAGTTCAGATTTATGGAGGCCATTATCAGATTTCTCCAATTTTACAGGTATATAATATATATATATATATATATATATATATATATATATATATATAATATATATATATATATATATATATATATATATATATATATATATATATATATATATATATATATATATATATATATATATATATATATATATATATATATATATATATATATATATATATACAATTAATTAAATTAAAATTCAAGACACCTTTTCAATGTTTTACAGTATTCCAGATTAGCTTTAGAGTTGTATCATTAATCCATTTTACATTGTTGCAGATTGGGAATTAGATCCTGAATCGAGTGTTCAATCATTTGATGACCAAGTCATGTCTGATGCAAGAGATTTAGGCTATGACAGTGTCTTCAATAAGTTTATTGCGCGGAACAACTATCCGTTGACGAGTGGAAGTCCACGTCTTCGGGATCTTTACCAATTAAATTCCTTCACTGATTTGACTGCAGGTTAGTGATATTTATATAAATATATGTATTCACCATAAATGCGTTAGTAGCGGGGATGGGATTGTTAATTCGGATTTGTTTTCGAAAATGGTAAATCTTTATTTTGAAACTTGATATAGATGTTCAACGGGCCTAATATTTGAGACTTCAATAGACATTTTAAGGTTTAACTTATTTTATTATTATTTAAAAAAATTCGATTGATTGGCATGAATTATGTTTATATATAAGATATGGTCGTCGCCGGAAAAGTCATTACGCAAAAATTCAATTTATAAGTGATTAATTTGTTTAATTGTATCTGATTCAATAATATTCATTGAAGCAATTAAGTTTTCCATGGGGAATTCTAAGAAAAACATACACATTTAAGTAATCGCGCATACCAAATCGTTAGAAACGATATTTATAATTTCCGGATACCGACATATAAAACAATTTTAGGCATGTCAAGTACAGATGAAGACTTCTTTATAAGTTCCTCGGCCCGGCCGTTCCAAGCATTGGGCCAAGGTTCGCAATTCTTCCCCGGTCAAGACACTGCCAAAACAAAATCCTTATGGAATGATTATCAAACGCAACCTGCCACACAAAACGATAACATTACACCGGACAGTGGCGTAGAAGATGTAACGCCCGCCAGTAGCACCTCAGCGAACGGTAGTGCCCCCGCCCAAACATCCCCAGTCAAATACACCAAAGTACAAACACTCAAAGCCCTTGCTGAACTTGCCACGAAAAAAACCCAAGTCAAAACCGATAGTCTTGGTGGGTTAAGACACACTCGTAACAGGTTGAAACTTGATTTACCACCCAGTCCAAATTCGTTCAGCGCTACGCGAACCTTTACTATCGATGTATCATCAAATGATGATCCTATTATAAATCGAGAGATGCCTACGTTCACAACGTTTGGTAAGTCGCGGTTTTCCGTGCAACATGTTGCAACCCCGACTGAAGAGACAGCGGAAACGTTTAGTTTTGGGCCTAAAATTAAGAATGTCTCGTTTGAGGCGTTGCCACATAAACCGGATGCGAGTAAGGTGTTTATTTTGGATGAGTCTGCGCCGGAGAAGGCCAAACATAAACCGGGCGTTGTTGAGATTGTTCAAGGTGAAGCGTCGTTGCTTGATAGTGCTGATGAGGATAGCGGAATTGAATCTAGTGCCAATGCAACGCTTGAACGACATCAACAACAAATACTCAATCGCATTGAATAATTTATTTGTTTTGATTTGTTGTTTTAACCAAAAATAGAAGTGATTTCTTTTTACAAATTAATCTATTTTTAATAGCAAGCTTTGAAATATCACCAACTTTATTCGTTATTTATGGTTACTAATATCACAAATAACCATGCGTTAAATTACTAGATTAGCGACGAACCAAAACCTTAATCATAGTTAAGTGATTTATAATAAATCACTATTAAACTTAATAAAATATATATATTTATCTAACAATAAATCAATTAAAAGAATGGCAAATATTACTTTAGCATAGCTGTATTTTGTCTCTATGAATATGATTATCTAAAGCAAATGAAGTCACGTTTTGGTTAGTCGCAAACAATTGTACATCGCGTACAGCGTAGTTATGGTCTAACCGGTTAGAGTGGTTACGTTTTAGAACAAATTATTTTTTAGCGTATAAAGAATCTCTAAACAATTATTTAGTTGGTTACGTACAATAGTTATACTAATATAAAAATGTTTATTATAATTAGTAAAAAGAAATCATTTCAAAAGAGTATTTGTATAATGTAATTTATTCATCATAACCCGGTTATAACAACATGCAAGTAAGATTGAATAACAGTATTAACGGGCGAAACAGGCCTTTAGTTTTATAACTAACTAGTGTTTTCTCTGCAACTAACACGTTTTTATGAATAACAAAGCAAGAGAATTTGTTTGTTGATTAGTTTTGTAAAGGCACTCCCAAACAAAGTGAACGAACATTGAATGGTTCCTAATATTTTGCGGTTAGAACATTTGAATGGTAAGTCAAAATGATCAAAATATATGTTTGGTTATAAGTATGCGCGTACTGTATTATAATTAATAATAATCATAATGCCAGAAAGTAATATAGTTACAATTTTTTTTCGTTAGATAATATGAGTTATATATTATTTCATAGTCGATATGTATATATAGAAATACTTTTTATGCTCTTATTTATATTTTAAATTGGAAAATATCAAAATTTGTATATTTTTTACAGAGAAAATTAATTTTTTATCTATTATTTAGATTTGTGATATGTATGTATATTTTAAATGAAACAATATATTTTATTTCTTTTTAAAATTTTCGTGCATGCGTTAATTTTTTTAAAGCTATTCAGTTTTATAAATAGCTCAATATGGTTTTAGAAACAACTTCATGAAATTATCGGGAAATATTGCTAGTTACAACACGTTACATAATTACAATTATGCGTTCAAACATGATTACGTGGTAACCATTGTTTGGTCACTGGTTACGTTTTCGAACGTGTTATAACTAGGAAATATAACAATCACAAATAATAGATGATTTCACTAACATCACTTTAAAATATATAACATTTTATATCAAAATGTTAGCTAAGTTAGTGGAATCATCCACGACTTTTTGTATATTTCTCATATTAATGTTGTTTTGTCTTAAAATGTATTCTTGTACCTTCGGAAAATAGACAGGTCTTATAAAATCTGTGTTATAGTTTCATCAATATAAGAAGGAATATCTCAGTATCTTATTTTTCGTTCATAAATAGAATACTATACCTACAGACGGCTTGGAATCGCTTAAATCGCGTGAACTAAAACACATTGAGGTCACTGTTCAAGCTATTCCGAGCCGCCTGTACATGACAAGATTTTTGGTTGCAAAGAGGACTACAAATATCTACTCTTGTTTAATATCAAAAGTTGCGTTCGGTAAATGCAGAGTGGTGCGACGAATAGAGTAAGACATGTGACGATGCTCAATATATCATCATGTTATCACGGAGTGTGACGTCACGAGCCGTACTCTTTTCTTCCCATTTAGCAGTACGCGTTGCAATAACCGAACGCAGCTAAAGATGGCTACAAAAAATGTCTATGTTATTTTCAAAAGTGACGTCAAATGTTACTCACTCATTTATATTTTAGATTCAAAGGTGGCTACATAAAATATCCATTCTACTTTAGTATCAAAGGCAAATCTAAACACCAAAGTATCTTCGTATTTACACAAGTGCTTTAATACTTTTATATTGCATTACATTTTGTCGCTTTCCAAACTTTTATTTTGTTACCAGCCTTTTGTAGTACTGAAATTAGCGTTTAGTATCGAAAGCTTATAAATACTTTTTTTTATATATTTTGCCCCTGCTTTAGCAATTTATTAATTTCAATGGTCCATCTAGGTGTATTTTTCAATATAATAATTTCGTATTTAATATTAATATATCTATCGACATTTTTTATGTCTCTATATCTAAAAGTAGTTTTTACAATTGTAGAAAATAGTAATGACTTTTAAGATATCTACAACTTCAGAGCTTCTAGTAAATGAAATAATGTTTGTATTTTTATATAAAAATAGATTTAAGTAGAATTAAATTTATTTTAAACTACATACAAAATTTTATCTAATTAACTAACATTGGGGTTTTATAATTAATAAATACGATATATTCTTTCTTATTTTGATTACTATACGATATATACTAGATGGGTTAGTGAATAGTTGGTTGATTGGTGAAAACGTGTTCTTGGGAGATCATGGTCTTCTGATCACTCGAATTTATTTAAGTAGACTGATTTAATTTAAACAATTGTATAGTTTATTTTTTTAATTCTGTTCTAAACGAATTTATTTTAGTATAATGTATAATTTATTCAATTAACCATGGTTATATTATAACAAAAAGTCACTTTGTATTTACCAGTTAGATTAAAATGTACTTAGTGTCGAAATGTCCATTTCAAAATGGTGTCAACTATTTTAAATCTATTATGAACATTTTAATATTGATAACTGGTAAATAGAAAATGATTTAGAGGGTAGATTTAATTTTTGAAGTTAGATTACAAAAATGTGATTCGAAGATCATGAATATGTGTGATCTCCGTTGAGATATGTACAAAATATTCTAGTAGTTCGTCCAATTATAAAAATATCCAACAAGCAATGTACAAAAAGAAAAAAAAAACAGTTTGGGCACTCTCTTCATTCATTATGAAACAATTTAGCCTATAAATCAATCATTTTTATAGCCTAAACATATTACTTTTTATGTAGGGAAAATATGTAAAGGGTCTTTGTAATTTATGAAATATGTGATAGATTTGTGTTATATAAAAAAAATGTTGTAGTGTTTAGTATATATCTATATTTTGTGGATAACATTTTGATTTTAACTATTAATTTGGATAATGCCTAAGGCTGGAACTCATGCAGTAATTTCAATCTTTATTTCGTGGAAATAATGTTTAAGGTGGTAATATTATCAATGTTGTTAACGTACAGTGCTGCATGAGAAGTCTTAAATATTTGGTGAATGTGTAGTCTTGATAACGGTGATACATTAATTCAGAAGCCCTTTAAAAAAAATCTAAACAAAAAAAGTTCAATAAATATTTGGTTTATTAAAAATGTAAAAAATATATTGGAATATATGCCGTCCAGCATTTGCTGTAGTTATTATCATCCAAATAAAAATAGTTTCTTTGATTTACAAATTAAAACAAGCTACGCTGTAAAATATCTGCATTGCCTTGTGACTGGATAAAGGACCTACACTGTACTAGTATTTTTAGTATGGTATTTAATTAGTGTTTAGTAAGTTATATTAAAAATTCATACTAATAACACAATTTGTTTTTATCTATGCAATCCTTTTACAGAAAATACAAATAAGTCGGAATAGTTTGAACCACAATATGCATAGAAGAGTGAGCGGTATCAAGCTATTCCGAGTAGCCTATACATATATAACATACAGTGGAATAGCAAGTAAAATAACATCTTTAGAACTTAGAAAAGAATTATTCAACATAGAGGTCAAAAAAGAGTATTTGGTAAGTGTTTTTATTAATAACTAGTAACAATAATAAAATTTAGGTATTTCAAAAAAAAAAACAATATAATAAATGCTTAAATTTTATTAAATAAAACTGCATTGCTGCATTAGATACAAATAAAACATAAAAAGAGATTCGTCACATATATAAATGTAAATTAATTTTGGTACGCTCTTCGCCAGACAATAACTAACCCTTCCAAATCACTAGTAGCGAGTAGGGATTCGTCATAATTAAAACTAACCCCTAATACAGCACTCGCATGACCTTGAAGCGTATTTAAACAAGCGCGACTTGACGGTTTTTCGATATCTAAAAAGTAAACGCAACTATCTTCACTTCCCGTCACTGTAAAATAAAAAATCGTCAACAAGTTTTAAGTTGGACCTAGTGCAACGTCGTACCAACGCATGCGCCTTGCCGGAACGACATTATCGGACAAAATGTTGAACGCACTAAATAGTTTTCATGTTTATTATGGAATTTTCGTTTCAATTGAAGCATCCCCTCTCGATCTGACACCCTTTAATGTTTAATACATTATTACCTACTTATTTGTGATTCCATGACATCTAGGGACATTACTAATTACCTAAATAGACAAAGAGCATTCGCAGTACAATTAACTAAAAGCATTGGGTCTCTAGCTTCCCGACTTATCCAAGCTCGGTAACTTATACTTGTAACAGCACATGGTTGACTCAGTTGCATTTTTCGAGCTCTTCTTAACCCACCGCCAACTTCACAGACTAACGAGACAATTTCACCCTAAACATAATAGTTCCCGCGTTGTGACGTCACGGTGTCGACTATATATTTAATACAAACCTTATCATTGCCTGCCCAAATTATTTTACCATGTGTATCACTGGCTAGACTCAATACTTGTCCACCAACTCGATTTTCGCCATTTTTTAGCGGTCTTCCGGTGGACACATTCATAATTCGAACTTCACCTCTGCTGTTTCCGGTCTAATCAATCACGTGTTAAGGTAATTTGTAAATAAAATTGTTGTTAATAGTTATTTATAAAGGATACAATCACTAGATTGTTGTTAACTGGTTGAAATATACAACATAATAGTTCGGCGTGATTTTGGTCGGTTAAAGTTCGTAAACAAGTTGCATTTATTACTGACCACACTCGAATTGTTCCATCTTGACATGCGCTAGCTATAAGGTCGTTATTTGCTGACCAATCACAGCCTACATTTTTTAATATAAAATTCTTTGTTAGTGTTTTTATTTTATTTGCAAAAATTCGTTAATAATTAATTTTATAATAATGAAAACTAATAATAATAACTGAAAACCGTCTATACAGTGGGGTATATCTTACAAAATATCACTAATATATATATATATATATATATATATATATATTTACTTAAAACAGCTGCGGTATGTCCTTTTAAAATGGCGGTTACTTCCGGTTTGTTACCAGTAACATTACAAAGAGACAGGGTTCCATCCATAGAGCAACAACAAAGCCTAGTGCGGTCATTGTTAGCAAACTTAACCATAGTTACAGCTCTTGTATGCTAAAATATTAGCATAAATATATTTTTATAATATGTTTCTTTTTATATAATTACTTGATCAAAAATATGGTGTACACCAACAAAAGCGTAATTTTCAGCGATAGTGGTGCCACCAACCATAGCTCTAGAAGCCTCAGCCTGTTTGGTTGGTACTACACTACCTCCTGGCGACAACAAGATCCCACTTCTGATATCACTTGAATCGCTAGTCTGGAATACTTATCAGTACTGGGATAACCATTGTTTTAAGTTACTTACGCGACTTGTACTGCGATATAATAAACTTTGACTGCTAGAATTAATATTTTCTAACGGATTTCCATATCGTTGTTGTAACAAAAACGCTCTTAAATGCAAATACTGCTTACATTCCTCTAGATTGCCCTTAGTATCTCTTAACAATTGACTTCTACGGCGGATATATAATGTTCCTAAAATAACTATTATTGTAAAAAACATATAAATGAGGCACGATTTTAACATACTAAAATTAGGAGTATGTGGAGCTCGATGTGCATTATATCTAGCGTCTAACGCGAAAACTTGTTGCTGCAAAGCAGTAGACATTATTTTCAAAATTTAAATTTGTTAAAAATTTGACAGCTGCTGTCACATTGATATTAGCTAAGTTTTATCAAGTGGGCGCTAGAGGAGCGTCAAGTACTTTTTGTTCGCCTCATTTTATAAAAACACCGCAAGAGTGCAGTATAGGTACTTTATGAGTCAAAAGAGCGAAGCAACTTTCATGTTGAGACCACAAATTCCGTGTAATCAATTAAAGCAACCTTAAATTTTAGATTTGTTACATCAACTATGACTAGTTTTGGTATTAAAGTAATGTAAAGGTTAAGGGTAGTGGTAGTTTTAAAAGTACGCGCTTTAGAGGTTTAAAAATGCCCACTAGAGCGCAGCAGGTATCGGCGCAGCCTGGATAAAATAAAAAACCTGCGCATTTTAATCCAGCACTTCGTTGGGTCTAGTTATTCATGTTTTGAGTTCTATTTATTGCTGTCGATGAAATCTACATTGTAGTATTACTTATCGAACAGTACTTTTGTGTAGTTCTGTATGCGATGTTTGAGATAAAGTATAGCGTGGTGTAAATAAATAACGAGCGATTGTGTGGTGATATCAGTTTGATTGTGTGTGCGTGGCCTTGTGGCGGTCAGAACCAAGTCACTGTCGGTGCTCACACCCTCTCCGTGTGCATTCCGGTACATCATCACATTATACAGTGTTTTCCGCTCAAGCGACAGCAAAAAGATGCAAGCCATCAAGTGTGTAGTCGTCGGTGATGGGTAAGTTGGCATTACCCTAATTTAAATTGTCCCCTCATCGAATATGTCAAAATCTTTTTATAGTTCACATTCACTATGACGTCATTCGTTGTAGTGAAATGACATACGTTCAGTGCATTATTCAGGCAATGAACAACACAAGTGTGTACTTCCCTGTGTCGGTTCTTATTTCGTAAATTCTATCACTTGTGGCTTTTATGAAGTCACAGGGATCTTTGATTTTTTATTAAATGTTTTTCATTGGTTTACACTTAAAAGTGCTTGTAATATTTCTAATAATTTTATATTGAGGAGTTAAACTAACATCGTTGATTGGTATTGTGTTAATAACAAATTAAAAAAAAAAAATTAAGGATGGGTGTAGTTTTGTCAATGAAATCAACGATTTAGGCGTGATTTTTAGCTATTAGACTCATAAATGTATTTTATATAGTATGCAATTTTTAATTAAAATTGAAGCGGAGACATTTCTCATAATTAAAGGAATAAATTAGATTTTTCATTAATTACATCAACTTTTAATAAGTATTCATGGAATTACAATTAAAGTTGAAATTAACTATATTTAAATTTATCTCATAGCACTTGTAAAACAATTGAGCCGCTGCATATATTAGATAAACGAGAATAGACATAATTATTTATTTATTATTATAAACTAAATAAACATTGCAGCTAGAATTTTGCATTAATCCTTTAAACATAGCTCGATTTAACTATTCTATATGTGTTTTGAGTTTCAATTCATGTTTTAAATACATCAACAATTTGATATTGACAATATAAGTGGCGGCAACACGGCAGCAGTAGTACTACAATGTTGTTAGGAAACTACTGATTTGTATGTCAAATTAAATACTTCACTAGAAGTTTCTGTTCACTTTCAATTCCCTGTAAAGGGTATAATTCCTATTTAGGTTTTGACGTCACATTTATGGCACGAATGATGCAATTAATTCTGTCAATTGCTAAACGATTGAGTTCAGGGACGTCAGGGGACCAATACATTACAAACCATTTCATTACAGTCTTATTGTTAATAATAAATTAACGCGAAAAGATACTTTTTCTACATATATTTTTATAAACGCGCTGCTAAGTAAATTGTAAAAGTCTTCACTTAAGTAAATAAGTTTTTTTAAGTCTAGACTAAATAAATACTTTGGTTTAAAATGTGAAAGGGCTACAGTGCTTTCTTTACTCTAACTGTTAATGGTATTATTAACAGTGTAGAGTGTATGATGGCCATAAAAACCATGGTTAACAACGGTTTGGTTTACATGTTATCAATTAACTAAAATCCGGTTCTACTTATCGCTTGATGTCTCCCCGAGTATCATATAAATATGACGACACCGGAACTAGGAAATAAAAATTTACAAACGGAATTGGAAAGACCCAAACGAAACAATTTTAATATTTTTTTAACTCGAAATACAATCGCGTTGAAACCATTAACCAAATATTGTTCGAATCTTATCTATCACACGTTCAAAGTATAGGGGAAAAATCAAAAATACATTTTTACGAATATAAAACTTATAGATAAAACACTAGATTAAATATTATCGCACCAAAACTATTTTAACAAATAATTCCAAGAATTAAAAACTACATTTACCAAATATGTTTTTTTTTTCTCAGAAAAAGACTTGATTCAAATGTATACTATACTTTTATGGTCGCTGCAATTGAGCTTTGTGATTGGTTGCAAGTTTGCAACTAATCACAAACTGGTTGCAGTGATTGGTTCACATTTTTTAACGGTCGCTGCAATTGATATTAATGATTTGAGTATTTGTAATATAAAATTAGTTATTTTAAGATTTGTAATTGGTTTCGACTGCTTTGCAACAAGTAATTACAATGTAAATAGTTCGTGGTCATTCTTACTGCTTTATTATGGTTATCTTAAGATACCAAGGTCGCAAGACCATGGAAACTTGAGGCGATTTAATAATCGCGTTTAACTCAACAAGTTGTCCGTCTTATGCTTTCCCCTTAATCACTACAAATGCCTGTATGTCACCACATATTATAAATTACACTTTTATATCTAAAACGTTACACCTGATGGCTAACTAGTTCCTAGACATGCAATCTCAAAATGGACTCAAAATTACAAATTGTTTAATAACATATTTATGCTATTGTACAGAATTTTCTAGGCGCTATAAAAATTGATTTTAAATAAATTATAGGAAATTAAATTAACCTATATAGATAGAAAATAAATCAATAAGTATTCTTTTGAACTTTATGCTCTTTAGAAATATAAATAGGTCAAATATTACTTTTACCAATAAAAATAAAGTTCATCTATTAGTAGCTTGAGAATTTTTATTTTATTTTATTTTACATTTTTCAAATATTACAAATTATATATTAACAATTTTTATAATACAGACTTTGGTATAATTTAATTGTATGTGTCAACATCGAATATAGTTTTATAAATGTGAGTTTAAAATTGTTTTTTTAGTCCGTGTAACTCAATTTATATTTCTCGATGTATTTTTTGATTGAATTTCGAATGATTCGAGTTTTTCTATCGCCGTCTTCGCTTCTTGAAGTCTAGTGGACCAAATGGTTAATAAATATGGTTAGACATTTCTTATGTTGTTCTCACTTAAGTTGTAATATATATATATTACACTTCGGTATAGATCTAAATTTTATTCCATTTTAAAATTGTTCAAAGTAAGAAAATTTTGGTATAAAAGAATTTTTATTATTGCATTAAGTTGACATTTGAATTTCAAACGATGACATACATTTCGAAAATGTGAATTATAACGAATGGATTTTTTTTTATTTTTGTTGCTTGTTGGTTTCTTTATCAATGTTTTATGATACGAATGTATTCTTGGAATAACCGTGACTATTGTATTCGCATTGTTCCTTGTTTTCTGTGGCAATTATAGTGGAACAACTATTGATTTGTCATGTAATGGTTGCGATGTAATTGTGATTTTTTTAAGTGGATGTGTTTGACCATTGAAATTGCTACTGGTTTTATTTTGGACTTTAAACTAAACCGTTACAAATAAATTGGAGTAAAAATATGCAATTCTACAAATAATTTATTTAAAGTCACACAAGATAGTCTACATTTTATTTTACTTATTTCAATTTATGTTCTAATTTTTATAATCGAATAAAAAGATGATTAAAATTAAAATACAACCTATATTATTTTTTTATCTAGCTCTTATTTTTGAAAAGAATGGAAGTGCATGTTTACTCTCTACAATATCTCCGAAACGACTACGTATAAGAAAGTCTAATGCAATACACTGCATATGTTTTATTTAGTAAGTTTCGGAAAATATTTGTGATTTAAACATTTTATATTTCGATCGTGAACCTGAATATATTTAAAAATATTATCATTTAAGTAAATAAAATGATTAAAATATTTATTAGGCAAATATACAGTTTGTCATGCTTAATTCTATCAATACGATATTGATAGAATGTAGTAAATAGTGCATTTAATCAAAAATTAGATGATATTGAATTGAATTTTGAAATCAGTAATATTTATATGACTTTGTTGAACGTCATTGCTGACGTGTTGGCGATGGTCACCAATAAACACCCGCGTGCTTAATTAAGTACACATTAACGTTGATTGAAGGAAATCGCCAGTTCTATATTTAAACAGAAAATCTGACTAACGAAATATATGTATATCTAATCATGCTACAAGAACACAATACTTTCTTGTATATCATGGGCGTAATATGACGTCAGTGCACAAATAGATAACTACATAAAACGAGATTTCGCCTTGGATCATTAATTTCTAGATATTATTGATTTAAATATAAAAATATCTACGAGATAAATATTAATTTAAAAAAGAACACACCTCCCAGGTTCTCGTAAAATAGTACACATTCTAATTTTAGATTTACTTTGAAACAGATATTTTAAAACGAGTTCATTCAAAAAATACTTTTAAAGATATGTAAACATATGCTTAAGATGTTTTAAACAACTCTTGCATCACTTTGATTCATCTCCAATTTTCAAACCGCAAACGGAACAACTCAAACTTATTTTATTAAAATGACCCTATGCGGGCATATTACTCACTTGATTTATTATCATTAACGATTTATTTTTCTCTCATTTTCTCGCAAACCAAACGCGTAATCAACTCACCCCATTACATTGGTTATTGATTCAGAAATTGACATGACTTTTTTTTTTAAATTTATTTATGGGGTCATCAACCCTTCATTTAATATAAATCAACACCAATATTATCATATTTAAACTAAAATTACTTCAATTTTTGTGCTAATTTCTCGTTAAGACACTAACAAATCGGCGTGCGCATATTTCTAGAATTATGGTGACGGTCATAGTGACCGATCGACCATATAAGCGAAATGAAATAAATGACGAATTGATTTAAACATAAATAAAATTGACTTTATTGTTCGTCATAGTTTTCAAATCATTAACACCCATTTTATGACTCGCTAGACAACGTATAAATCCACACGATTAAACCGTGATATCTGCTGACTAATGTTACGCCACTGGTCGGTTGTTTTTGTGGTGGCAAAGTCTCTCGACAGTCGGCAAATGTGAAGCAATCGCTCTGCCCCAGTGCACATATATAGAATAGAACGCCACCTACAGAGTTTGTATGCATATATAAGTTCAGTGGGGCAACTAAGAGGTGGCTAGAGGGGGGTAACAACCCCCGTGAGATAATTCCACTGGTTATGTCAAACATTTCCAGTTGTATGCACTGTTACACACGTTAGGATGGGTAATAAACAGTGCAACACAATAGAAATTAGTTATTCCATTAATCAAATATGAATTATTTTTTGTAAAAAAAACTCGTTTTAAAGTTTGATATATTGATTAATCTGATTCTGAATCAGTTTAGAGCTAGGCTATATCTAATAGATTTTGATTTAATAGGAAATTTGGGATATTGCATTTGATTTCTGTGTAGCTGCTTTCATATCCGAAAGTAAATTCTATTATTTTGAACTCTTTTTGAAGACAATCTCTTGTTTCATTCATTCATGCTATTCACGTCTGACTCATACGAGTAGATATTTGAGGTCAAATGCGTTTGACATTGTGTAATGAGATTTTTAATAACATCTGCATTATGAATGTATATTTCGTACTTCATTTAACGTCGCTTTCAGTCACAGAATGTAACGGTAATTGCAAATATCATGAATACCAACGCAATATCAACGAAATACACATTCTGCTACGTTCAGATTAGTATTTGTCACCCCATTTTGCACAGAGCCTGAATGTGGTTTAATTTTGTATTAACATCCCGGGCGCAAATTAGAAAATGCTCTATTTTCAGCTCTGAACGTTCCAGATTTTAAACATTTAATTTAATTTTAACCATATAGGTAATTAAAACATTTTGATATATGGAGTAGATGAGATTACTTGATAGGAATGTAGTGTTCATTCACTGGTATTTTAGAAAAATTACTGGTTTATGGAGTAAAAAATAGATTTTTTATAAAATTATTCTTTAATGTTCATAAATATTAATAAATCAATAGAATCAATCTATTAATTGTTCATTCTTGGTAGTTGTACCATTTAAATACTTGTACTAATTAATTAATAAATAAGCTTTCCATGCTTAGGTATAGTTCTTTATATTTACAGTGAAAATTATGTTTCTAAATAACGAAACCATAAAATGATCATTCACTGACCATTTATTAGATTCATGTATGCAAACTGTCGAAATAACACGCACTTCAAAAAGAAACCAACATAAATTAATAATTATAATAAAATTTAGTAAATTAAATTTATTTATATAAAAATATAAATGTCTTAAAATGATATAGATTTGTTATATAAAATAACAGATTTGTACAGAAATACACATAAATAAATAGACTCAAGCCGTATAAAGTGTTCATTCATTGGTGGCTCTATTCGTTAAATACATGTACGTGTATACAATATACACATGATTATAAGTGTCGTGCATCTAATCTGATATTTTAAAATATAAATTAGTTATGTAATAAATGAATGTTCAAATGGCATACTAACATGAAATTGTAGGAATTATGTAAATATTTTTATTGAATGAAATTGCTACGTGCATTTTTTGGCCTAGTAATTCGACAGCTCGTCATATTGATTCAACACTATTTTTAGATAACACGTTGTTTCGGAAATATACTTCAAGTGTGGCCATATGTTCAAATAAATATATGATCAAGTTGCATGCGCCAAAAATACTTATACAATACTAGTTTGGTATTTATATTTCATGTTTCTTCACACCTACGTTCAATATCTATATTTTATTTACACAAGTTTATGTAACAACTGTAGATTAATTGACCTATTGTTTCTCATTTATTTAAATAATCTTGTATGACGAATTATAAATAATCAATATTATTATCTTTATAATTATGTTGTAATTATTATGATTCAATGTTAGATTTTTTAAAGATTCTATAAATAATATTAAATATAAGAATAAGAGTCTAAAAGAGTTTTTTAAATGTGCAAATAGAAATAATAAAAAATAAATTGTAGGCAAAATATTATGACAGTTACATAAAAGCGTATATTTTTCATGTTAATCCTTTTTTATGTTCAAAAAGCTTTTAGTTCAGTAAATTCTATGAATACTGGTATTTTTAAATTAAATCTTACAATAAAATTAAAAAAAAAAACATTATATGTAGAGTATCCATCACCCCTATAAATGGAGTAATAAATAACACTGTTTAAGCATTAATATTTATACTAAAAAAACATTTTCTTTTCTAGTGCCGTTGGTAAAACGTGCCTCCTTATCAGTTATACAACAAATGCCTTCCCCGGTGAATATATACCGACAGTGTTCGATAACTATTCCGCCAATGTGATGGTAGATGGCAAACCAATCAACTTGGGCCTCTGGGATACAGCAGGACAAGAAGATTACGACAGATTGCGACCGCTATCATACCCACAGACCGATGTGTTCTTAATTTGTTTCTCGCTTGTTAACCCAGCGTCATTCGAAAACGTCCGAGCGAAGGTACAAAAATCCAGAAATATCTTGTTAAAATTTGATGCTAACGTCGTTTTTGTTTTATAGTGGTACCCTGAAGTTAGACACCACTGTCCTAGTACGCCAATTATTTTGGTTGGAACCAAACTTGATTTGCGCGAGGACAAAGACACTATCGAGAAATTGAAAGATAAGAAATTAGCACCAATCACTTATCCACAGGTTAGTAATTCAATACAGATTTGCAATCATTTTCCTTTGTCTTACTATATGTTTATTTAATTATTTTAGTCGTAAGATAATATAAGGTGGGCCATCTGTTGCCTTCTTTTTGAAGTACGTGTTATTACACTACATATCTATCAATGTCAATCGCGTCAGTGTTGCAAATTGTCGAAATAACACGCATTTCTAAAAGAAACCAACAGATGGCCCACCTTATATAGCAAATTGTGTAGTACAAAATTATTGTTACATTTTAATTTAACTTAGTTGTGCTAATAGGAAAACTAAATATTTATATTCAATCCGAATTTAACTCCAACTCTAATTTATTTATGCGGTTTTGTTTATGTAGTCACGTTGTATAAAATCTATTTTAGTTTAGTGAGAATAGTTTCCGCGTTTTTGAAATAAATTCACTGTTAAATTAGTCGACAAATGCAATAAATAACGCTGTGTCACTTACATATAACTAATATAACAATTAAAATACTGATTATTTTATCTATCAAATAATAAAAACAGATACTCGATCACTGATCTTCCTTTCATGTGAATAGAAAACGTCATAACTAATGAGAATTGATTCAAAACGATAAAAAAAGTAAATTATTCGGAATTTCAAATATACTTCTTGGACAATATATTGCATGAAGTTTAAAATCAAAGTAACAAATTACGCATTAAAAAAGACTACAAAATAGATCTTTTGTCATAATTCAATTAATAACTCAACTAAATGAAAAATAATTAAGTATCAAATGCGATTTGGATCGTTGTTAGCTGAAAAAAAAGCTTCTTTGAAATATATGTAGCTCTAAAATAAAATGGCTTGTTTTTCTTGTTAGGGGTTGGCAATGGCGAAAGAAATCAGCGCGGTAAAATATTTAGAGTGTTCAGCGTTGACGCAAAAAGGTTTAAAAACCGTTTTCGACGAGGCGATCCGAGCGGTGCTGTGCCCCGTTTTGCAAGTGAAACCCAAACGTAAGTGTGTGTTACTATAAAAGGTACTGTCTTCCCCATTTCACACACGCGCGCAATCACACACACATTCACACACCAAACACAAAAAATAAACAAAACATCTAAACAATTTAAAAAAAAAACAAAAAAAATTTGCGAGTGATAAATGGACAACAGTGTGTTTTCTGTTGATTTATAAATATAGATTTAAAAAAATCAAATAATAAAGTACTGCGCAGTATTTCTAGTAGTTGATGTTCAACTGTCATTAAAAATCATAAATGTATCATGGTGTCACAAAAAAGCCGCCATACTAGCTGAGAAAATGGCGGCTGAGATATAAAATGAACGTTGTGTCATTTTGTCTCGTTTAAGTCATATAAAAATGGTTAATTCACATGAAATTAGACTTAAAACGTATAAATAAATGTTTTTATTAAAAAAAAAAATAAACTTTAAGATTCAGAACCGTCTTACGTCTAATTTCATGTAGGTGCATGTTGGACAAGATTCAAAATGGCCGATTGTAATTTTTTTTCATTCAATTCACAAAATGGATGCAATATGAAATTCAACTAAAAACGATGCAAAATTTTATAAAATTATGAAATGTCGACGTTAAATATAATATTTTAAGCTTAAGATTCGTTTAAAGTGTAATTTCATGTTGTTGAATGTCAGTGAAGATTCAAAATGGCGGTGTCTATAAGGTTACAATGGCTAATTCACATGAAATAAAGACCTACGACGATTAAATAAAAATAATGTTGTGGAAATTTAAACGATAAATGTCATATATTAAGGTTAGATTTTGTTTTAGGTCTAATTTCATGTGTATTTATATGTCACGTGCCACACAAAGGTTATGAAGTAAAACTTATGCATTATAGATGTTTTTCCACAATGCTTTTCAGCAACTGAAAAATGCGGCAATTATTTTGATGTTTTTTTTTTTAGTGGCGTCACTAAGATTTTATTTCAGAGATGGGTATCGTAAATATTTTTCATCTATAGTGAATAAAGATCATTTGAAAGTATTCTATAGGGGCATAACTTTATTCAGGCTTCACATCGTCCTGAAATGACCTAGTGACGTCACTTGTTTATTTTGTGGTTAATTGTTGGGATTACTGTCTTTAAATTGGTTAAAATTGTTGTAAATAATTTAATTATGTTTTAAAATTATCAATTATTACAGAACAATTACTGGTAAGTTTTGTTTTTACTTTTTTTTTTACAATATTATTTACTTTAGTTATATATTTTATTGTTAACCATCATATTTTTCTTTATTCTTGCTGAAAATTCAAGTTTTTTGCAGTATCATAGGCCATTATAATAAAAAAATAAAAATATATATAAACACATTTGGTGTACATATTTGAAAAAAGTAAAGAAAATATTTAAAACACAAATGATTATTTTTTGTTATTGTGAAATTATTAATAATAATAAGCTTGTAAATAAAATTTGTAAATTTGCATTGAGTAAAACAAAAATAATTGTAATCATTTCACTTATATACTAATAAAAATCTATTATTATTAAAGAAGTTTATGTAAAATAAATGTAGTGTTATTTGTAAACGACATTTGAAAATTTGCTTATATTATTTAAACTGATAGTATACATGAAATGAGTGATACACCATTTTGATTTATTTCAATTCATTTTGTAATTTAATACTACTCGTCTTTTAATATTATAAATATTTTTAAAGATTCATTATATTTTATTTTAATATTATTTCATATTTATACGGAATAAATATATGTCGTTGTCAAAGAATTCGTTTTAAATATTAAACTAACGAAACAAAAGAGTTAAAATAACTCCAAATATTGTGTTGACACTCATTTTAAAATACCCAGTGACGACATTTTTGTATCAAACATTTGAAAATAGCGGTTTTGTGGAACAACCATTTACGTTTTATAAAAATAACGTTTCATTTTTGAATTATTTGTACAGGAAATTTGACATTTTGAAATTTTCTTTTTTTTGATTGTACATATTAATATTAAATTACAACTAAGAAAAAATGAGAAAAATTGTTGTGTAAAAAATAATATTGTTAACTATGGATATTTGCTCTGCTTATTGTATTCACTTAAAAAAAGAATTATATTAGAAACGTTTTTATTTACAAATTAATAAAATCAATAACAGAATAAAATATGATTTTTATTTGTTGAAAACCAAATTATATAGCGAATCATTTTGTGCTTTTAGTATATTTCACATAGACATGAGTTATTTAAAAATATAATTGTTGATTTGTTCTTAATTGTTTTTTTTTTTTACTGTCTGTTAATATATTTTTTTAATCTTTGTATCAAAATGGCCCAACTTTTGAGTATGTTTAAAACATACCAATCTTTAAAGTTAAGTAATGATAACCTATACAAAAGCAAACAAATAGTTGTTATCTGTACGTGACCTTCTACTCCGTCATACATAATTTAAATTAATTTATAGTTGGATATTGCCACTCCAGTTAGTAGTGAATGTGATTGTATTCAATGTACAGTTGACTTAATACAATCACCATGGCTACAAAAATAAGCGTGGATTTACCCGATATTGAGGTAAGTTTTATTATTATTATTCTATATATGTAAGGACAAAAGACATTTTTAGTTTCCATGAAAATAATTTCCGATGTTCAATGACGTAACATCTATTTTATTATTTTAAAATAACTATACCTATTAGTTTTTTGGTAAAACTGAGTCTTTCGATGGCAATCTGACGTTTAGTAAAAAAAACATATAATCGCTGATGGATATTTCCAGATAATTCATCAAATGTGTTTTCTTGATCTACTCCCCCCCCCCCCCCCACCTAAACTTTGCCATGGCTTAAGGGGCAAATCCCTTCGTAGGGTATGCTTTTCTATGTATTTCGTTGCAGCTGTCAGATTGCCATCGAAAGACTCAGTTTAACCAGTTTGGTAATGAATACAACTGTTTAATATTTTTTATAACAAATATATTTGTTTGTAAATGTTTTAAAACATTTAGAAATGGTGAATTAATATTTAAAATTCACGCATAACGCGATGTATATTTCTTACATTGAAGACGTACTAAAGTACCATTTAATTTTAAACAACTTTTTATTCTTGTGTTTCTTCGCTTGTTTACAGAAGTGCTAATATTTTTTAAATTACGTCTGAAAATTTTTAATAATTTCTATTTTAAATGTGCAAATATTATTTCGCACAGTTACAAAAACAATATTACATAACAATTGAGATAAATATTGTATTTCTAATACATTAATACATTTTTTTGGTATTATTTAAAATCTAAAAAAAATAGGAATACTTATCTCAATTATTATATAATAATTTTTTTATAATTGTATAATCTCAACATTAAGGGCATTCAAAACAAATCTGATAATTTATTACATATATGTTTTAATCAGTATGTTTTAATTAATTTTTATGTTTAGAATCTGCTGGCTTTGAATCCAACAGTAAATCAGCATACATCTTTTGTGCCGTCAGCGGCAACCAAACGAAATAAACAACATTGGAAACGAAACTTGGACAAAAAGTGTGACGTATGTATTTTATTAGGAACTTAATTTGAGCCTATTGATGCTACTAAAATTATATGTTTTATTTATGTCATATAATGCATGCGTTAGCTGATAATAATAAGTCTAATTGAATTTAATTTGAAGCACAAATAGAACACTCAAAAAATTAATTTATTAGATTAAATATATATATATATATATATATATATGTATATATTTTAAATGATTACTATTAATTAATTTAATCGCGTATGTATACATAGTTTAATTAAATACAAGTATATCTATATAATTGATATTTATTTTGATCCGCATAAAATATTAAATGTTATTTAAAATTTTAAAAGTGTATTTTCTATTTAGGCATGTCCAAGTTTGGAAAATGACTTTTCTGATATTAAACCAACTACTTTGAGTGAACGAGGGGCTTTAAGAGAAGCTGCAAGATGTTTGAAATGTGCAGATGCGCCATGTCAAAAATCTTGTCCTACACAACTGGATGTAAAGTCGTTTATTACAAGCATTGCTAACAAGGTGCCAAATTTAATTTTTAATTTAAACTATTTTGATTATTAAAATAAAAAACACTTTAAAACTATATTTGAACCATTTTTTTCATAAATAAATATAGAATTAAATGAATTATAGAATTATTATGGAGCTGCCAAAGCAATATTTTCTGATAATCCATTAGGGATAACTTGCGGTATGGTTTGTCCAACAAGTGATCTTTGTGTTGGAGGCTGCAATTTGCAAGCATCAGAAGAGGGCCCTATAAACATTGGAGGATTGCAACATTTTGCTACTGAGGTATTTTATTTCTAAATATATCTGTATATATAAGTACAAATGCCTAATAAGTCTTTAATTTTAAGTAATCTTATAACTTTTCTTGTAGATTTTCAGTAGAATGGGAATTCGACAAACCAGAGACCCAAAAACAATTGCACCAAAACAAGCAAATAGTTTAATATCGTTGCTTGGAGCTGGGCCAGCTTCTTTATCATGCGCAACATTTTTAGGACGACTGGGATATAATAATATTGTTATTTACGAAAGACAAAAATATACTGGAGGACTTAGGTATTTTTTCGAAAATTTAATATAATTTATAATATTTTTAATAATCATTGAATATTTAGTACTGCAGAAATACCACAATATCGCCTTCCAATCTCCGTAGTAAATTTTGAAATACGTCTTGTTACCGATCTCGGTGTACGAATAGAAAAAGGACGTGAACTTTCAAAATCTGACTTAACTGTCGCAAATTTACTAGAAAATGGTTCCAAAGCTGTGTTTCTCGGTATTGGTCTACCAGAAGCAAAGCCTAACGACGTTTTTGAAGGTTTAAATGAAGAAATGGGTTTCTTTACTTCAAAGAATTTTTTGCCCAAAGTCTCAGAGGCAAGCAAACCAGGTACTGTTTGTTTTGAAATGGTTCAATTCGTTTTTAATTTCAAGTTTCGTTAGGAATGTGCGCGTGTAAGAGCGTTACGCTTCCACAACTTCAAGGAATTGGGATTGTGTTAGGAGCTGGTGATACTGCGTTTGATTGCGCTACTTCTGCTCTTCGTTGCGGGGCAAAGAAGGTGTATGTTGTGTTTAGGAGAGGGTTTAGTAATATTCGAGCCGTACCTGAAGAGGTAGGTGTTTTAATAAAATTAAAAAAATGTTTTAAAATATCAAACACTACTTTTAAAAGTATGTATATATGAAATTTGAGTGATTTTCTTTTTAAGACCTTATTTTAGAATTAAATATTTTTTGAATAGGTATCTTTGGCAATTGAAGAAAAGTGTGAGTTAGTTGGATTTTTAACTCCGATTAAAGTACAAACGAAAGGAGGTCGTGTTACTTCGGTTGTTTTTGCTAGAAATGAACAAATGGAGGATGGAAAATGGGTGGAAGATCATGAACAACTCACAACACTTAAAGCAAATTTTGTTATTTCTGCATTTGGATCTGGACTTTATAATAATAATGGTAAAAATACCAAATAGATTTTGTCGTTCTTTAAGTGTTCTAACATTTCTATCTTGTGGATGTAGTTGTGTCAGCTTTATCTCCATTAGACCTCCACTCTAACAACTTGCCAGTGGTTGATTACAAGACTATGCAGACTAGTCATCCTGCAGTCTGGTGCGGTGGAGATTTGGCAGGTGTTGCTGAAACAACTGTTGAATCAGTCAATGATGGTAAAATTGCTGCATGGTACATGCATTGTTATCTTGAGGTGACGCATTTAGATTTTAACTTATTTATATAACTGAGTGATAATGATTGTTTTATTGCATAATGTTAGGGTTTACCTACAACTAGTGAACCCCGTTTACCCTTATTTCATACGGAAATAGATGAAGTTGATTTATCAGTCAATTTATGCGGAATTAAATTTGAAAACCCGTTCGGTTTGGCTTCCGCCCCTCCTGCAACCAGTACGGCTATGATTCGGCGATCATTTGAAGCTGGTTGGGGGTATTGTGTCACTAAAACATTCGCTCTTGATAAGGTGAGATATAATTAAATTTGTTCGTTTAAAATAACAATTTATGATAATTCCTGATTTTAGGATACTGTAACAAATGTATCACCTCGTATTATTCGAGGAACTACATCCGGGCAAAATTACGGGCCGCAACAAGGCTCGTTTTTGAATATCGAGTTGATTTCAGAAAAATGCGCTGATTATTGGTGTCAGAGTATTACTGAACTAAAAGCTGACTTCCCAACAAAAGTATGTATCTAAATCTATTTTTTTAGATATATGCCCAGCTTCCAGTACCATATATTTGTTTGTAATTTTTTTCGTGTTAGGTTGTTATAGCAAGTATCATGTGTTCGTATAATAAAGAAGATTGGGAAGAACTTGCAAGAAAAGCAGAAGCTGCTGGTTCAGATGCTCTCGAATTGAATTTATCTTGCCCACATGGTATGGGGGAATCTGGGATGGGACTAGCTTGTGGCCAAGTAAATAAAATTTATTTTGAATTTAAATCTGAAACCATTGCAACATTTAAAGGTGCTTTTAGATAACAATATGCTATATTTATTGTTGCTATCCAAATAAAAAATCTATGAATATAAATAATTTAAAAAATGTGGTAACTTTAATAAATAATACAACTTTGAATGCGTATTTGTTGTAAATTGTGATATAAATTATTTTTTAGAAACCAGAATTAGTACGAGACATTTCAAAATGGGTTCATAACGCAGTTAAAATACCAGTGTTTATAAAATTAACACCAAATATCACTGATATTGTAACTATTGCCCGTGCAGCTCATGAAGGTGAATTACATAAATAAACAAATACATTAATCGACTTATCAAAATACTTTTCTAGGTGGTGCTGATGGAGTCTCGGCAATAAACACTGTTTCTGGCCTTATGGGTCTGCACGCTGACGGTTCTCCATGGCCAGCAGTCGGCATAGATCGTCGCACAACATACGGTGGAGTCAGTGGGAACGCTACTCGACCAATGGCATTGCGGGCAATTTCTGCAATTGCACGCGAGTTACCCGATTTCCCAATATTGGGCATCGGTGGAATAGACACCGCCGATATTGCCTACCAGTTCTTGCAGTGTGGCGCTACTGTGTTACAAGTGTGCAGTGCGATTCAGAATCAAGATTTCACAGTTGTTGATGATTATTGTACTGGGTTGAAAACTTTACTTTATTTAGATGGGAAATTGAATGGATGGGACGGCCAAAGTCCGCCTACATTTAAACATCAGTTGGGCAAAGCGGTTGATAGTATTTTTGATTCGAATGGAATGGTAATTCTTTTAATAGATTTATTTTTGATTTAAAATATATATAATACCAATATGGGTTGATGAAAATTCTTAATTTATATTTCTGTTTATGTTGACTTAGAAATTACCTCATTTTGGTCCATACCGTCGACAGCGTGATGAAATTCAAAAGAAAAATCGCGGCCCACCTAATCTAGACGTGCCAAACAATGGAACCACTGAAATAAATTCGAATAAACTGAAAATTCAAGACATTATTGGAAGATCGCTGAAACATGTTGGAACTTACAAACAACTAGACAATAAGAAGCAAGTTGTTGCCCTAGTTGACGATGTAAGTAACTTAAATTTGGAATGGAATTAACAATAACATTTATTAGTATTTAAAAATATATTCTTCAATAATTTGTGTAGTTAATATTTCGTAAAATAAAGCAATAATTTAATTCTAATTTCAGGACATGTGCATCAACTGTGGTAAATGTTACATGGCATGTAACGATTCAGGATATCAAGCGATTGAATTCGATCCTGAAACGCATATTCCTAAAGTGACAGACGACTGCACTGGATGTACGATGTGTCTATCTGTTTGTCCAATTATTGATTGCATTAGGTAAGTAATATTTATTTTCTCGACATATGATAAGATGTTTTTATTAAGAAGATTTTATTAATTTTCTATTTCTTTAGTATGGTCCCAAAGGTCATTCCACATGTAATCAAACGAGGAAAAGTTACGATTCAACCCGTCCATCCACTATCAATGGTTTGCCAATAGTTATAAGTGAAATTTTTAGTAACAATTAGATAAATTAAGATATTTTCATGCAATTATACTGATAAAAATATGTGTAGTTTATGTAAAAATAAAAATACAAAACATTTATGTTTATGAATTTGTTTATATTGCAACAAATTTATTAATATATTTTTAAAACAATATGTAACATGTAACATAAATGTATAACATTTAATTTGAATTCTTATTTCGACAAGGAACCATTTCCCTTCTATTTGTATTTTAGCGTCTCTAATTTAAAAATCGAAAAAACACCAAGGCTTGAGTCCATACCTAGTGCGAAACCGCGCGAGAGCTCTGTGGCGCTGCTGGTTCCCGCAGAATTAATTAAAAACGGATTTTATAAAAACCGAAAAAACACCAAGACTATAGCCTTGCCGTTTTTTGGACCAAAAAAAAAAAATCTCTCCGATTTGCGATTTTAGCGTCTCTAATTTTTGCTTGAGTCCATACCTAGTGCGAAACCGCGCGAGAGCTCTGTGGCGCTGCTGGTTCCCGCAGAATTAATTAAAAACGGATTTTATAAAAATCGAAAAAACACCAAGGCTATAGCCTTGCCGTTTTTTGGACCAAAAAAAAAAAATCTCTCCGATTTGCGATTTTAGCGTCTCTAATTTTTGCTTGAGTCCATACCTAGTGCGAAACCGCGCGAGAGCTCTGTGGCGCTGCTGGTTCCCGCAGAATTAATTAAAAACGGATTTTATAAAAATCGAAAAAACACCAAGGCTATAGCCTTGCCGTTTTTTGGACCAAAAAAAAAAAATCTCTCCGATTTGCGATTTTAGCGTCTCTAATTTTTGCTTGAGTCCATACCTAGTGCGAAACCGCGCGAGAGCTCTGTGGCGCTGCTGGTTCCCGCAGAATTAATTAAAAACGGATTTTATAAAAATCGAAAAAACACCAAGGCTATAGCCTTGCCGTTTTTTGGACCAAAAAAAAAAAATCTCTCCGATTTGCGATTTTAGCGTCTCTAATTTTTGCTTGAGTCCATACCTAGTGCGAAACCGCGCGAGAGCTCTGTGGCGCTGCTGGTTCCCGCAGAATTAATTAAAAACGGATTTTATAAAAATCGAAAAAACACCAAGGCTATAGCCTTGCCGTTTTTTGGACCAAAAAAAAAAAATCTCTCCGATTTGCGATTTTAGCGTCTCTAATTTTTGCTTGAGTCCATACCTAGTGCGAAACCGCGCGAGAGCTCTGTGGCGCTGCTGGTTCCCGCAGAATTAATTAAAAACGGTTTTTTTCTCTATTTGCGAAAATTTTTGCGATAAAAACACCAAGGCTATAGCCTTGCCGTTTTTTGGACCAAAAAAAAAAAATCTCTCCGATTTGCGATTTTAGCGTCTCTAATTTTTGCTTGAGTCCATACCTAGTGCGAAACCGCGCGAGAGCTCTGTGGCGCTGCTGGTTCCCGCAGAATTAATTAAAAACGGATTTTTGCTTTTATAGTGCGAAAAACCGAAAAAACGGATTTTATAAAAATCGAAAAAAAACACCAAGACTATAGCCTTGCCGTTTTTTGGACCAAAAAAAAAAAATCTCTCCGATTTGCGATTTTAGCGTCTCTAATTTTTGCTTGAGTCCATACCTAGTGCGAAACCGCGCGAGAGCTCTGTGGCGCGCTGCTGGTTCCCGCAGAATTCCATATTAAAAACGGATTTTATAAAAATCGAAAAAACACCAAGGCTATAGCCTTGCCGTTTTTTGGACCAAAAAAAAAAAATCTCTCCGATTTGCGATTTTAGCGTCTCTAATTTTTGCTTGAGTCCATACCTAGTGCGAAACCGCGCGAGAGCTCTGTGGCGCTGCTGGTTCCCGCAGAATTAATTAAAAACGGATTTTATAAAAATCGAAAAAACACCAAGGCTATAGCCTTGCCGTTTTTTGGACCAAAAAAAAAAAATCTCTCCGATTTGCGATTTTAGCGTCTCTAATTTTTGCTTGAGTCCATACCTAGTGCGAAACCGCGCGAGAGCTCTGTGGCGCTGCTGGTTCCCGCAGAATTAATTAAAAACGGATTTTATAAAAACCGAAAAAAACACCAAGGCTATAGCCTTGCCGTTTTTTGGACCAAAAAAAAAAAATCTCTCCGATTTGCGATTTTAGCGTCTCTAATTTTTGCTTGAGTCCATACCTAGTGCGAAACCGCGCGAGAGCTCTGTGGCGCTGCTGGTTCCCGCAGAATTAATTAAAACGGATTTTATAAAAATCGAAAAAACACCAAGGCTATAGCCTTGCCGTTTTTTGGACCAAAAAAAAAAAATCTCTCCGATTTGCGATTTTAGCGTCTCTAATTTTTGCTTGAGTCCATACCTAGTGCGAAACCGCGCGAGAGCTCTGTGGCGCTGCTGGTTCCCGCAGAATTAATTAAAAACGGATTTTATAAAAATCGAAAAAACACCAAGGCTATAGCCTTGCCGTTTTTTGGACCAAAAAAAAAAAATCTCTCCGATTTGCGATTTTAGCGTCTCTAATTTTTGCTTGAGTCCATACCTAGTGCGAAACCGCGCGAGAGCTCTGTGGCGCTGCTGGTTCCCGCAGAATTAATTAAAAAGCGTCTCTAATTTTTGCTTGATTTTATCCCGCAGAATTAATTAAAAACGGATTTTAAAAAATCCGAAAAAACACCAAGGCTATAGCCTTGCCGTTTTTTGGACCAAAAAAAAAAAATCTCTCCGATTTGCGATTTTAGCGTCTCTAATTTTTGCTTGAGTCCATACCTAGTGCGAAACCGCGCGAGAGCTCTGTGGCGCTGCTGGTTCCCGCAGAATTAATTAAAAACGGATTTTATAAAAACCGAAAAAACACCAAGGCTATAGCCTTGCCGTTTTTTGGACCAAAAAAAAAAAATCTCTCCGATTTGCGATTTTAGCGTCTCTAATTTTTGCTTGAGTCCATACCTAGTGCGAAACCGCGCGAGAGCTCTGTGGCGCTGCTGGTTCCCGCAGAATTAATTAAAAACGGATTTTATAAAAATCGAAAAAACACCAAGGCTATAGCCTTGCCGTTTTTTGGACCAAAAAAAAAAAATCTCTCCGATTTGCGATTTTAGCGTCTCTAATTTTTGCTTGAGTCCATACCTAGTGCGAAACCGCGCGAGAGCTCTG
The DNA here is from genome assembly GCA_018344505.1 of Nebria ingens riversi. NCBI lineage: Eukaryota > Metazoa > Arthropoda > Insecta > Coleoptera > Carabidae > Nebria > Nebria ingens. The sequence continues at coordinate 125,693 of JADQWA010001073.1, forward strand.
TGGCGCTGCTGGTTCCCGCAGAATTAATTAAAAACGGATTTTATAAAAACCGAAAAAACACCAAGGCTATAGCCTTGCCGTTTTTTGGACCAAAAAAAAAAAATCTCTCCGATTTGCGATTTTAGCGTCTCTAATTTTTGCTTGAGTCCATACCTAGTGCGAAACCGCGCGAGAGCTCTGTGGCGCTGCTGGTTCCCGCAGAATTAATTAAAAACGGATTTTATAAAAATCGAAAAAAACACCAAGGCTATAGCCTTGCCGTTTTTTGGACCAAAAAAAAAAAATCTCTCCGATTTGCGATTTTAGCGTCTCTAATTTTTGCTTGAGTCCATACCTAGTGCGAAACCGCGCGAGAGCTCTGTGGCGCTGCTGGTTCCCGCAGAATTAATTAAAAACGGATTTTATAAAAATCGAAAAAACACCAAGGCTATAGCCTTGCCGTTTTTTGGACCAAAAAAAAAAAATCTCTCCGATTTGCGATTTTAGCGTCTCTAATTTTTGCTTGAGTCCATACCTAGTGCGAAACCGCGCGAGAGCTCTGTGGCGCTGCTGGTTCCCGCAGAATTAATTAAAAACGGATTTTATAAAAATCGAAAAAACACCAAGGCTATAGCCTTGCCGTTTTTTGGACCAAAAAAAAAAAATCTCTCCGATTTGCGATTTTAGCGTCTCTAATTTTTGCTTGAGTCCATACCTAGTGCGAAACCGCGCGAGAGCTCTGTGGCGCTGCTGGTTCCCGCAGAATTAATTAAAAACGGATTTTATAAAAATCGAAAAAACACCAAGGCTATAGCCTTGCCGTTTTTTGGACCAAAAAAAAAAAATCTCTCCGATTTGCGATTTTAGCGTCTCTAATTTTTGCTTGAGTCCATACCTAGTGCGAAACCGCGCGAGAGCTCTGTGGCGCTGCTGGTTCCCGCAGAATTAATTAAAAACGGATTTTATAAAAATCGAAAAAACACCAAGGCTATAGCCTTGCCGTTTTTTGGACCAAAAAAAAAAAATCTCTCCGATTTGCGATTTTAGCGTCTCTAATTTTTGCTTGAGTCCATACCTAGTGCGAAACCGCGCGAGAGCTCTGTGGCGCTGCTGGTTCCCGCAGAATTAATTAAAAACGGATTTTATAAAAATCGACCAAAAAAAAAAAAACACCAAGGCTATAGCCTTGCCGCCTTGCCGTTTTTTGGACCAAAAAAAAAAAATCTCTCCGATTTGCGATTTTAGCGTCTCTAATTTTTGCTTGAGTCCATACCTAGTGCGAAACCGCGCGAGAGCTCTGTGGCGCTGCTGGTTCCCGCAGAATTAATTAAAAACGGATTTTATAAAAATCGAAAAAACACCAAGGCTATAGCCTTGCCGTTTTTTGGACCAAAAAAAAAAAATCTCTCCGATTTGCGATTTTAGCGTCTCTAATTTTTGCTTGAGTCCATACCTAGTGCGAAACCGCGCGAGAGCTCTGTGGCGCTGCTGGTTCCCGCAGAATTAATTAAAAACGGATTTTATAAAAATCGAAAAAACACCAAGGCTATAGCCTTGCCGTTTTTTGGACCAAAAAAAAAAAATCTCTCCGATTTGCGATTTTAGCGTCTCTAATTTTTGCTTGAGTCCATACCTAGTGCGAAACCGCGCGAGAGCTCTGTGGCGCTGCTGGTTCCCGCAGAATTAATTAAAAACGGATTTTATAAAAATCGAAAAAACACCAAGGCTATAGCCTTGCCGTTTTTTGGACCAAAAAAAAAAAATCTCTCCGATTTGCGATTTTAGCGTCTCTAATTTTTGCTTGAGTCCATACCTAGTGCGAAACCGCGCGAGAGCTCTGTGGCGCTGCTGGTTCCCGCAGAATTAATTAAAAACGGATTTTATAAAAATCGAAAAAACACCAAGGCTATAGCCTTGCCGTTTTTTGGACCAAAAAAAAAAAATCTCTCCGATTTGCGATTTTAGCGTCTCTAATTTTTGCTTGAGTCCATACCTAGTGCGAAACCGCGCGAGAGCTCTGTGGCGCTGCTGGTTCCCGCAGAATTAATTAAAAACGGATTTTATAAAAATCGAAAAAACACCAAGGCTATAGCCTTGCCGTTTTTTGGACCAAAAAAAAAAAATCTCTCCGATTTGCGATTTTAGCGTCTCTAATTTTTGCTTGAGTCCATACCTAGTGCGAAACCGCGCGAGAGCTCTGTGGCGCTGCTGGTTCCCGCAGAATTAATTAAAAACGGATTTTATAAAAATCGAAAAAACACCAAGGCTATAGCCTTGCCGTTTTTTGGACCAAAAAAAAAAAATCTCTCCGATTTGCGATTTTAGCGTCTCTAATTTTTGCTTGAGTCCATACCTAGTGCGAAACCGCGCGAGAGCTCTGTGGCGCTGCTGGTTCCCGCAGAATTAATTAAAAACGGATTTTATAAAAATCGAAAAAACACCAAGGCTATAGCCTTGCCGTTTTTTGGACCAAAAAAAAAAAAATCTCTCCGATTTGCGATTTTAGCGTCTCTAATTTTTGCTTGAGTCCATACCTAGTGCGAAACCGCGCGAGAGCTCTGTGGCGCTGCTGGTTCCCGCAGAATTAATTAAAAACGGATTTTATAAAAATCGAAAAAACACCAAGGCTATAGCCTTGCCGTTTTTTGGACCAAAAAAAAAAAATCTCTCCGATTTGCGATTTTAGCGTCTCTAATTTTTGCTTGAGTCCATACCTAGTGCGAAACCGCGCGAGAGCTCTGTGGCGCTGCTGGTTCCCGCAGAATTAATTAAAAACGGATTTTATAAAAATCGAAAAAACACCAAGGCTATAGCCTTGCCGTTTTTTGGACCAAAAAAAAAAAATCTCTCCGATTTGCGATTTTAGCGTCTCTAATTTTTGCTTGAGTCCATACCTAGTGCGAAACCGCGCGAGAGCTCTGTGGCGCTGCTGGTTCCCGCAGAATTAATTAAAAACGGATTTTATAAAAATCGAAAAAACACCAAGGCTATAGCCTTGCCGAATTAATTAAAAACGGATTTTTTGGACCGTTTTTTGGAAAAAAAAAAATCTCTCCGATTTGCGATTTTAGCGTCTCTAATTTTTGCTTGAGTCCATACCTAGTGCGAAACCGCGCGAGAGCTCTGTGGCGCTGCTGGTTCCCGCAGAATTAATTAAAAACGGATTTTATAAAAATCGAAAAAACACCAAGGCTATAGCCTTGCCGTTTTTTGGACCAAAAAAAAAAAATCTCTCCGATTTGCGATTTTAGCGTCTCTAATTTTTGCTTGAGTCCATACCTAGTGCGAAACCGCGCGAGAGCTCTGTGGCGCTGCTGGTTCCCGCAGAATTAATTAAAAACGGATTTTATAAAAATCGAAAAAACACCAAGGCTATAGCCTTGCCGTTTTTTGGACCAAAAAAAAAAAATCTCTCCGATTTGCGATTTTAGCGTCTCTAATTTTTGCTTGAGTCCATACCTAGTGCGAAACCGCGCGAGAGCTCTGTGGCGCTGCTGGTTCCCGCAGAATTAATTAAAAACGGATTTTATAAAAATCGAAAAAACACCAAGGCTATAGCCTTGCCGTTTTTTGGACCAAAAAAAAAAATCTCTCCGATTTGCGATTTTAGCGTCTCTAATTTTTGCTTGAGTCCATACCTAGTGCGAAACCGCGCGAGAGCTCTGTGGCGCTGCTGGTTCCCGCAGAATTAATTTAAAAATATATATATATATATATATATATATATATATATATATATATATATATATATATATTTAGTTATATTATTATTACCTTTACAATTAGGTCTTATAAAATAATATATAAACAAACATACACAGCATTAGACAAAATAAATAGACACAATTGTTTTTTTTTTTCAATTTGACACTTGGAGAAATAATTAAATAAATAATTTTAAAAATAATAATAATTTTGTTTGGGCATTATTTTATTTCGATTACAAATTTCACAAATATTTCAAACATTTGCGCTACAAAGTTTCAAAAATTGGTTAGACAACATTGTTTATATATATCTTAAAAATAAACAGAGTTAACATTTTCACTTGCTATATTCTTTTTGGGTTATTAGTAATAAGTTCTGCAATGCAATTATGTTTTCTAAATTCAATTGCCATAAATATTAGCGCTCTTTATTCGAATATTACTGAGTCAACTGGATTTAATGCGCAAGCGTGATTGATATTTGCGCCATTTCATGGAATACTGGTGCATAAATTTGTCAACATAAAAGTACGTTTCATTTCATGTCATTAAGCACAAATATTCTCTTAACAATACTTAAAATAAATATTTAAAATGCCGAAAAACAAGAAGCAAGGTTCATCCGACTCCGATTCTGGTCCAGAAGATGTAAGTTCAAGCAATAACCTATGTTTTCATTGTTTTACCTCGCGTCTTATTTTGTTCGTCAAAGCGTAATCCAGCACCATCCAAGAAGTCCAAATCTGGTTCAAATCCAAGCAAATCGGAGACAGAAGAGGACTCGTGGTCAATTGGCAAGAACAGATTCGTTAAAGTCCGCGAATTTAAAGGCAAGCACTACGTAGACATTCGGGAGTTTTATGATGCTGGTGGTGAAATGAAACCTGGAAAGAAAGGGATCAGTTTGTCGCTTGATCAGTGGCAGTTATTGAAAAACCTCGTGGAAGATGTGGATGCATCAATTAAACGAAAAGTTTAAATAAGAATAACATACAAAATAAAATGTACAATTTATCATTTATGTTAAGATTATTTTATCAATAAAATATAATCACTTATATTTGTTTTTTAATGCTACTTATAGATATACAAATATATTTAATGACCTTCAGTTTTATATTAAGGTGGAAGTTACTATCATTGAAATTATTTCGGATATATAAATAAGTCAATGCCTGGGAATATATTTAAAAATTTAATATTGCATAATATATTACATAAAATTATTAACAATTGTCATTTGTATTCGTTGTTTGTCTTAAGCAAGAATAATGTTTAGCCATATCTCTTCTGGTTTTAACTAAAATTTTGTGTCCAGCACAGTCTAATTCTTCATTAAAGCATTTAGATCGACAACATTTCTTACACAATTTATACACGCATTTATAACCCTGCGCACAAAAGAAAATTTATAAATGGATCAAAACATTATTTAATCAAAAATTACCAAAGTATTCGCACAATTCGAGCAAGTATCACTTCGCTTGATTTGAACCGCATTCATTTTTTCTGGTCTTCTCATAATCCTTCGCAATTTCTTCATTTTCTTCCTGGTTATTTGGTTTCCTTCCGCGTCTTCGTAGCGTCGTTTCTTAATAAACTAAATGATTAAAAAGGGCAAACAAATTATTAAAACCAAATGTCTTACTGGTCCATTTCCTTCTTCAATTTCTTTGTTCTTCTCCTCGACTTTCTTCAAATGTTCTTCTGGTGGAATACGAACGTAAGACTGGCATAACCACGGCGGTAAAACTAAATTGAAACTATCAAATTCAGTTGTTTGGCTCCAAAATTGTTTGCCTTCGTGATACGAAAGGTATCGGTCTTTTAATTTCGATGAAACCTCACGAAAATCGTCTAAATTTGAAGCTGTACCTAATTTCATGCGTAACTCGAAATTTTCTTCTTGCGATAATCTAACAGAAATAATTTTTATTTGAGACAAAACAAAGCATTTTCTTGAATTTAAAATATTTATAGATTGAAATTAAAATATCTAAACTATTCAGTGTATTGAAATACGAATTAATTACATACAAATGTTGAAATAATTTAAACAAATGTCCACGAATATACGAAGAAGGACATGGGTACATTTGTGCAAGATCCAAATATTCGGACGCCATTTCCCACACAGGCGGATTTGAACCAGTGAACAGCGCAGGATTGTACAGATTTCCTTCCGCCGTCATCACCCCGTGTGCCCCCGTAACCGCCAAACATCTCTCTATATCTTCCAGACATTGGATGTTCCCGTTTGAGAATACAGGAATTTTTACTGCTTTTCTAATACATTTAGATTAATATTACCACAAAATTAATTACATTTTACAGGTTAATAATGTTTGATAACTTTAATTTAATTATCTAATAACAAGTTTACATTTCGAAGTGGGTACTCTAACCTTACTTAATGATATAAATTAATAATTTAAACGAATTTGTTTAATATTTGAATACAACACATATCCTTCGATATAATTTGTATAGCTTTGGTTTGAAATAGAAATTAAGATTGTATAACTTACCTAACTTCTGTGACGTAATACCAATCTGCAAGTCCTGTTAATGGCCCTTTTTGTTCCCGAGTTCGTCCGTGAACAGTTAACATTTGACAACCAGCTTCTTCTAGCATTTTAGCGTACTCTAATGTTCTTTGTAATTCTTCAAAAACTCGAATTTTACAAGTTATAGGTTTCGAAACACATTTGTGTAATGTAGTTACTACAAATTTAAATCATTAATAATTCAGAAACAATACTTTAAAAGCTGCTTGTCTTTAATTAATTTATAAATATACCAATATCTTTCAATAAGGCCCACTCATCCTGTAAAAAGGCTCCATAATGGCCCCGTTTTGCAATCGCCTGTGGACACCCTAAATTAATATCGATAGCATCACAGAACTCCTCGGCCAACAGCGCTGCTTCGAGTAACACTTTCGGATCATTGCCACAAAACTAAACATTGATTTTAGAATATAGTTTAGTAAACATATTTATAATACATACTTGAACTATAAGGGGACGGTCACCTTCGCAACTAGCAAGTGCTTCGTGTCTGTATTTTGCATCCCGAACAAAAACAGAACTATGCAACATTGGGGTATAACATAGTTGAGCACCGTACCGACGACTTAACATCCTCCAAGCCAATTCACTTGCATCTACCATCGGTGCAACAATGTACCGAGGTGATCCAAGTGTTTCTGTCCAAAATTTCATTCCGTCAGATACTTGAGTTAACATTTTACAAATAAATAAAATTACAACACTGTATTTCACAAATAATAGATTATATATATATATAATTTATACAAAAATATTTATATGTTTATTTAAATAATAGTTAGAATTTAATTTAAAAAATACATTTATATACACGTGAGGTTTCAATATGTCAAATGAAAATGACCTGTCAGGTTAAGAAAATCGCAACGTTGAGTTGTAGTCAACGTTGGTAATATAAATATATATATAAATGACGTCATTGGAAACTAAAGGTGTATTTATACTTTAGAATTTAGCGTATACGCGATTTATTTAAAAATGCGTGGTAAATTAATTATATGGTTTTTCTTCTTTATCAATTGCTATATGAAATTAGGATTTTATTTCAATTTATTATAAAGTTTCTATATTCACTAGTATTCGATAAGAATGTATATATATATATATATATATATATATATATATATATATATATATATATATTATTATTATTATTATGAAAAGAAAACAGAAGGACATACGTTTTAATATGACAATTTCCTTTGATTTTCTTAACATCTTTATAGAGACATTCCTTAATAAATTATACTTTATTGTTTGTTATAAATAAAATTAATCAAAATATACACAATAAAACATCTTTATTTAATGAAATGTTTCAAGATATAATAACTTTATCTTATTTATAATTTTGGACTTAAAGAGAGGATTTAGGTACATGATTGAGATATTTTGCACATCAGAAACACAGAATATGTTAGAGTTAAACGTTATTGGTTGGTGGTTCTGCATTATTTATAGTTCACGCGGTGAGCTATAAGGGTCGTGTGCAAGAACCACCGGCTATCACGGATATCGTGTTGGTGCACTCGTTTTGGCGGGACGGAGAGGCTGGATTGGACAGTCCGCTCTCACGGATCGGTGATAGTGTCGGCGTTTTCGGTCGGTGATGGACGATGCTACGCCGTCGTCTCCGATAGTAAGGCACCTGGTGGCGCACGGGACGCGGCGGCATAGACTGTGCAGGCCTCTGCATTAAGCTCAGTGCATCCACGAGCACTTGATCGCTGCTGGAATTGGATATTCTACGACGTGTAGGCGGTGGCAACGCCGGCAGCCGCAATTGTCGCCGTGATATTGGACAATCTATCGCGGTGATCGCGTGCGGAATTGTCCGATTGGGCGACGGTGGTGCTGTTAAGGGTGCACTGCACGGACGCACTATCTGAACACCATCAGACTCATTTAATTCGTCTGATGGTAAAGGCACGACTTGATTATTCCGCGGTAGTGCACTATTATGGTTTTGCTGCTGACGACCACGACGGCCATGCGTCCAGTGTCCAAACACCCGGAAAAGTACTCGAATTCGAGTTCCACCTAATCGACCCAATCCACTCGAAGCGCTTTCAGCGTTTTCGATCATCGGCATCGCTGGAACAGGTGTTTTTGTGCGTGTCTTGTACTTGCATAATGACAGCAAACATTTCGATTTGTGGACGGTACGTTCGGTAGCACTAGTAGAAGTGGACGGATCATCAGGACTATCCGGCACTGAGATACAACAGTTCCACTTGTGTTGGCTACGGATACGTTTCGTTGGGGTACCGGTGTCGGAAGTGCCAATCGTAACAGACCCGTCTTCCGAAGTCGTCGATGACGTCGTTGTACACATTGTTTTCGAGTTGGTGTCCATACGTGGCTCGTGGTTGCTACAACCGTTGCAGCTTTCTGCGTGACGTTCAAGCACCGCACACGCGTATAGAGAAACACGAGAGCGTTCTTGGCAACAGTGCAAACTTGACGGACGCCGATCGGTAGCAATCGGACAACATGGACTCGGTCCAGGTCGGGCCGCTTCAGTGGCTGACCCTGGTGGTATAACGTTTTCGTAGGAACCTGTTGCTAAACTGTCGGTTATGTATGACGCGCCAACATTTTGCTGAGCGTTTGCTGGACCTGCTGGTTGATTCTGCCGTTGAGTTCTGATGTATTCGTAAGTTGTAAGACCCAGAAAGGATATGTACACGTGGAAGAAGCACAAGTGTAGAAGTAAACCAGCGGTGATAGCCGCAAGGAGACCTAAGACTGCGACAACTACGAGGAATGCGACGTCACTGGAGACGAAGCCACCCGGTAATGTTGCAGAAGCTGGAGGTTGTTGATAAGAAGGAGCTGCAGGAGGAGGAGTTGTTGTTGTTGTAGTTGTTACTATGGTTTCAGTGTCGTTATGAACACTATTGCTCGAAGTACCGACGATTGATTCAGCGGCTGTCTCCCAGAGTACAAGCCACTCTGGTTCCACGTAATAGAAGATGATCTCGGCGACGGCTAGAAGGGCAACCGTGAGTGCGGCCGCGACCGCTGTCGCCACGCACATGAGGAACGGCGCGTAATTGCGTCCGCCAACGCACTGGTTCAGCCACTTGCAGTGGTGGTCGAAGCGCGCAACGCACTTGTTGCAGACGCTGCAGTGCTTGGTGCGCGTTCCAGATGTGTGAACGTTGCACAAATGACACCGGCCGTTCTCGATGACATGGGCGTGCTTGGTGCGATCAAACTCGGGAACAACGTGTGTCGCAGGACTGGCACGTAACTGTGCTTCAGCGGGGTCGAGCAGTAACGCTCCCAGATGCGATATGACGTGGAGCAAGTAAAGAGCGGCAAGTAAACAGCCAACGGCTGTACGCCAGGTGATAGACCGAAGCGTGGGCACGAGCAGTAGGAATGCGCCGGTGGCGAAGGTAGCGATGGCAAGCCACCCGGCGACCTGCAGCGGGTGTAACGGCAGCTGGAGGCCGTGCAGACGTCGCCGTTTCCGGTACTCCGCCGTCGGACTATCCTGGAACGAGCAGCAACCCTCGGGCTCGCTTAGCATCGCGCGTTAACGCCGCCGATCCAGCACCTCCATCCAGGATAACGGGGCGGACGGCGACAGCGACAGCGCCACCACCGGGCACCGTCACCACACTACAGCGACATGTTACACGTACAATCCGCACTCCAACAACATTTTGACACCTCGGCATCATATCCGCAAGCCATCCCGCACACATTCGTCTTCGTAGAAACGTGTACTTCAATTTCAAGCCTCTTACAGTCTTTGCATGAATGCAATCGCGTCGCTACAATGATACACACAAATACTCTTTGATCTGTCACATGTACCGACACACTCCACGTTATTTACCGCGGTCTATAAACAATAGGTAATAGTGCGAAACCCTTGGCTTGCCAAGTCACGTGCTTGCCTAACACAGTATGTGGAATGCGGAGCAAACACTGAACGTGGCGTCGCTGCGGCCAGTGACGCCGACGTCGCGCTCCGAATATCGACCGGACACCGAACACAAAACATCCCATTGCTTCGGCAAAATATGTCCTTCGACTATGTATATCTTACAATGTTCAATAGGAACAATAGCTACAACAAATACAATACTAAACAAAACAAAAACAATCGACGTAGTTACTTATCTAACATAATCAATAATGCAGTCAAAATTTATGTTAATGTTACTTTGACAAATTGTTCAAATTTTATACAAGAAAAAGAAATGACCATGGTATTAATTTTATATACATATCTGCATATACGAATAATATACATTAAAACTAGTTCTTATTACTTATTTTTTTCAACCGTCCTATATATTATTCAACTCTATAAAATTAGAATAAAAAGTATTGATTTTAATTGGCATTGATACCTATTCATATATATATATATATATAACTTTGGAAATCAGATATAACGAAACATGGGCGGTCATAGTTACCGCACAACGCGCTACACCAATTTTGTTGAGGGTGTCAAATTTAAAGACACCCATGTCCCGAAATAATAACTGATTATAATCTTAGTTTTAATTAAAAACAAATCAATTTCCATTTGTGGATTATCATATAATTGATAGCTACATATAACATTTCTAATACAACTGAGTGCTCTGTATATTATCTAGATTAATTAATTTCTTGGCAATAATTAATAAAATAGTCTTTAGAAATATGTCACGCTTATTTGTACCTTTGTACACGCGAGTTTAGCGTCATATTTTGAAATTTATACTCAATGAGAAGCCATGAAATACTTTGACATGTGATCACGAACCGAGATTGCATAAGATTTCTTTCAGTTATTGTTTCCGATAAAACTTTCTTAATTTTTGTTATGAAATACTCATTAAAAATACTAGAAGGAACGAATCCTTATAAAAATATATTCTACAAACAGTCTGGACGCAATTTACAATGGGTCTAAACGGTCTAAATATAAAATAGATTTAAGCGGGGTTATCAAGTTATCTTATATGCTCCACTTTTAGCTCTTAACGCTCCCGATTTAACACCGAAATCCAACATGAACTAACTGTTATATCTTTAACAGTTACTCGCTGATAAAAAAGAATGAAGTTTTGTATTAAATTTCAGTTTCACTAATAAATAATATTTTGTATATTTCATACACAACCTGTATTTTTTTTTTATTTATTCAGTTGTATAAAAAATGTGTTTTGAATAATTGCCGTCATATAGCAGGGTTGGACTCAAAATTTATAGTTTATTTTTAAAACATGTAATTAAGGGGAATTAAAACTTTAACAAAATATATTTTTCGAGTTATTAATTCGTATTCTGACAGTGTTTCCATCGTTAGTGTTGTTAAATGATAGGTTTGATTCAATAAAAACGATGTGTGCGGATTTGAATAGAAAATCGCTGGGGCCAAGCCTGGTAAAAAAAATAAAAACTGTCACTTCAAAAATCATACCACCCGTTGAAATATGATTGTTGTCAGTGGCGATTCAAAAAGAAACTAGTTATATATTGTAGTTTTTTTTTTTATATATATAAAATAAATGTCATTGTCAGGTGTCTAGATTTACAGGTAAAGACATTAATTCTGTAAACATCGAAGGACACACCTGGTATTCATTGATGGTGGAAAATTTTCCATGTTTATAAAAAAATTATAACGGTTTTGGAAAATAAATACTAAATTTTAGATTAAAACTCATACTTTTACCTATTATTATTAATAATATAATTGTTTAGATAATTTTAATCGACAATCGTTTTGCAAAAAAAAATATGGTAATTATACCTGACGTATAGGTAACAATGACCTTGTGGCTAAAGGGGCCCGTTTGTATATTTCTTGAACTAGTCAAGCCCCTTTTTCAGTAATCAATCACTGATTAACATATTTATAAGTTATAAATGATTAAAACCTCCAAATATAAGATTGTATTTCTTTTACAAATCGCATTTTGCATTAATAATCCTGCGTTTAATAGTTTTTCATTTAATCGAGTTATTTTTAAGAAAATTATGAGGAAAATAATTCTTATTCATCAATCTCAAATATAATATTCATTATACAAAAATAGGACACAAATCAATTTTTATTTCGAGCACGTAAACAAAATCCGGAAAAAAATGTCAATCATTTATTATTTTCCTTTCGAACTCTAAAAATATCTGCGCCGTTTCCGCGATCAAATTTTAATGAGAATGTCAGCAAATGTATTATTGACAAGTTGCTTATCAATAAATCAAATATACCAGTGATAAAAACGCAATCGCTTATCGCGTTTGAAAATCCACGTGAAAAGTTTCGAACACAACAAAACAGAAAAATACGCAAATGCGCTCGTAGGATTGTTTCTGGTTCGTCCAATCAGGCGACGAGAAACTTGCAGAAAAAGAGAGAGATAGAAACATGTGCAAATAAACATTTATATGTAATCTATCAACAATGTTCAGAAATCTAGATACGATAGCGGGGAGGTAAGAGGGGCATTCATCTCACACCTGTACAGAAGTGGGGAGATGTCTATATAAACATATATAATTCATACATGGGCAAACAAAAATCATATTACAAACTTGTTAGCTATTAAACATACAACAGAAATGTCAAATAAATAAATGTACGCATAAATGATGATTAAACAACTCAAGAGAGATTTGCGATACTAAGTGAAAATGATCGATTCGATTGTGATATAATTCAAATATTGATACGTTTTTTTTAGTGCATTTAATTGTTGTTCAGACGCAATTGATTATCAAAAGTGATTCAGTGTTGTTTCAAAGTTGAAAATTATGCCAAAGATTCTGTTGGCAGTATTGCTGGTGTCCGTTTTGACTAGAAATGTTTGGTCCGCACATTTGCTGACCCCCCATTCATGTTTGCCGTGTATTTTTTCGGCTGCGAATTTGCGAAATCGAATCGACGATGAGTCAGTTTTGACGCTTCCCAATGTAAGTATTTTAAACATTTACAAATCGACGCATTAAATATCATTTTTTCAAAATATAATACTACAATTATTTCAAACGCAAATATATATATATATATATATATATATATATATATATATATATATATATATAAATATATAAATATATATATATATATATATATATATATATATATATATATATATATATATATATATATATATATATATATATACTAAAAAATTGCACTAAAAATTAAGCAATATTTGAAAATTCATTAAAATTACACGATTTTTAAATGTCATGTACAGATATTTTTTACAGTGTAGATGTAGATCTTATATATTATACAAGACAACGGCGCACTGAATATTAGCATAGTTATGAAATAGAATGATCGCATAGCGACATTTATAAGATAAAATAAATTGAAATATACATGAGCATTCATTTGTTATTCGATCCTTCATTATTTTAAATTATGGTAAATACCAGAGGTCTGCATAAAATGGTAGAAACAAAATGACATCATTCACTAAGTCGATATACGCATTAAATCATTTTTAAAAGGCCAATCATATCTCAAAATTTAATAAAATCAATATAACATTTGATAAGTTACTAAAGTCCCCTTTTAAATATATATATTTATAGTTTTAAATCAAATTTCAAAATTGTGGACTAATTATTTGTGTATTACATACTAAAATATCTTAATTATCCATTCAATAATAATGGCTCTAGAGTGTTGCGCGTTTTGGACAACCTTAGTAAATTTTACCGTTTGTATGCTACGTTCAAATGATGCTCTTCCAACGTATACTAGATTGCACGGAACGTACTAATATTATTCATATTTCACTAAAGTACCGTACAAAGTAGCTAGAAAATAGACCTTTCACCATAATTTTCTCAAAAATGGTACAAATATGATCTGTAGATCTGAAAATTTATACACGTGCTTTGACGTTTTAGCAACAAATTATTATTAAAATTTTCAAGGTACATTGCTAATTAATATAATTTTTTAAAAGAAATTATTCTATTTATTTGATAATTGTGAAGGAAAAACGACATTTGCTAAAACAAAAGATATTAATAGCTAGCTATCAGTAATGAATGCATTAAAAATGCATGTGCCCTTTGCGCAATTGCGTTTTAATTAAAAATATTAACAACAGCAATTCATAAACTTTAAAATCGTTTATTTTATGTTGTAATATCAATATATACAAAAAAAACTTTCAACTGTATAATTAACGAATTAATTGAATGAACTCTGCCCATCGGATATTGACATTTACCAATCATTAAATATTATTATGTAATCAAAATATGCAAATGAAATGAAAAATATGTTATTTTAGAATGGTGGTCACGATCGAAATGTTGCGCATCACTATTTTATGGACTTGGACAAAGTTCGCGATAAAGCGCGCGAAATCGCTGCTAGGGAACTGTTGCGTAAGTCATTAAACAGTAATAGCGCTGAAGATAGTGGCGATAGTGACGTCAGTAGGACGTCAAGTATGGTGCCGAGTAAACAGCAACGGCACGAGAAACGTTACGTGAGCTGTGAGTACGCGTCATTGCCTGTCCGGCATACCCGAGCGGCCGAAGCCAAAGAATCGGATTTATATCGGCAACGACAAGCAAGTAAACGCCGTTCCGCTGTTTCAGATCTCACACTGTGCCATTTCAAGATTTGCAACATGGGACGTAAACGTACCACACGCTACTTTATCATGAAACATCCATCTGCGTCATCATTTTCATCCATTGAGAATTAAATTATTTATATATGTATATATACATATTAGTATACATTTAGTTAAATAAAATTTTCATCCAAAAAGATGCCCAAAGTTCGATACACTAACCACATTTTAAAAAAACACAATTATATTCAAAACAATCGTTATATTTCACTTGAACCTGTTATAAATAAAATACAATGTTTTGCGAAATATTATCTATATATGGTTCATGTTCGACATTAAAATTTAGTGGCCTGAGCTCAAAAATAGAGTATGTTATATGCGTCAATCTACTATGTATCCTGCTCAATGTATTTTCGATTTCAATATCGAACTCACCTTTAGTGTTGTTGAATTAATAATAGACCAATGTTTCATATAACCACATAACGCAGGTGTGTTTCGCTATAACGCGACGCAGTTAAATCATACTTGTTTTAGAATATGATATATGAAAATATGTTTAGCGCTATTTCGTTTAGCACGTTGCCATATATGTTGTCCGAGAACTTGTAGTATATGTGTTACATTTCCAAATACATTTAGTGTTAACTCACTATATAAGACTGTTTCTTTCGATATCATTTTGTAAACTATACTTTGTAAATTATTTCTTATAATTAATTAAAAAATAAACCTTATTATGTAGTACAATTAAAGGTCATGTCTTTTATTATTATTAATTATGTATCGTTTCATCACATCTATTTATTATAAGAACACATGACGTCACAAAATCTAGAACCCATTAAACATAAATCCCAAATAAATAACAAATCCTATTCGACTGTCCCACAGTACAAAAACAAATATTTGTATATGTTTACTCAATTTCAATTAGACTTGATTTCATTATTAATTCTATTAATTTATAAAAACTGAAACCCAAAATAAAAAGGCAAACACAACTTATAAAATAATAAATGATTTAAAGCATAAATATTGTATTTTTAGTTCAATTGTATATATTTTTCAAATTTGTAATAACATGTAATAATTTATAAATATAATTTTTAGCACCAATAAAGCAAAAATACATATATATATAAAACTAGTTGATTTGAGTATAAAAAGCAATCACTACTATTTGTTATTAAACGAAAAGAAAAGAAAAGT
The DNA here is from genome assembly GCA_018344505.1 of Nebria ingens riversi. Lineage (NCBI taxonomy): Eukaryota > Metazoa > Arthropoda > Insecta > Coleoptera > Carabidae > Nebria > Nebria ingens. Next base: position 141,731 of record JADQWA010001073.1, read on the forward strand.
GCGAACTTGGACAACAAATAAACTCAGATCTATGATTCCCTGATCCGCAACACTCTATTATCAATTGTGTTTTTTGAAATTCTATGTATAATATGCAATAAGGCCACAAGCTACACGACATTCAGCATGCATAATCTAACATTCGAGTATTTAATATCGCACAACGAATCATTCTAGAGTGACGTCACAAGGTGGTCGCCATTTTAATTATTTTTAACATATAAACCTAACAATGTTTTTTATTGATACTGACGTTGTACACTAATTAAAATCGACAAAATTAAATGCGTTTGTTATATTCTGTGTACTGGAGTTAGATTTAGACACTGAATTCAATTTGCGTTAGGTTGTTTTAAAATGGCGGCTCTTACGCGCTCTAAAATGACCAAACGCCAAATCTATGTTGTTTATTGTGCTGTTAATGTAATTAAATAATATTTAATTTCACCGCCAAACTCTCCCTGCAAATTAAACAAAACAAAACAATTAATTATTGCGCGGATAAAGTGATCAATAGATCTTTCAAGTCTCCGTTTAGGTCATCCTGAAAATGAAAAATTCAGATTTTAAAGTGGGTGCTTCCCAAATTTGACACATAACCTATATATGTATGAACTTTGAACACTATATTATTTTTTAACCATTCCGAAAAATATTTCGAAGGTTTTTTTTTTAATGTAAAAAGAAATGTTATAAAAACACAATATGAAGGAACAGAATATGCCTTGAAGTACTTATATTTTAGGTGGGGTGTTTTTTTTGTTTTTTTTTAATCGACCAAGGCCATCAAGACTTTCTTGTAATCACCGGAAGTATCGCCCTGAAAAGCACCAAGTTTCAATACAAGCTGTGACACATGCAAACGAATCTTCTAATTAGTTATTATTTGAACTTAAACCAGTCGTCCTTTTATAATTTTAAATTATTTTAAAGTTTATATTTATTACCACAAATTAAAACGCATTAGAGCTGAGATGTGACGTCACAATCTCCCAACCCATATAGCCTATTCAAACAATCTTTAATAGTCTAAACTTCTGCTTTAAAAAAAACAACACGAATATTAAAAGCAATTTGTCAACATTAGAACCAAATATATAAATTAACAAACTTACAGGTGTATTCTATAAGTTTTCAAGTTAACATTTAACTTGATTGTTTTTATATTATAGATTTACAGTTAAATGTTAACAAAAACTTTACAGAGTACAACTTAATAATAAAAGGAACACAGTTCAACTATAATATTCTATAGCAATCTTCATACATACATATATAGCGGTACAAATGTGTCATCTTTATACAACAAAGCTGTCACAAAAAAAAACACAAAAATGCATTATTTAAAAAAAAAAAACGTAACACTATTAAATCATAGAAGACTACTTGTCTACTGGGGAAATTCCGCAGGAAATTGCACACACAATAAAAAATGAATTATGCACATCTTGTTTTAAATTTTATAGTTTCTACGATTATATTTAATAATTTAACATTTACATTCCTTTCTTGTCTATAACATTGATAGATATGTTGTGTCAAACCTCCTTATAGCGGAGGTTTGACACTACATATCTATTAATGTCAAACGCGCCAGTGTTGCAAACTGTCGAAATAACACGTACTTCAAATTAAAACCAAATACAAATATTATAAAACATCGTTTCGATCAAAGATCATTTATTATCGCAATGATATAAAATTTGTATTTATTTTTATATTTGTATCAAATATAATTAAAAAACAAAACGTTGTTTATGTTTTTCGTCGCAATGCGTAGACTATTATTGTTATTATAAACAAGATGTGAATAAAATGCCATAAACAATTTAAAAATATATATTTATATGATAATGCACGCCTAGTAAGCAAAATCAGAAATTGATTCATAAATAATTCATTCAATGACGAGAGTTAGTGATTCAAAACTGGTTATATGACATATAAGATTTGAGCAGAATGAATTTATTATTATAATTGGTGCATTTGCAGTGATCTACTGTGCTAGTTTTCTAAGTACAGAATAAGAAGCCGGTTACATGCGTATAATTAGGTTAGAACACAAAAAAGAGGAGGTGCACACTTTAGGAGGTCGAGCATTCATTTTTTACCTAAGTAACTAGAAGCACACTATTATGGTTCATCCGTAAGTGACGCCATTGGTCAAAATGACCAATAGCCTCACATACTAGTTTTAAACATGAACCAGGGTTGCTACTACATTAATTAAACTTTAGACGTCGAATTTGTGTAATGTGTAAATTAAATAGAAAATAATAAAGGTTTTATGATGCACTCACTGATGCTGACGTCATTTTGACTAGTTTATACGTACCAATGAGTATACGTATACTCATTGCACGCGTTAATCATTGTACTATATTACGTATTTTGAAAATTAAGCGAGATATTTTATATATATAGACAATAGTGTGAGAAAGATAACGTAATTAAATTAAATACCCGACTCCTTAAGGTGTGCGAATTGAAGTTAGATTGCTATAAAATATTATAATGTTCAATGTAGATATACATATAGATTAGTGTAGAATATAGTTTGATTTGAAATAGAAAAAGTACTTACAGCGATCCAACTCTCCAATGTCTTGCCGTAGCGATCGAGGAATGCTTGTTTGATGTCGGCCAAATCGATCTCAGATCGAGAGACGATGATACGGATTAAAGTTTTGTCTTTTGTGCCCATTCCAGCCATGCTCTCGTGCAAGCGTTCCGCGAAGAAACCTACTTTACTCTTTACGCACTTGACTGCAAAAAAACAAGAACCAAATGTCAATTTCTATACACATTTGCCTGACTGACATTTAGTAGTTTACGTACATCGAACATTAGTTGAACGTAGCCTACTGTATAGGCAAAATCAAAAATATGTATATACAAGACACGAAGTAGTAATACTAAATAAAATTTCGTAATAAAAATAATCTTTGAACTTTGACGTTGCATTATTAGACGAAATAATAAATTAGCATTTTTATTTGTTTACGTGATTTGTATATTGTTTAGTGTTTATATTTTGTGTCGACAAGAAACAGTGGTTGAATAATTTAATATGAACACACTGCGATTCCCTGAATACTAGTTTGAGTATTTACATGTTTAATTTTCTTCTTGTTCGTAAAAAAATGAATCATACATTGCTTTCATTTTATTTATTACGCCATGTTTGATTTATAATTTACACCTATGCATATTTGTATTAGAAATTCTAGTTAGAATTTATTAATTGCAAACAGCTGTTTAAATAAATATGAATAATTAACGAATACTCGGCAAAAATTACGAAATTCTATATGACAACTAATACATTTTAGTAAACGTACATAAACGCCTACAAATACGCAACCCGCCATGCTTATCAGCTAGTTTGATTACTATAGTTGCGCTATCTTTTATTAAAAATAAATCGTTCACATAACATTTTCTATATGTGACAGTACTTAAGTTAAAACAACTTCAAGAACCCTAACAAATGGGATGGTAGAAAACCTTTTTACATCCATTCCCATCTTCACCATTTAACTTTATCGCTAAACCTTGTAAACATTTAAAAATGAATAAAAACTTACCGATTCCAAGAAGTCCTTTCTGGATGCTACCAGAAAACTCTTTTTTGATAGCATCTTCAATGTCTTGGCCACTAAGTCGTTCATATTCAGCGAATGTTTGGCGAAGTTGTTGGTAACTACGAGTGACGAGAATTGCATTGAACGATGACTCTTCAGTGCCCCATTGTCCTTCCCCAGCGGATATTAACTCTTCGGCATCAGCAACCGCTTGGTCCTGATCAACGCCTTGGTTTTCATCTCTATTCGCCTAAAATTACAGAAAGCAATATTTTATTTATGACGCACTGCAGATGTTTTGAAGCGAAACAAATACTTTTATAAGCATCAAATTGATTTTATTAAAAATAATCAACCATATAAAGGGTAGAAAAGAGTTTTGATATACAAATATAAGCGTTTAGATTTAATTTTCTATAAGAAAACATAAATGAAATAAATACCTGGCATAATGACACACATAGACGTTTGAAGTGTCCAGAAGTGTCTCCTTTTAGGTCGGATTCTAATGCTTTTCCATATACTGCAACAAAACATTCGAAAAAATTATGAATTTCAATTTTTCTCAATTAAACCTATAACTATATATTTATTGACATGAAATAATAGTCTTTAAATGCGGCAAATTATAATAATAGCTTACATTGTTCATAAAATTGAGAAATAGTTCTGATTCCATAATTAGACAATGTGCAAAGAATTTCAACAATCGCCTCTTCGTCAGTTCCAAGGCCGCTGACGGCATCATGCAGTTCCTTCGCATAAAAATGTGGCAATGGGGTCATTAGTGCGACGATAACATCTTCGAATTTACCACCGAGTTCGCTCTTCAACTCTGAGATTAAATCTTTTCCGTACGACGTTTTGAATGTTTCGGCGATCTCGAGACGCTGGACGATGCCACGACGGGCCAAAACATCGATGATTGCTTTTTCATCGGTACCGAAACCTTTCATTGCTTTCCTCAACGTGCCAGCATCCGCAACGGGGTCAAACGGATCAGCTGGGTACACGGTTGGGGTACACTGGAATAAAGAATTAAAGGTTTACATTTTATTTTAGTTATTCGAATGTAATGCATCTTAAAATACAACTTATAATTGTGTCAGTGCATTGCTACTAGTATTTTTAAGGTTGTATGTTTCAAAATGGCGGTCTAATTTGAGGATAGGGAAATAATTACATGCGTGTACTTTCCATTTCAGTAATTGAATGTATGATAATTCATACGCATATTGAATTTATTAAAACACACCTTATGTTATTATTTATAAGGTAATGTAGCTAATTAAGGTTAGGTATTTTGAATTGCCGGTTGATTATTTTTTGTTTATTATAAACAAATGTATAATTGATATTTATTTGAGAGTTTATATATTACCGCATTAGGACTGCATTAAGAAATGTATATTCCATCGCGTTTTCGTGAAAATTAATAAATATTATCAGATTAAATACGTAAAACGCAAAGTATAACTAGAAAATCAATACTAATATTAAATAAATGTTTTTATAACAAAATATCCGGTTGTCTGGAAAGTTTACGGTTACCAGAGGCATGTGTAACCATAAATAACCATGATTTCCTGGTTGGTTATGTATTTAGGATCTTCTGGTTATTTATGGTTATCAAAAATGCATTACTTCAATTAACCATGAGTCGAGCTTTTTTATATTGCGTGACTACGGTCCTGCTCAAAGTTCCGAAAAACAAAATTTTATACTTAGTTAAGTTTTTAACAAGTCCGCAACCAAAGTTTATAGTTATGTATGGCGGCTAAAGTAACTTTATACGTAAAATTCATATCTCATGACAATAAGACCAAAAATAGCGTAATTCAAGTTATATAAAAGATATCTTAACAATTTCATACATTTCATGGTGAACGATTTGTTTAAATTGTTACCTTGACTGTGAACTACTCATCTATTTTTTACGCTTTGAAATATCCTTGAAACCGTCATCATTTATTTCAAAAACAAAAAAAAATCTATATTTTATTTCATGTTTTTAAATATTACAAAAATTTAAGTATAATATTGATTTTAATCAAATTACTTCAAACGATAGTTTTAATTCGTAGCTTGCTGTGTACCTCAGTTATGTTAGTAAAAATAGTTTAGTATTTTAACACTCCTATATATTAGCCTATTTATAGATATCTAAATCCGTAACATATATAATTATGGTATCAATATTGATGGAAATAACAATTATAAATTAAGGTCAAACATGCACGTATTTAACTCCATAAATTTCCCCCAACAAGCTTTATTAAAATTTAAAATATATGTGCATCTAATTAGTGAATTAACTGCAGATGATAACGTAATCTAAAAAGAACTATTTTTAATTGTTTTATCGCGTTGTACAAGAGTAAATTGCTAATAACAAATGTCCTATTCTTATTTTAAGTATGAAAGCAGTTTCTATTGTTAGACCTTGTCCTACTACAACGTAATACAACATAACAGTGTTAAGATTTAGTCATCATTTAATTTATATTACATTACAAATGGCGTTGCAAAAAAAAAAAACTATTTGAATCATATTTAATTTGTTTCGAAATATTAGTAGAGAATAGCCATGAACATGAAAAGAATTTATTGAACTTAGAATATATTTTAAGAATACAAAAATAACTCAAACACATTTCTGTTATCTGTTGTTGAATTTAAGATGTATTTCTATAAGACGTGTTTACACAACACAAAATGTAGTGATTACTGGTTTTCAAACCATAAAAAAATAATTGAATTTCTTCAATACTAAATATATTTTAGGGATGAATCGGAATTAATAACTATTGTTACTATTCAAATAAAATAAAATCGGTATATAAATTTAAATCAAACAAATAATAACTTGAATGAAGCAATATTTGAGTCATATAAACAAAAATTTAAAAAAAGTGATAAACATATTTGCAAAATGAGTCAACACATAAAAATACCATTTTCACTTCTTTTAATCATTGTTAATCATTCGATGACTGATTATTCCCGCAACTATGACTACGTGAGTCAAAACAATTCTAGGTCAAATATAAAATATTCAAATTGCAGCTCTCCTACAACTACAAATCAATTATTATCGACAACTTGTATTTTACTCTATAACATAAAGCGTAAACGCGTTTTTATTTTTTATCGGTCGACCGGGCACCTACTTTTATATTTTCATACCAAAACCGTTGCGGTTTTCGGTGTTCACCATTAGGCAACCGGAAACCCGATAAGCTAATGCAATGCGGGAAAGTTATATAACAATACACAACGAGAAAAAACAAACAATTGTTTGGTATACGTTAGGACCGGTTCTCATAATAAATTGACTTACCTTGAATGGATAATATTGAGCAGAAGTCATTTTGAAGTTTGGATATTTTTATCTAGAAAGAAATAAGCAATTAATGTATGCAATAAGTATAAACGTTGAACGAGAATTTATCATTCAACGATATAAATATAAAAAGTAAAAATCTATAGGGTTATGTAGGTGTTAATATACCCACGTCAGAAAACATGCATTCGTCTTTAGACTTTTCAAAAGGTCGCTTAATCTAGCATATAGAATAGAACCGGATATAACGGCATTTACGGATCCGGTCATTTGAGTTGAAGTGTTATGATGGAAATTATATTACATTTTTTATCAAATATATAATACGCAAATATTCCTCTGACTACGTGGCGAAATTGTATAAATTATTAAAATAGTATAGAATTATCCGGTTTAATAGTTTGAAAATATTTTTTTATAAGCATATTAATAATTTCATACAATTTTCGGCACCGACAATATTTTATTTTTAATTTGTACTTAAATAAAAGAGTTTTCGAGAAAAAAACATTTGACCAAACAAAATGTTACTAACAATCTGTTATAATGAAGTCATCGACTGTTATAGAATCTGACTATTTTGCAATACGTATACATCTTAATTCGTAGCCTATCCGTGATCTTTTTTATTCATGAATACGCAATATTTGCATAGAAACTACATCTTGTTGAAACTAGTAAACATACTATGATATAAATACGTATTACGTTAACAATCAATGTTATATAGATTTAAATGTTTTATTTACGATAAAACTTACGTTTTTGATTGAAAATGGTCACACCCACAGACAGAATGCCGACAGTACACTTTCCAAAACGCCGGGTTACACCACGTACACTCTGAGAACAAACTTGGAATGACAAAACGAGAACTCTTTTTATAACATGCCGAAGGTCAGAAAGTAGACATGCGCAACAACCACACCGGTCGCCGGTATCGACTGTTGAAGGCGTCATTTTTAATTTATAAACGACTGACTCAGATTTCATAGGAAACAATGATTATTCTTATATTTATTACTTTATACCATACGATAATGTCTCATTTATTACTGCACACTATTACAAGAATTAATATTAACTAACATAGGAATCCCTTTCTACAAATAGGGATTATTATTTAATCTTTATGATTTGAGTTCTATTTCAAAACGTTATAAGATTAATTATGATTTGGAAATAACTCCAAAATTAAATATTTTCACATAAATTAATAGAAATATCTAGTTGAACGGCAATTCATATAAACACCTTCCCAGTATATTAAAAATCCATGAAACATAACCCAAAGAAATGATTTTAGAACAAATAAATAAGATATAGATATTATGCCTTTATTTTCTGCCATAATCCATAATAAAACAATAATTTCCAGATGTGTTCTTCATTATATAAAAATTAATACAATTGGGAGGAAATAATAATAGAAATTAGATGATATTCTGCACAAATTGGTAATTATAATACTTAAAACGACCTAAATTATTCTTCCAAGAAGAAATATTGGCCGGCGCGTTTTTGCTCAACATCTTTTACGGATTGTAACTTGTTTATCCGAGGCCGGAAGTTGTTCGGATCACGTCTGAACGTGATGCCCAGCAACTCTAAGAACCGATTCATACCGGCGAGTAGTGTTTGGGGAGTGTGCGCAGTCGTGTTCACAGATGGGGAGCCTTCAAAAACGATAACGCGATCGGCTAGATATGTAGCCATTATAAAATCGTGCTCTACCACAAAACCAGTTTTCTTCGCATGTAGAATGAATCTAAAGGAAAATGTTATAACTATATAATATTGAGAGAAGAAGCGCAAGTATTAAATTAAGATGTTGGAGCTGTAAGGTAGTGACGTCATAATTTCAGAAGGAAATATTAGTTTGATGATTTGTACTTTAAAATGTTACCTTTTGATCACTTTTGCGGCAACTAAACGTTGTTCAGAATCCAGATAAGCGGAAGGTTCATCCACCAGATACACATCGGCCGGTTTACCTAAACACAACGTCATAGCGACGCGTTGCAATTCACCTCCAGACAGGTTCTGCACTTCTTGATCGATAATATCATCAATGCGCAACGGTTTCATCACATCCGCTATAAACTATACAAACCAATATAACCACAAACTAAACTAAATCTAAACGTAACAAACCTGAGGGTGGACATAAGCGTCTCGAATCTTATCATGTAACAAGTGTCGAACTAATCCCTGATACTTGGGACTAATCTTCTGCGGTTTGTAACTGATGTGGAGTTGTGGTAATTCACCGGAGCCTGGATCTGCTTCTAGATTTCCGGCCAACATCCTGATGAATGTAGTTTTTCCAGTGCCGTTTTCGCCTAACAGAACTAAGATTTCCGAATCGGAGAATTGTCCTTTATCGACGGTTAGTTTGAAATTGCCCATGGTTTTCGACATGTTTGGATATTCGTAGTGGTTCATACGTTTCACTTCTTCTTCGGTTGCGGATTCAGCGACCTTGAACACAAGCGATTCATCGCGGAATCGTAGATTTTCCGTCGGCACAAAACCATCCAAGAATATATTGATACCTAAACATATTTGCGATTTAAGTTAATCACTCCATATCGTAGTGTAATTGCTAATTGTAGTTTATTGCTCAAATGTGACTATATTCTTTAATAAATACAAAAAGTAAAAATAAGTTTGAGCAAAAATTAGTAACGTACCTTCTCGGACGGAGAAGGGCATAGTAACAACTCCGTAAGCACCAGGAACTCCATATAAACAACAAATAAAATCAGAAAGATAATCCAAAACAGACAAATCGTGTTCAACCACGATAATAAATCTGAAAATTACAAAATATATAATAATAACGAAAATGTGGGTATTTATTATAACACCCGAAATAAAATGTTTATTCGGTTCAAGATGATGATTTTATTTTCGGATGTTATCATTCTTCTAAAGTATTACTTGCTGGGGTGAATAAGTGATCGAATGGTCAAAGCCGCATTTAGACGTTGTTTAACGTCAAGATACGAAGAAGGTTCGTCGAACATGAATATATCACCATCTTGAATGCACACCATAGCACAAGCAAATCGTTGCAGCTCTCCACCGGATAAAGCAGCAATGTCACGTTCACGAATATGAGACAAATCTATATTTAAAATAAACATTACAAAACAAACAAAGTGTTAAAAACGCATGTGTTTATTTGCGATTTAATCGAAGAAATATATATTTAGTCTCACCCAACATCCTGCAAATTTCTTCTTGATGGCTAATTTCTGTTTTTTTATTTAACAATTCCCCAACAGTACCGCGAACCGCTTTCGGAATTTGATCCACATATTGTGGCTTAATTAACGCTTTCAAATCATCTTCTAGGATTTTTGTGAAATAGTTTTGCAACTCGGAACCGCGGAAATAACTTAAGATTTCAGTCCAATCTGGCGGATCCTAAATGTATATATATATATATGTAGTTCAGAAACATTGTGAATTCTATGTGGAAACTTCTAACTTACAGTGAACCGACCCAAATTAGGTTTTTGTTTGCCGGCCAAAATCTTCAGCGCTGTAGACTTGCCAATACCATTAGTGCCAACGAGCCCTAGGACTTCGCCCGGACGCGGAATAGGCAAACGATGGAGTTTGAACGAATTTTTACTGTAACGATGAGTTGTGTCTCGCTCTAAGTTACTTGGCAAATTGATAATGGTTATGGCTTCGAATGGGCATTTCTACAATTAAGTTAACTTTAATTGTTATTTAGTGTAGATAATTACTAACTATTATAGTGTTGTTTGAAAGTTTATTGATAGTTGGTAACAAAACACGCTTTGTTTAAGAAGCTTTAGTGTTTTGCAGTATTATTTGACAAACAAAAAATGTTTAATATAGGAAATGTTTGGATGAAATTAGTTGTTAATTTAAATATATATATATATATATATATATATATATATATATATATATATATAACTATCAATGGTTTAGTCGATTTATATGACTGACGTCACAGTACAACTCAATAAATTACAATATGACATATGGAATAGTCTTACCTTAACGCAGATACCACACCCAATACACAATTCCTCCGAAATTGATGCGATTTTACTGTTGGGCGAAACCTCAATACACAATTTGCCCATACGGACAACGGGACACGATTTCTTGCATTCTTGCCTGCAACGTTTCGGCTTACATTTGTCAGCATTGACGATCGCAATACGCGTTAATTTATCCGTTTCATCTGTGAGCTTGCTGCTCCTGGGCATTCTAGAGACACACGTAAAACCACTGGTATAATCACAAGAATTGACACAAACAAAACGTGAGTTATTGAGTAACCTATATAACCACGTTTTCACTAGACATATTGATTTGTAACACAAAAATATCTTACGGTCTTGGCATTATAAATGTAATAAGTGCAGTATTATGTACGGTATTAACATTTAATTGTGGAAAATGGTCAAAGTAGACAATCACCTGTCAGAAAAGTATGTTACCACAACTTTTTAGACAGCACCAGACCCGATCAACCGGTCAAAGAGAAATGTCGAACACTTACATTGTACACTCACCAGACAAAATTCAGTCCCAATCCACTTAATTTTTATTTTGCAAAAAGTCACATCAAATAATTCCACACTAATTATTATCACATTTAATTAGTTCAATTAAGAAATTACTACTATAATTTCGTCAAATAAATTGAAAACAAATATTTAAAATAAAGTTTGTTTAGGAATTTTTTCTATCAAATGTTTTTCGTCTGAAAGAATTTAAGTAGCGTGACATTTGTCAAAAAGAGAAATCATAAAAATCCTTTTTTGGACATTGTAAAACTACATAAAATTACAAAATAATGGCAAAAACAATAGACTTAGAGCTTAAAAAGGTGTGTACAAAAATAACAGAAGCTTCAAAAGTAAATTTAGAGTATCCTAACCTATATATTTGTTTATAGGCATTTACAGAATTACAATCAAAAATGATAGAAACTACACAAAAGTTACGATTATCCGATGCACAAATCGAAAATTTAAAACGGGATAAACAACATGCTGAAATTACAGAAAGGTACGCTGTAGATTCAATCGAAAATAGTGACGTCAGTAGCCGTCATTTTTGTACAAATAATCCTATTTGATTTTGTATTTATAGAGAAATCTCATCTTTAGACCCTAAAACGAACACATATGATTCTGTAGGCCGTATGTTTGTACTAACTGAAATTTCCGAAGTGAAAACTAACCTCAAAAAACGTCAAACTACAGCGGAAGAAAAGATTAAAACGTTAGAAAGTAATAAAAATTACTTAGAACGTAGTTTAAAAGACGCCGAAAATAATTTGCGAGAAATGGTCAATCAGAAAAAAGAATTAACATCATAATCAATAACTAATTTAATACACAACCGTAAATTTTGTATTTATTCGAATTATGTAACAATAATGTCCAATTTTACGTTTTGCATCTACATTTATGTTATTATTAGCGCTTCATTCATGTCTCATTTTTATGTAAAAAGAGCAATTTGAACTCAAGTTGAAGTGTAGCTTTTCATTACCTCAAACATATATTTTAATAGTTACTACTAAAATGTTATTTTTGCAATTATTATAACATCAATTAAACAAAATAACTTTAAATAAAACCATAAAAACTAATTGAGGTGTAATTCTAATATGGCCGCCGAAACACCCATAACCTAATTGAGCAAATTTATATTTTCTTATTGCTATTTAATAAAAAATGTGCTTATATTTTCTTTTGTTTACAAACAATAAAAACTTAAAACAACATTCTATTTGCGTTAATTTATTTAACATAAAAAATATCAAGAATCTTGATCGGCGTTTTCGAACAAAAGTTCTTTAGGTTCTAACTCATCAACCGATGAAGGTTTGTGTAGCAATTGAAAAATGCCAGTGCCAATTGGCGCTGGCATTCCCATAATTATATTTTCGGAAACGCCGTTGATTTTATCTACTTGACCATAATAAGCAGCGTCGAATAGATGATCAGCTGTTTTTTCAAACTAAACAAACAAATTTCAATTAACTTTATCTTCGTTTATTTTTGTCGAAACTTACCGATGCTAGATTAAAAACGGATTGTTTCATTTTCGCCAATCCAAAGCGCGTTATCCCCAACACCTCACCGGAATGAGTCATCTGTGAAGATAGCAACATCATATGCCGGTAATCAACGCTCATACCGTGGTTCTCCATAACTAATTTGATTTCCGTCATGATTGTCTCTCTTGCCGCTTCAATACCAAGCGTATTATATACTTCAATCGTGTTATTTGAAGTGGTACATATTCCTTTTACACCATACGTAGCCATTACTTCACGTAAATTATCGCCTTCGACGCAAAGGTGATATGTCGATACACCTTTAATATCTTCGCGTGCGATTACAGCACGGTTTACACTTGAAATACCCTGTTCAAAAATCCTATTATTTAAAATGAAACTACAAGAAAATTTGAGTAACTAAATAAATTATATTCGCGTTTCGAGCTAGCCTCTATCTGGTGGCGGAACTTCTAAACTAGATCATGACGTCACAACTAGTCTCTACCTATCTATATAAAACATAACTCTTTACGTGGTATTTTATTATAAAATCATATGTTTAATTACGAGTAATCGAACTTGAATGAAGATAGCCGAATATATTTATTTAGGCGCGCATGCGTGTTTATATTTATGAATGTACCTTTATAACAACTTGAGGAATCAATTCTTTTAGGCTTTGTAGCACGAAATTCAAGCGATCATCTGCGCTTTTTGATGGGGCGTACACTGTTACGATAGAGTCACTAATTACTTTGACGTCATTTGGTTTTAGTTTCAATTTTGATGTACAAATACTGAAAATAGTAATATATGTACAAAATTGCGTGCAATTTGAGTTTTTTAATCGTTACCTGTAACGAATAGTTTCAGCATTTACTTCTAATTGAAGTAATTTAATTCGATCAATATCTAATTTGATAAGCAAAAAACATTCTGTTGGTAAATAAACTTCTTCGATATATGTTGATACCTTTTAAAAAAAAGTTATAATATATAAGAGTAGTACGTAAATCAAAATAATAACTTACTTCTCCAAGAGTTGTTTTTTCTATACGACTTTTAACTCTTCGCGCAAATTCTTGATCATTCGTAATAACTAACGCTGCTTTGATGATCGGGGTACTAATTTTTTTACTAGCGTTAATAATTTCTTTTATTCTATAAGAAAATTTACACAAACATAAGAAACTAACACTACGAGAATCTGTTAAATATTTATACTGAAAAAAGCTTTCAAACATTTGCAAATTCATTTAACAGATATGCTCAAACTGGGTGAATAATTATAAAATATAATTGCCAAAATTATTCATACATGTTCATGAGGTTAGGCAACAAAACCAACCCTAAACTTACCTTGGGACACCTTGGGTAATGTTCATAGAAGCAACTCCAGCAAAATGGAAAGTTTTTAAAGTCATTTGAGTTCCTGGTTCCCCAATACTTTGGGCAGCTAAAGCCCCAACGGCTGTGCCTGGTTCGATGATGGACCTAACGTATTTTTGACCACAAGTTTCCAAAAATGTAACCAATTGACTACAAGTCAATCGTTCGATTTCCATTGCTGCACTGGCTTTGCCATAACGCGTGATGATTCTCCCTACTTTTTCAGCGACTTCATCCATGAAATTACTACAAATATGACGAATTTATAAAATCAATAATGTTTGTTATATAAATATTAAAATCCCAACAAATATATTCGTTTATTGCTTATATTCGAATTAAATATAGTACCTCAATTCTTTCTTGAAGTCGTCGTTGCAGTCGTTCAAAGCTTCTGATTGTAAAAACGATTGTGTAGCTTTTTTGATTTGCTCTTCATCTAGAGCTTTTTCATCTCTGTATGGATGTTTAGCTTGTGTGTGTTGAAGTACTCTGTTAAAGTCTACAGGACAATCTTTGCCTTCCATGTATGTTGGATCAAGACCGTCGCATCCATACATAAACTGGACAACGTACCCGTCTGCGTTTCGTACTGTTTTATCGTAATGCACCACTAAATCCTCCAACGACTAGAAAAATAATTTTTAATCTAACAATTTTTTGAGAAAAATAAACTTACTTAAAATAAAAATTCAAATTAAGAAAAAAATAACTTGCGATCTATAATTAATGAAAATTACGACGCAACATCTATTTTTATTATACAATACCAACAATTTTAATTGAATAAATACCTTAACCAACCGCCGCTGCATGTATCCGGTTTCGGCAGTTTTTACAGCTGTATCTACGAGACCTTCACGTCCACCCATTGTATGGAAAAAAAATTCTGTTGGTGTCAGGCCTGTATAGAAACTGTTCTCAACGAAACCTTTAGCAGCAGGCGTTTTAGCTGTTTTAAAAAAATTAATCCATAAATATTGAGTTATGTCACAAAGAACGTTTAATTTTAAAAAAAAACTAACAATGATGTCTAAAATGTGGAAGGGAGCGATCTTCAAATCCATTCGGTACTCGTTTGCCGTTCAGAGCTTGTTGACCGACACAAGCGATCATTTGCGATATATTAATAAATGATCCTTTCGAACCACACAGAGCCATAATTAGAGGACTATTCGTCGAATATAACTCATTTGTACATGCTTGACCAGCATGTTCACGAATAACAGATAATTCTTTTAAGATAACTGCTTCTAGAGATTCTTCTTCACTACAACCGGGTTGGCAAGGCAATTTGCCTTGAGCTGTCGCTTTGATATATTCGTTACATTTTGCGTAGCTATTATACAATAACACATATTACAAAATAAATAAACAGTCGAATTATGACATCAGATTTTATTTTGTACGGCACTAAATTATTAAATAACTTACCCATCACTAAGTAGTTTATTTTTCGCTTTAACCAAATTTTCTCCAGGTGTAACATCTCCAATTCCAATACTAAACCCTGAATTCATCAAATAACTACTCGCCAATTTAGCTAAAAAATAAATTTTAAATAAACTTAAGCTCAGCAAACATTTATATCACTTTACCTAATCTAGACATAGATCTTATAGCATATTCTTGACCAAAATCTCTTAAAATAACATAAAATATATTTCCGCCTTTCGAACCAGACCCTAAATGGCCCTTGTCCAACATCCCAGCTAACAGCTCTGAATTTCGAATAATCACATACGAATCTTTGAAACAAAGCTCTTTATTATGCGTGTACGCTTTGCCCTTTGCCTCTAAATTAGCTTTGACCGGACACGATTTATTTGGGCGTAAAATTAAACTGAATATTTGTTTGCCTGTCCATAATCTGCGAGGCTAATAATATTTATTAAAACTTGAATGTGTTATGATTTCATACACTAACTTTCAAAATGGCGGGCGGAGGTAGTTCTATGTTCATGGTGGCGTCACTACCTGATAGTAATGTAGCTGCAAGTTGAGACGCATGTACGAAATCCATAAAGTTATCTTTTTTTGTTAATAAGTATGCACCGGTTAAAAAATCTTGAGTGGCTGCTATTAAAAGTTCGCCATTACGTGGGGTGACTAAATTACTTTTATTCTAAAATTAAAACGTTTTAAAACATATTTATTATTCGAAACACATTAACATACCCCCATTAGAATAAGGGCTTCCGCTTTAGCTTCTTCCGTTTGTGGTAAATGTAAATTCATTTCATCACCGTCGAAATCCGCGTTATATGGTGTACAAACGCATTCATTGAATCTATATTGAATAAATTTGATGTAACCGAAACTAAACGAATGATTCTAGTTTGTGTATGTGAGATGCGCATGCGTACTACTTACCTAAAAGTTCTGTGTTTGTGTACTTTCGCACGATGTGCCATAATTGACAATTTATGTAAACTTGGTTGTCGATTAAATAAAACAACGTCGTTATCGCGTAAATGACGCTCAATCATATCGCCACACTATTAAAAATATATAAATAATAATGCGAAATATCTATAAAATATATTGAACTCACTTTAAGTTCTTGTGCTAGTTTTTCTCGATTTCCGTATTTTAAGTATTTTTTATACAAACTGCCTTTTTGTTGCACATAATTGGCGCCTGGCCAAACGTCGGGTCCGTTCATAACTAATTGTTTCATTAGAGCGATATTAGCTGGAATAACACGTTCAGGAAACGTAAGGATTTTCGCGACATGCATCGGAACCCCAACCTAATACAAATATAAAAATCATTCATTGCTACACTTGGAAATATTTGTGCAATTTACTTGGTCTATTTCAAGATTTGGATCAGGTGAGATAACAGTACGAGACGAAAAGTCAACACGTTTCCCTGATAAATTGCCACGAAATCGGCCTTGTTTTCCTTTTAAACGCTGCACCAATCCACGACTAGGTTTTTTTTGCTATTTAATACAATAAATGAAACAAATGCACAATTGATAATGTGAGAAATTGATTACCATCATAGCTAGTGGAATACCGGACACTTCACTGTTTATATACATGGCGGTGTGAAGTTGTAAAAAATCCCAACCGTCTTGGTACATATTCACAGACGCACCAGATAACCGGTGTTTTTTTATTACGTCGTTGATTAGAATTATTTCAGATTGCTTCATTGTTAAATCATCTTCATTTCTACAAGAGATTACTGGTGTTATTTCGTATCTTATATAGATTCCATTATACACGCGCGCGAAATAATTAAATTCAAATGATATACTTACGTCCCAGCTTTCAAATCGGATAAAACAGAGGGCCGAATACAAACTGGAGGCACTAACATTCTCGTAAATATCAAATCCTTAGGATGAGCCCTAGAAATTCAATAATAAATAAACACTAATTGCCATTTGTGAATGTTTCAATATATTAATTTAAAACAAAATTAGTCATACTTAGTTGAGTTCATAGCTAACAGTGGTATATCTTCTTCGGGAATACGCTCAAACAGTTTGAGAACCTCAATTGGCGTCATTACTTGTATTAAACCACTATTTATCGCAGCCTGAATTTCAGGATTCATTTCAACAGCAATATTGAATTCAGCTGCAAAATAGACATAGGTAAATCTGATTTTTTACTTAAATTTCTGAAAATACCTAATTGTTTTTTTACGAGTGGATCTTTGTCTTTTTTACTTCGATATTTTTCGTGGACGATTTTCAAAAATGAACCCCCAACTGAACCTGTTTTCATTACACCAGTAATTTTCTTCACAATGCCATTCAATTCTTTGCAATTTAGACATTTTGTGATTTTTTTCGCTTTGTCTATAACTTTTTTACGTATCTGTTTTTTAACCATGTACGAAAGATGCGGATTTGATAAACGCGATCGGTACAGAATTTTGTCGGGTTCGTTTAAAAGTATATGAGAACATTTCTAAAGATAACATTTTTAATAAAACACATTAGAAAAATATGAATAAACAAAGTCTTCCATTCAAAATATTAAACTTAAACTACAATTTTCTCGAACAAGAGTTGGCAATACTCGAGTTAGAATCTATTTTGTTTCTACAACTAACTAGATGAAGAGACAATTTAAATAAAACAATAATAGTCAAATAATTTTGAATGGGAGACGAAAAACAGCAAGTAAAAATACCTTGCAAATAGTTTGTAAAATACAGATAATACTACGAAAATACCCGACATGAAACACAGGTAATTCTAGATCTATGTACCCAAAATGACCCGCACATTCGTTTAGACCCTTGCCACAAGTTTGGCAATTAGCACCTTTTTGATTCGTTCCCTAAATTATATAAACACAAATAAACAACTTCAAACCACCATATAACTTAAACAATCAACATACCATCCTGGGATCCAAGACCCCGTAAGGTATCGGTGTACGCTGAACATCTTGATTATACAAATTTTTAGAAACAACTTGCAAAATTGCTTGTTGTTGCATAGATTCTGCACTTTCGACTCCGAAAGTGACATGGGAACTAATTAAACATTGTATCACTTGTGGTTTTAATAATAATTTTATAGGCACTTACATTTTTTTTCCCACGTCGGCTTGTCTATATAGCTCTTTCGGCATTTTAAACACTTATCCACTACATAAAGTTAATATTTACATCACTTTCAAATGATACACACATGTGCGGTTGACAAATGTCAAAATAAATTTAACCTTATTTATTATAAATTTATAAATATTAAAATCACAAACAGCACGAATTAAATATTAAATTTAATTAATTCTATTATAATATCGTATTTTCGATTAATAATAATATATAGTAGTGCTATTAAGAAAAATAAATAAATAGATTATAGCAGATTATAGAAAGTAAAATGTAATCAGAATGAGATATCAGTGTTGCCAGGTATTTTTTAGAATCCTGATCTAATAGAAAAACAACTAATAAATGTTTAATGGTCTAGTTATGAAAGTATTTTCAATTTAAGAACTTTAATATAAATAGTGTTATTGAAAATGTAGGAATAAAGTAGAAGTTTTAAGTTTCGTTACTAAAAATTTATTGTAGACGTTTTAAAAATCAGGAAAACTTCAGGGAAAGCTGGCAATAGCGTGTGCGCATGCGTGTTTTATTTTTGAACACGTATTTTGGCATTTGTGATGTTTGTTGCCAAACATGCCAAAATGTTATAAATACGTAGAATAAATACTCATAAAATGATAAAAGATCTTTATCAGTATAATTAAATGAAATTTAATCTCTAAGCATAATATTTAATGAAAGATTGCTGTATCAGCGTTAGAAATATAAAAATAAATTTTATTTCGTTTTTGTGTCACGGCAACACTGCAAACTTCATTCTATATATCTATTCCACGCATTTGACACATTTCACTTTATCCGTCTATTTGAGACGTGTCAGAAGACGTGTGGCAAAAGTTTTTCTGTTTCTTTTAAAATTTTGATACACGAAACAAAGTATTGTTTATAAAAATGGCACCAAAACAAAGGATGCGCATCGCTAACGAAAAAGCCATGAAAAATGTTACGTTACGGGGTAACGTACCGAAATCATCGGTGAGTTGTTTATAAATTTTGACCATATTGAGAGGGTGTATTGACTGATTTTGGATATTTAGAAACCCGCCGAGGATGGGTATCCTGTGGGACCATGGCTTTTGGCACTGTTTCTTTTCGTTGTGTGTGGTTCGGCGGTTTTCCAGATTATCCAGTCCATACGCCTAGCGTAGGAACAATATGTTCCCTGATAATTCTCATTTTACAATCAAATTTATCATTTTTATTGTTAATTATTTTTTCATAATTGTCCGCAATTTAGATTTAAGAAACAAGCATTTTATTTTTTAATTCAATAAATTTGTCAAAAATGTGACGTTTTGATCTTTCTCAAAAAAAAAAAGTTAACTGTACTTTTGAACAGTGGTGACGTTATAGACGGTGCCTCACTTCCCCTAGTTTTAAAACTAACTAGTTGAAAGGACGTTCTATTGCCCACCTCGTATTTTTGAGGCCCCTGTTTGGAGCCCGTTTCTAACGCCGCTACTGATTGTTTATATATATGCGTTCTTCAAGATATTTATCTTACAATTATTAGTTTTTTATTAAATGCGTTTATTCAGATGTTTATACTCAATGTACAACCTAAAATAATAGCACAAAACTGTTTGATGATAATGTAATCTTATATATATATATATAGTATTGTTTTTTCTTATTTTAAAATAACCGCTACTGTAAATACATCTAAAATTACATATAAATGTAAATTTGGGATACATTCCATATTTGATTAAAATTTAATAATTGTATACTGTTTATTTTTAACACCTTTCGCCATTTGTTTTTATTTTTTTAAACTTATTTTACAAATTTGTGATTATGCGATATTCTGTCTATAAAACCCCAAACAAAATTCGGTACGAAATATTTAACAGTATTCAACATATTATTTGAATTTCTATTAGGCATATTCTGTAACATATTTAGCGAATATTCCTTATTCAGCAAATAAATGCATATCTGTGGTATTATTAAGTAATCCACGGTGTGATTTTGTTTATACCATTTGTTTAAACGTTTCACAATCTCAAAACATTGGTCAGAAGTTAACTAAAAATATTTAATAAAATATTTTTTACACAATAAAATGTTCAAATTACCTTTTGTGCTATCCGACGAATAGTTATTTCATCTTTTAAACTCAAAACAATATTTTGTCTGTGATAACTAATCCAGGAATAATTGTCTCCTTTAAGATATAGATGTTTATATTGTAATTCCATTAAGTATTGCACCTATTTTTGATCGATTAATAATATTTAAAAAATGTATTGTACAATTAAATTTACCTGCGTCAACAATACGTCAATCATTTTACTGGAATAAAATTATACCTATACTAAATATATGATTATATTTATATAATATTCAGAGTTTATTCAAATACAATTTAGTTTAGAAATAATCTAATCAGTACACCAAATTTAATAATATGCATATATTGCTGGGTTTTTAGGTATTATTGGGCAAACTTATTGATTAGTTATTATCATAATAAATTAATTAAAAAGTAATCGGTTTATAACGAAAATAAATATGCAACTTGTACTAATTTTAGCCTAATTAGCTTGGAAGATGTAAACATACTAGCAAATATTTGACTTTTATGAAAGTCAAATCTTTTTTAATTTTTTCTTGTAGTTCGGGGTCAACGATAGTATTTTTTATGTAATATTTACGAGTATTTACGATAATTATACATACATCAATAAATGAAATTGATTTCGTAACAATTTTTATATTCTAAACGAATTATTATTTTGGTGTAATGAATTTTTCTGTAAAATTCATTCCATTACGTCTATTGCACTTATTTTAGTCAATTTATTTCTAAACTAAGTAAAAAACAACGAATATGATTATAACATTAAAGAAAAATTTATTTTGAATCTAATTACAACACTTATTATTTACATAAAATACAATTTGAAAATCGCTCAAATCAAAAACTGTTAAATGAAAACCAAAACTGGAATGTAAAAATAACATGAACAAAAAGACACAGTTTTGAGTGTATAATCAAATAAAATCGATAAATATATTTTACACAAATCATGATTATCTACACAATATTCAACATAATTTATCTAATATTGATACATGACACCCTAATACCTTCTACAAGTTTTTTTAATTTAAATTTTACAATTTATTACTACGACCATTTTAACATAATAAAATAGCCACGATAATCCAGTATTTTTCAGAAACAGTGACAGGAATAATCAAAGATTGTCCCATTTTTATAAATTCTCATTTTAAAAATACAACTCATGTATGTATTAAAGATAACATTTGAAACGTTATATTTTTATGTCAATATGAATGATTTAACAACGAAACATTAAAAAATTATGTAAATTATTGTTTTTAATGAAAATCAAAAGGTTTATTCAAAAAGTAGTAAAATTGTTTTTAATTGTTTAAAAATAACATTGTATGCTATATTTAAAATGATTAAAAGTATATGGATTAAAATAATTGTAAAAACCAGCTATAAGAATCACAAAATTTAGCTTTATCGCGAAAGTTTATTTAAAATAGATAAAATACTATTTAAAACAGTTTAAACAAAAAATATAAAACATTTTGGATGAATAATAAATATAACTTATATGGAATTGCAATAAAATGAAAATAAATTGCAGTTAAATCATATTTAAAAAGAATATGTACGCATTCTTGATAAACTAAAAGTTATATATCTTAAACTAAAATAAAGCTGTAATCTCAGAGTCTAGTTAGACAAGTGTACGCATGCGCATATAAACTACATTAATTGCATTCTAAACCTTATATAAATGGGAGCTATTTTTGAAACAACCAGTTAAATAATGAATAAAAAGCTGAAAGTCCAAAAAATACTGGTTCATTAACGATTTTTCACACTTTAATCTGTGAATTTACGGTTGGGGTTACGTCCGAACAAAGCCGTACGAATTTGGGGCACCAGTTGCATAGCAATCAATTCTAAACGTGCTTCTAGAGTGTTACTGATCTTAATTTTGCCTCTTAGAGCAAATAATTCAATGCCTCCGCAACAATCGGCCGGCAAATGATTATCTGTATCGACTCTCATAACAATGTCCTTACCACAAGCGCCCTTATATTTTTCAGATACATCAGGAATGATACCTTCGACGATGTCTTTGTCTTGGGGACGGCAACGCAATACAACGGGATTTTCAAAGAACTACAAGTCAAATGTATTGATGTAAATATGATTTTCCCATTGTGACGTCACAGGAGTTAGTAATTAATATGTAAATAATAACAATAAAGGATCATATTTACTGTTTCATATTATATTTCTTGCTTTTATTTGTCACTGCCATCGAATGGTAAGTCACAAAATAATAAAACACCACTTATACAAATTTACGTATTTTATAAACTGAGGTTCGTAATTTTGTTAATTTAATATCTCGACATATAACAAGCAAACACATAGACAGCCACAACCTATGATAAGCGAAGGTCAGATATGTGAGTCCTTCTCTTGGTAGTACCAAAAAAATCTATGTCGCACTTAGTATGAATCGCGAAATGTGTATATATATATATATATATATATATATATATATATATATATATATATATATATATATTATATATAATAAATTAATTTGCGTATCATTTACCGATGTATCAAATTTATATTATGTATAATTTAAAATTTCCCGCATAATTTTGCGATATATAAGTGTTACCAACTGATTAATGACAATTTTTTAAAAATTATTAAATAATCGCTAAGAAATAATTGACAATATTGTAAATCGATGATAAATAGTGATAGAATTACGAAAATAAATTCATATGTAATAAATTCTATTTGAAAATATAAAAATAAACAAATGTTTTTGTTATTATCCCTCAATTGGTGTTAAATGATCACTTTTGTACTAGTATACATTGAATAAATAAAATGGAGTAAACATATTTGGGTCACGAGATTCAAGTTAGAAGGTCAAATTAGCGTAATAAAACAGAAAATTGTATTTACCTGGTACAGCGCTTGAAGAACCAATGTTTTTAGGATCTCTGTATAACGAGGGGTGTCCCTAGTTACCTCACCTAGCCGTTTTCGTGCTTCATCCAAAACATTCCTAACATGATCTTCTCGAACTTTTAACACCTTCAAACGCGCTTGATTCAACATATTCGACGATTGGCTATAATAAAAATCGAATTCAACACCTAAATAATCAAAAACCCAAGGAAATCTAATACATTTTCTTTTGTAATTCAACTTGTTTCTCCTTCTTCTCATAGTACTCCATAATTTTCAGCCGTTGTTGCTGCACCAAACGTCCCTTTTCGATGTTGAATTCTTCTTCAGCCTTTGCATCAATTTCCTCAGCTTTTTCATTAGCTTCTTGCTCAATGAAAGCCATCATATGTTTGATCTAACATTCATTTAATCGTTTAGGAAATATATGCAAAGGACGAGTACGAATTTAAGTGTTTTTATACTTGCCTGTTTTTGTACATCTGCATCGCTGAGAGCCATGGTGATTTAGTTCTGTTTTGCACAAGTTTACACGAAAAACTAAGTTGATTTCAGTGAGAAATTCAGACAACGCCTACTTCGTTTTTAGTGGAGTAGTAATGTGACGGATCATATGATCGAAATTAATAATCAAATCAACTACTACGTTCAAAATAACAAAAAATATGTAAAATACTTGTTTGAACTTAATAAATAATATTATTTTAAACTATAATAAGAATTGTACTATATATGAAACATTAATTATTATATTTAACGTTTAAAGTATATCATTTGACTTGAGTAGTGACCTATATTTGACAGTGTTTGACAGATGTCAGCTTGGAGGTTATAGTGTATACAAATATATTTATATTTGTGTACTGTTCAATTTATAGGTAAAATATATTTCATTCATATCATTTTATTGTCTAATTATCATTTTCTAATTACATTGTTACCTTATTAAATTTTATATGAAAATTTAAAAAGGTTAGAAACTACTTTTTTAATATATAAAAACGTATTTATACTGCAATATATTAAATTATTGTTTATATGTAGGCATAACACACTAAACAAACATACAGTTTAGGTATTAATATTGTGAAGAAGTTATAGGAGCATATTACGTTTGTGATGTTACCTAGATGTAACATGTGACTAAATGAAATTCTAGTGAAATAACAGGGTATTTTATTCAGTTAGTTGCGATTTGAGTGTAATTAATCATATTTAATATAGTACACGAATCATTGCGTATGAAATATGAGTAATTAGAGCTCTCGGAAGATCAATTCGAGTACAAAATGTGATTTGATATGTTGTAGTGACGTCATGTAGTCTATATTTCGTTTGGTGTTTCCATATTTTATAGAACAAGTATTGGTAAAAGTAATAAATAGAAATGTAGCTATGATGGTTTATAATCGAGCGAATTATTTGGATTTATGATGTTTACGACAACCATCACTTGAAGCTGGTCTCGGTTGTGCACGATTAGCACCACAGGTAGCAGCGGTATCGGAATCCGAATCGGAACCAGTCGTTAAGTCGTCTAAACTAGAACAAGAATGACAACCACCAGAACGTGATTTTCGATTCTTGTCACTTGATATCGACACTCTTTGGCCCTGATTCGTTGAGAACTTCGACGACCCATAAAATATATTACACATGACGGGTATGCACGATGTGATGGTTTGTTCAATTCGCGAATCCAACGTATTATTCAACATTATCTTATCCTTCTTACAATACATCATTACCCCACCTACCAGATCTTTATCCAAAGATACCGAATCCATTGTTAATCGTGTTCTTTGTTTCGTTTTATTGTAATAAAGTCGTTCTAAATTCGGAAGTAGAGTTTCAATAACACTTCGATCGGATTTTTTACAACGTATCTCAACATTTGGTTCCAGTAACTAGAATTAAAATGTTTATTTGACTTAAGTAGTAGGTGCAAGAAAACGCACTTTAACCAGTTAATATATAGAATACATGTGCACAAAGATGCTAATTAATGTAATTAATCTTTGATTTTATGTTAAAACCTATTTTCATGCTTGATATTAAAAAAATAAAATAAATAAGCTTCTAGTGTGACGTCATTCGTATACTCTATTTTCAGCTCTGAATGTACCAGATTTTAAAACTTAGCGTAATTAACAAGTATTAGTATTAAATAATACACAAATCAAGTTAGGGTGTGCGATGACGTCACATCACGCTATTACGATTAGTAGATTGAAATGAATCCTTTTTTTTATTTTTGAGTTTTCGCTGTTGGTATTAATTATGAATATAATCAAAATTACCATTTAATTTGATTACTAACTTTATATATTCCTTCTAAACATAAAAAATTTAAGATATCGGTGTGTTTCCTTTCGTTTTTCATATCTTCTATGACTCGTTCTTTAACTTCAGTTGTTATTGAGTTCAAATGCTTATGCTTAACAACTGATTCAGATAATCTGAATTCCTTTGTTAACAAAGCTATTTTTCTAAAATGTTAGATGATAAAAATATGTAATTCTTACTCTAGCATAACATTTACAAGGTTTTAACATGATATGTGACGTTGGTTAGGAAATATATTGATGGCAAAGATTAATTTTGCGATATTTTTGATAATTTTATAACTATGAATGTTCATAAGCGTCTGAATTTAAATGCGATTAAATGTGAGCTAATTTAGCTTGGCACTGATGTAAATCAATGATCATTGCATGTTATTCCCTTGTTGTGAGTAGTGATTTACACAGCTTCAGCATTTAATGTATGCTTTTCCATTTTATCAAATTCGCGAGTGACTTTTAGACGGCCTTCTTGAACTATTTCACCTTTTAGTATGTTAAATTCTTCTTCAGTTCTCACGTCAATTTCATCTGATTTTTCGTAAGCTTCTTGCCAAATAAATCTTATCATATGCTTTAACTAAATATTTAATTAAATTTTAATTTAAGTATTAGTTTGTTAAATATTATTACGGCTTTTTCTTCATCATATACTGTTGGCGCCTGTGTTGCTTTCTTTTTCATTTTCGTTCATCAAATTTGAACCAAAAGTCACAAATAAATAAATGAATTTCTCTATTATGGAATTAACCATGGAAATTTGTTATAAAGAAACTTATAAGCCTACTTAAGCTACAATTTATTTAACAATAAATATAATTATCTGAATTTATATATTTATACGTTGTTGTAAAATAAATTGTTTCTAGCTATGAATATGCATCAAGTTGGGGTACAACCTCCTCCCCCTCAACAACCGCAACAACAGCCCCCGCAGCCCTTAGACAACATATCGAAAATAAAGTCTCTAATTGGCCCCTTAAAGGATACTTTATCTGTAAGTTGGGTACATTGTTCACATTCAAGCAGTAGCTGGTTATTTTTTTAGTGTTTTTATTATTTGTTATTTGAAATTTTAAGGGCACTCTGAAAACTGCTGCACAAACCTTGAACCAAAATAGTCAAGTTGACGTCGGTTCAGTGTAAGAATGTTATATCAAAATTTGTTAATTCATACATTTTTAATTAATTTTTTTTAAATTTAGTAAAGGGGTCGTTGATGTCCCCATTCTACGATTCGATAAAAGTTTAGAAGAATTTTATTCTATCTGCGATCAAATCGAACTACACTTAGTAAGTACCATTATTAGGGTGGCAGAAAACCTTTTTTTTTATATCCATTCACAAGTTTAATTTTTTCAAAATGTAAATTAATTGCCACTTAGACGCATGCGCGTCACACATACATAGAATGAACATATTCGACTAAATTCGCCTAAACTCGATTATATCCGAAGCAATAGCTTTTATAGATTGAACTACATTGAGAAACATATTTAGGGCGCATATAATAAATTATATAATCCTGTTACTTAAATAGTTTTTTTTTTTAATTAAAATTTCTTTTTCTTTTATAGAAAACTTCTATTAAATGTATTAGTCAAAGTTCAAGTTCACATCGTTATTTATCATTACAAGTTGTTCCAACTAGGATGGAAAGTCTTCCAGGAATGCAGGACCCTCCGTTGACTTACCCACAATTCCTTGCGACTGCAAGCCTCCAGGTTGCATATACTAAAGAAGTACATGATACTTTAGTAGCAGCCGCCCAAAATATATCTCCCTCGGACTAATTTATACATTGTAAAATATAACTTAAGTAGTTTTTTGTATGTAATATTTAATAAATAAAAAATTCAATCATTATTTATGTATTTTCGGGAAAATTCGAACGAAATCGCTCCTGTGCATCAAATACAATTTCATTTGTTTATTTTGCAATCATTTATCATGCGCCAAATTTCATTGTAAATCAAAATTTTAAGTATGTTCTCGCTTTGGTATATTTTTGCTGCTTATAAAGAATTTCGAGGGGAATTTAGTCATGAGGGGGGCGAAGCACCAGCGGAAGAAGAAGCACCAGCAGCAGGTACATTAATTTATTTTTTATTTTGACAAGTTGTTTGAAATTTGAAAATATTGGATGTACATTCAGATAAAACTAGTAATAATTAACATTTTAATTGTTTCATTATCAATATTTTTTTTATTTGGATAATAGAATAACTGAACGCAACCAGAAGAACGTCAAATTTATGATTGGACTTAACAATAAATGGATGATTTTAAAATATGAACTACTATACAAATTATAATTTTCAATTGGTGAAACATTTTTAAATAAAAAATAAAGTTTATTAATTTATTATTGCGTTGAGTTTTAAATTAATTTAATACATAAATATATTAATTACAATAAGTGGATTATTAAAAATATATTATTGGACTTAACAACAAATGGAGGTAACTTAGAATTATTGAAAAATTCTAAAAGTAAACTTGCACTTTCGGTTTAATTAGGAGGTTTTTTCATGAGGTGTATACGAATCTTTAATTTTAATTCTCCTTTGTATGTTTGGCAATTGTTGAGAGAGTATTTACAGACAGACAGACACACAACCAGACGTTATTAAGTAAATACGTACATACATACATAACGTCATTTCCATTAAATGGGGTGGCAATTGAGACATAGTAAACATAAAGTAATTTTGTTATTTTTATTTATCCTGGCTTTTAAGCAACTTTAATACATGATTTTTAATTTGCTTCAGAAAAAAGTTGGTTACCACTGGTCTATACTGTGTACGTTCACATAATGTTCTACGTATATATTAAATAGTCCATACCTTTTGTTTCTCAATTTTATTCAAATATTAAAAACTGTTCACAATGTTTAAATAAAATGGTGACCAATTTTAAAACAAATACCTAACTATATACAGCACATTAAATGAAGCGAAGCTGATGAAACAATAACGTTAATAAATCAAGTTCGCAATCGATTTTACGATTTATTACTGATAATTTAAGCCGAACGATTTATATTGATGCGTAAACATTTTAATTAATTTACGATATTGTCAATACCTAATAATGTGTGTTTGAAGTAGTTTTATATAAATGAAGCATTGTTCGATAACGCAAATTACAACAGGGGCGGTTTTAAAATATTTCATTTAGCAGTAGCGTCTTAATCAACAAAACTTTAATCATGACTAAATAATCAAAACTTTTGAAAGCGCTCGCAACATTATTGCCAAATCTAATTTACCCGTTGATAGAAATCCAAAATTGAATCTTTCCGATCGAGTACTGATTAAAAAAAATTAAAAGCGGACCAAAAAGGGGATAAAAACTACTCCATGCACACATGTGTGTGTACGTGAACCATATACACCCATTACTCTTATCCACAATCAAATTATTGATGTTCGGCGCGCGCATGCGCTGTTACTAAACGTGCTCACTAGAGGGAGGTTTGCTACGAACAACCCCTTGAACTACTGTCAGTTAGAGTCGAGACTTCATACTCGATGTGTTTAAACAAATAAACTTCTACATATACATAGCCGGTTTTTGACTAAATTACTTGTAAAACTTTCGTTGATTGTATAGTGAATGATGTTGTAGTTTTGAACGCGCGAACTCACAGTCTACAACGTTGCCACAACTACAATAAACGTAAGTCTCTATTTTAAATGTGTTTATTTATATTTCGTGTTTGTTTTGGTAACTATAGTAAATAAGGTGTATTATAATAAGTAGAATTAGGGTGTTATTTAAGATGAATAGTGACAGTATCTAATGCTATTTATGTATTATTTTCAACTGAAATAGACATGTTTTTGTTATTTTCATGCGTGGTTTATTTGAGGTTATAATGTATCGTGACGTCATTCGTACGTCTTTACAAAGTTTTAAACAGAAATAATAGGAAAAAGTTTTTGATAAATTACAAACCATCAAAAGTGAACTTGTACATTAAAAAATATCTACAAATACAATTAGAAAATCCACTAAAAGGGGGTTCTGACTCCCCATATTTCAATCTGCTTACGTCACTGACGCACTAAACTAGCAAATAACCCTTAAAATGATTAAATCACAACTTACAACTTCTATAAGCAACTTCTTTCGCTTTGAATTGTACATAGCTTTATGTTTCCATGATTTAACTCTCGTATGAAAATTACGCCTAGGCATATGCAACCCGCGGTATTTGTTAGTCATGGTTTTCTTTTAACTTTAATAATAATAAAAAACAACTCGCAGTGCTTGTCAACCGGTTTGCTTGCTTGTTTGTTACGTTATTTTACATTTACGGATTCAATCAATCAATTACCATAGAGGGTATATTATTTGATCAAAGTTGTAACATAACATACAATTTTTTTTGGTGTTGCACTGTTGTAATGAATTACATTTTGAGTTATCTATTGAAGTTTTTAATTTGGACGTTATAATGTGACGTCATGGGTATGTTATTTTAATTTACCATCGTAACATCAGCAATTTTTTAAAAGATGTTATGAACGTCGTACTTATTAGACTTGAATGGCGAAAGATTGTCAAGCTGTGAGTGGATGTAACGGGGATTTTTACCACCCCATTTTATACGAATAGACATGAAGTTATGTATGTATGTATTAGACCGGATTAGTTTTTAGTCTTACAAACACATTTTCGCAGGCCGCTTTACTTTAAGGAAATATTATGTTGTATACGTTTAGGGTCAATACGTTTCGAAAAAATTTGATTATTTGTGATAAGGGTGGTTTAACAAAACAATGTGATATTCCAATGTTGAATATTCGAATTACAAGCGGATGATATAAGTTTATGTAAATATTACTTGACGGCTTGTAAAGTGAGATTCACCCAGCTTAATATGTGAAAACAAACTTTGAAATAATAAATTGTTCAAATTGAAATATTATTTATACCTAGGTACTTGAGATAATAAAGGCTGTTCAGTTTTAAAAGCGCATTTGACACAATTAAATACGAATCAGTAACTTTCTAATACGATATAAAGTACCTATAGAAAATATGTTAGATAGTGGCGCCTCCGCCAAAAAGCGTATATTGTACATACATAATAAGAATATCTGATGAAGATAGACTAGTTTGCGATAGCAGCCAATGGTTAATTAATGTGTTGTCTGACAATTAGCCGTGAGTGCAATACTACTACGAGTAATTTAGCTTTTGTGACAGACCACACGTCGCAACGGTCGCATCGGATCGGGTCGGGTCGGGTTGGGTCGTCGTGGTAGGCAGGTATATGCATATATACCCTCTTACCTTATTCAAGTAACGCGACTTGAAACACGATACCCAATCGAATCACTCACCCTCTATATATATATATATATATATATATATATATATATATATATATATATATATATATATATATATATATATATATATATATATATATTATATATATATGTATATATATATGTGTATATACACTTGATTTCACTATATCGATCACAGACACTCAACTATCGCCTTGCACAATATGTCTTTTGTCTTTACCTTTGCTTGAATGTGTGTCTGTGTGTATATGTGTGATTTGTATAAATATAAATGTATCTCATCTTGTGGTAGTGTATTGGTTAACAAATATCTAATACATACATACATAAATAAATACATACATAAATAAATACATGCATGTATAAATAAATAATATATCCCAATGAGCACACAATGGTTAAAAAGTCATTGACATATCTGTTGAAAAAAGGTTTCTTACGTATAAAACGCTACAACACTATTCCACCACTATGCTATTCTGTGTGCTATTTTAAAAACGACAACGTTTTAAAACCAGATGCATTGTGTGAATACCTTTAGAATGATATAAATTATTAATCCGGAGCTGCAGCACATGTGTGTGTGTGTGTGTGTAAGATAAATGTTATGCTACATTCGCACAAAACTATAAAATACTACACATAGAAACAGTGAACGTGAATTATAACGACGTTTGTTTCACCATATATAAATTCCCTGAATATATGTGGCAACTTTTTTGTGTATGTGTGCGTGGCTATGTGTGCAAGGTTTTACCGGTAATGCAGGTTTAAAACCACCGACCGACACGAGCGCCACGAGTGTGTAGAGCTTGCGTGACTTGTTCGCTATTCTATGCCGTACAAATTTCGGCATAATTAGCAAATACTATGCAGGGGGTGGTGGAGATAAGGGCAACAATGACGGTGAAAAATTACGCTTACCATGTGTGCGAGTGTGGATATCATATCCCACACACACACACACACATATATATATATATATATATATGAAATCTAATACATGGAAATAACCTGTTTTCATGCATAGTAAACACATGAGCTTATATATATACATAGAGAAATGTTGCAATCGCTTTATACCAGAAATAATAATGTTTATAGAGAAAGGGCCTCCTGTTTCCCTTCTCCTCTCACATCCTCTCTCCAGGGGGTAACTAATCCGGATCCCTTTCCTATTAAAAATTCACTATAGTATGAACATAGCGCTTGGTCACTTTTGCATGAAGTTTGCTTATATATATACATATATTTTATAATACATACAGAAGGAGGTATATGTATGTACGTATATTACACATAACAATTACAGAACTTTGTTTGCTAAATTAGATAATTTAATTCACCTTATACGCTACCTACACTATTGTCATACACAATTAGTAAAACAATTATTACTATAATAAACAAATTTGGTCACCTGATTTTTAGTGAAAATTCTTATTTATGGGAACAATTTTGTACAACAAATAATCATAACGTGTGTTTTTAGTGTTGTATATATATATATATATATATATATATATATATATATATATATATATATATATATATATATATATATATATATATATATATATATATATATATATATATATATATATATATATATATATATATATATATATATATATATATATATATATATATATATATATATATATATATATATATATATATATATATATATATATATATATATATATATATATATATATATATATATATATATATATATATATATATATATATATATATATATATATATATATATATATATATATATATATATTCGTTTAACCACGTAACTTAACTCTAAGTTAGGTTTAACCAGAAGCGAATACAAGAGTTACCTACCTAGTAATATATGATTTTCTTCCGTTTATTGTCGCATCTGTTCACTCTTAACTGCATTTGTCAGTGACGCACTTTGTCCGTTGTTCGCTTGTTTAATAATTGTTTTATTAAATTGGTCGGATGATGGAAACACGTCTACTTTTTCCAACTTTATAATTTGACAGCACACATGTTGACTTTGTCAATACGTCACTTTTCCGCATACATCGTACAAACGACTCCACTTTAAATCTACACTTTTACATTTTAACAAAATTATAACGAATTCATTTGTCCGGTTGAATTTTCGTTTAGTTTAAAACATACATTTATTCGAAAATATGATTTTTAGTTTGTTGATTTCCGTATAATTTTATAAATAGAGTTACGCCAATTTTCTCTCTGACGACGGAAAAATGAATAATAAAACCGACAACCAAAAAAAATATAAGCAAAATAAAAAAACTGCCGATGTCTTTCAAGAGGTTAGACATGTCAGTAGCACCAACTGACATGAACAAATATTAGTTCCGACATACCAACAGCGAGAAAAAAAAATCGCTTAAAAACACAACGCATACATACGCAAACGTCGTCTCTAGAAAAAAAAAAGTCCGGAAACGCGAAGAAAATTGCCTGAAAACGTCAGCTTATACTCAATTCTAGCTCGTATTCGTCGAATTCCGTTTTAACTAGAAACGACACCAATATTTTTAATTTTTTTATAGCTACATTTTAAAAAAAAACATATAAATGAAATTAGACACTATTTTGATTAGCGTATTTATAGAATATATTTAGGTATATGATTGGATTTAATAGATTTCTATTTATTGATAATCAAATAATTAATTTTTTTTAAATATGAACTATTTATTTTGTTTACGAGAACATAAAAATTCTTTGATAAGTTAGATTTTATTGCTGTAAACAGCCGGTCCAAGCCAGTCTAAACTGGAAAGTCAACTAGTTAAGTTTATGTTTGTGTGTGGTTTTATTCAGTGTTTATTCGTGAGAAACTTGTGATAGAATGTGTGGTTTAGTGATAAACAGTAGATGACGAATCGATTAGTGATCAATGCAAGGTAGGATTAACGATTTTATAATGTAAAATTATGTAAAAACTAACCTAGTTTGTCTATTACAAAAATGTTTATTGCCAAAATATGGTATAGTTTAGTTATTTAACAATGAAACTTGTCCGTAAAAATATATTGTGGGGATCGTGCGGTGCCATTTCAGATCGAGTCGATCACATATATCAATGCTGTCATTGAAAAATCACTTGGGCTCCGCCGTTGACAAATGTGTGCCTATTACGTTGCGAAAAGGTGATATCTGTCCACTGTTTCAGAAACATAGAAATAAACGCTAATCATTCAATCGCCCCCTTTCTTTTACGCCTGTGTTTCGCGACTAGTTGTGTCCTTAAATAATATTGGTTAGGAATCAGGGTCCATTTTAGATAGTCAAATGTATTTGGGTTAATTATTATGATTACAAATTATTCCAACTAATGAAGCTATCACAACAACTTTGAAATTAAGAAGTGTGCTTTAATATACGAATAAGCCAGCGAAAGAGAAATGAAAATTAGAAAACGGGGTGCAATGGGATGCGCCACAGAGAAGGAGAAATAGGGTATTATTAGGGTTTGAATTCAAGATACGAATGCCATCATGAAAGTTTTAAACCGCCAGTAATAAGTTGCGCGAATAATGGCAGTTGTTCTTCTTATAACGAAGACTTTCAAATGTTAGTGACGCGGTGCTTCTAATAGAAGTGGCGGTTCACTACCTCTTCTTTTACCCCCACCCCTCCCCTACCTACTTCCCTCCCTACTCCCCTCCTCACCCATCTCCCCTCCCTCTCTTTTTATGCCATATTGCTTACGTTTGTGTGCTAGGGAAATGATAGGGGAATAAATTTGTAGAATTGTGACGTATTTTTGTTTATTGATCAAATATCGAACAAGTAAAGCCGATTCTAAGGTTTCTGGATTACTTTCGCATTTGGTTCAAGGTCGATTTATATATTTAGATATTAGAAGCAAAGTAGTAGAAAAGAATTTAAGCTCACCTTACGTAGTAGCGAAGAGTTTAAGGAATTGGTTTCGGATTGAAAATTTTCTTTCATAAATAGTTCTTCTTTGATCGATTTGTATCCAAAAATATGTATAACTCATATATCCATTGGATGTTAGTCGCTCACTCGCTCGTAAGACCAAAACTTGTCGCTTCTTCTTCTCTGGTGACATTGAATGGATTGACGCCAAATTTAGTATAACTAATCTATGGGTATAGTACATACTTATATTGTTTATTTATAAAGAAAATCGCCATGCCAAACTTTAGGATACACATTTCTGTAGGCGAGTGTCTAAGAGTACGAAATCAATACTTGTTTTGTATATTAATGCCCTAAGTTCGTAAACAAGTGCTAAAAATGAATGAAATTTTTAGATAAGCTAATTGGTTTAAATGTAGGACGTTTTGGTTTTCTAATTTGATCATGATTAGGTATATATTTTGTATAAAGCTTTTCGCTTTGCATGAATGGATATTTTGCTGTTATTATTTTATTCGTACTATAAGATAAAACAATAATACATTATTAACGGTTTTTTTGTTGGTTATAATTATTATATATTTACATAAATTTCCTAAAAAAACATATTGCATTTCATGAAGTACCTATATTGAAAATCATATATAATTTACAAATAAAATAATAGAGGTAGCACTGATGATAATCATATTAATTAAATTTGCAAATTGAAATTCAAATAAATAATTTTTATTTTCGATAATATCTAAAAAATGTATACATATTTTTGTTGGTATGACTGGAATCATAACATAAATATATATATATATATATATATATATATAAAATAAATATATATTTTCAATAGGTATATAATATATGCAGATACGTTTTAACAATTATTAATTGTTTCATCAATATGATAATGCCCCAAATTCGGGTGAGCCCATCAACTTTATAAATTGCAAGCAGATCTAAAGTAAGTCGTAATGCATTGAAATTGGTAATTGTATAGGCTTTCGCTTTCATTTTCGTCTTTTGCAGTCAGTAAGTAAAAGACTGTTTGTTGTCCGTGTATTAAAGACTGAACAAATATAAATCTGTTACGCTCTTTTGAATAATGAATTATCAAGTTGGTGTTATTAAGTTCTATAAGAATCAATACGCGAACTTAAATATTCACTTTATTATATATTTATTTAGTATATTATATACCTAAGTTCAGTATAAAGATCTCAAAAACCTCTCCAGAATAATTAATATGGTAGAATCGATAAAATAAATTACGAATCTCGAATAACATCTCTCGTAAACATTCGATACCGCGTTCGATCCGATAAGTAAACAACGTTTGGGATTAAAGTCGCTTGGACTGGGAATATCAGGCTATATCTACTATATAGAAAGGTTGAATTTGATGTAAATCTCGTATCAACGCAAGACGTTCCCTTGCAATCGCTATG
Source organism: Nebria ingens riversi (assembly GCA_018344505.1). Taxonomy (NCBI): domain Eukaryota; kingdom Metazoa; phylum Arthropoda; class Insecta; order Coleoptera; family Carabidae; genus Nebria; species Nebria ingens. The sequence goes on from JADQWA010001073.1 coordinate 178,705, forward strand.
TAATCTATCCCATTTAAAACTTTGTTCTTATTTGCTAGAATTGACACCTTTTCCACAGTATTTAAATAAATTTATCATCAAACACAATTACAACTATATTTACACACATATTAGATATATCAAAAACAACCAAATGCTTAGTTCACATAAGAGACTTTTAACGTAAAAAAAAGTAGGTAGACACTAACCGCTAGACAACAAACGTCAGGCGTCAATTGTGAACAAAAAATAATACTAAGATGAATTTTTAAGATGTAATGTACCATACAGATACATTTTTAGGTAGTATATAAATAATTGAAACGGGATTACGTTTTTAATAATAGCCATCTGGAAACCTTAAAAATACGAATGAAATGTATAAGCAGGGTTAGACCGCAAAAAAATATATACATATATGAAGCCCTTGGAAGGCTTCTCAATTTGATCAAAGCTGGCGTAGGGATGTTTAATATTTGATTTTGAAATGATGATTATTTACAGAAGTGCGATTTCGATGAAAAATTCGATATAGCTACTTCATGGTGGCAAGTATATTTTTATTAGGTATGGTTCTTTTGTGTTTCGTGTGAGTCATCGGAAAACATTTGTGTGTAGAACAATTTTAGTTTGTTTATTTTGTTGTGGCAACTAGTTGAAGAATTGAAACCGGTTTTGGTTGGCCGAATGGTCGTATTTTTCAACCTAAGCGTTTCGGCTCGATCAACCACTATATATATATATGTGCACACACAATATATATTTGTAGAGATTTTATGTTGTTTTCAGTGACACACCTATTCGTTCTTTATAGAAATGTAAACTGTCACCGTATAATATCTTGCGATAGATGATGCAAAGGATATATTTAGTTGAAAAAGTATATTAAATATAACAGGTAACAACTATATAATGTAACGTGACACGAACAAAATAAAACAAAACGAGAGATATTTATAGGGCTATCATCATACGGAGTAGGTATGCACAATGCACATACATATGATGACATTGTAGCATAGTTGGGTAATTGTACATACATACATATAACTGGTAATACGGTCATCGTGGTAATCTCATCTGGGTTTTAAAACTAACTGTGACATTTATTTATTGCATAGAAACATGCTTTATGTATGTATGTCTGTCTGTATGTGTGTACGCACGACTATGTTAGTTCGTACGCGTGCGTATGTATGCATGTGTGTGTAGATGCTTTTATGCATGTATGCATGCGTATATATACATGTGTGTGTGGGCTGGATAGAATTTTTAATTAAGTTTCGTGACGCGCCAATTTAAATTATTAAACCGACAGGACAGCTTCACTGCCACGCATGCACACACGCACACTTTGTGACTTATGTAAAATCGATCTAACTGACAATCTATATATCAACATATACTCTGCGTTGTATACATACACACACACACACACACATATATATATATATATATATATATATATATATATATATATATATATATATATATATATATATATATATATATATATATATATATATATATATATATATATATATATATATATAGATATATATATATATATATATATATATATATATATATATATATATATATATATATATATATATATATATATATATATATATATATATATATATATATATATATATATGTATATGTATATATAATAAAGCGAATTGGTTTTATGCTCCTTTCATCCGAAAATCGGATTGATATTGATACGGGGTAGCAAAACTCATTGTTATTTTTTTTGCAAGTATATTTATACATCACAAGTATAAATACTGTAGTCACAAGTAATGTACATTAAATCAATCTATAATGTGTGGGGTATCGATGTATAAAATATGTTATCATTGAAAAAGTGTGTTCGTACACATGTATTGGGTCTAAATTTTGGTAAAATTATTAATTACGAATGTTGGTCTCATTAGCAATTTTAAATATATGTGTTCAACAGCAAAGCACATGAGCGAACCCTTGCTTCTACATGTGATAAAATTAGGCAAGCTCCATTGGATTATCAATTGACCGTTTTCAATTCCATTTAATCCTGCATAAGGACTTCCTGGTCAACCAGGCTAATAGGCCGAGGGATGTTCAATAAATGTGATTCGTCACGGATAGGTTGCGGTCACTTTTATAGGCACACGAATTATTTTGCTTTTCAATTCTATGTGTATGTACTTTTACACATATTTCGTAATAATAAAACTTTGCCCCACTATATTCGGACCAGTATAAGAATCCACGTAGATTTTCCCCACTATATTCGCACCGGAAAGGAACCAACGTAGCTTTACCCCTCCCTAACATCAGGTGACCGACTAGCGCACCACCTATAGTGTATTATAAAAAAGATAAGAAATAGATAGTTCACTCCCTGACCGCAAGTAAATATCCCACCATCCGTGCAGGTTATTTTACCCGCCTGACTATATAGCATAAATAACGAATGTAATTTTATCGAATATAAGAATTGCTTTCGAACAACATTTACCTATAAACATTTCAAACGAAAGCACTCCCGTATTTTGCGTTTCCGTTAATTATTTTTGTCTTCCATTGTCTTACAATTCGGCACGTCGATTAAATTAAATATATTTTCTCGAGAAAGTAGTAAGCTGCAGAATTCTATTATCTGAATTTAAAATTTTATTTCATCCCCCAGGATGTATCAATAAAAAGCTTTAGGTATATCGAACCGAAATATATTTAAATTAAAAAAAACAAAACAATAAATTGTAGATTGATTAACACGAAATATAGAGTGTATGAAATAAGTTTTCCGAAAGGTGGTTTACGTTTGTCACATATGCAACCAGCAAGAAGGATGGATTGTCACATCGCATCGTAGTGAAGACGATAAAAAGAAAATGGCACCCACTGGGAAATATATATCACATTCATAACCGCACGCGCATATATTACCTCTAGTAGACAGTCTGTGACTGATTGCCGCATTAGGCTGGAGATGAGTGACACTTTCGTGATTCTTAAAAAGATATTTTCAATATTCACGATATACTTTTTACATTATAATAGATTGAAAATGTCGATGAAGTTTTGATATAAATTCGTTTAAAAACACGATCAATCTAGATACAATATTGAATTTATAAACTCAATTCCCAAAATTCTATTTATTTTGTTTTCTTAGGTGTCATAAAAAAGAAGTTTTATAATAAAATATATATTCATATCTAAATTATTTTAAAACAAACCCTTTTTTACCTTGTAGATATATGATTACATATGCAATGACGTTGGTGTGAATATAGCAACGTTAATAACACTAAATATACCAACAAAGATGGCCGTTTACGTTGGTTACGGTTAGGTTCAGCCAACAATGGTGCTCGGGTGTCAGTTAAGACCAAGCGATCCGTATCTCTGGTAGCAATCGCTGCTAATATAACACCAAAGACAATGGTTAGTTCCAAGCCAAAGTCTCAAGTCAACGAGTCACGTTTTGCATAAAGGCATCTTGCCAACTGTACCCCTTGAATAAACTATGCATGGAATAACTGTTTAAAAATTCTAGGTTTCATTTAATATTTATTAAGTCATATTTTCCTACAACCAATGTGTTGCAGAAAAGTTTCCCTATATACGTATATCTTATACAATTTTATAAATTATTTAATTTAAAATTGTGTTTATATAAGGTTGCGTCATTTCTTGTCTTCTTCAATATTCTCGCTTCCCATACATACGACAGAAGAGCTTATTTTATTTGTAACATTTTCGGATTCAGAAAATTCTTTCATAGAAATTCATTTCACATCATTCTGATTCCGAAAATGTCCTACACTTAGTAACAACTTGGTTGCTCGCTCAGTTTCCTCGATCGTTAGACCAAATATTGTCACATCTTCTCTTCTAAATGTACCGAATCGATTTCAACCAAATTAAGCACACATATTGTTTAGGTGCTCAATTGAATCCGTTTAAATTTTAAATCTAATAGATACTGTAATTCAGGAGCTATGAGGTTCCAAAGAAAAACTTCTGCAGTCTTTCAATAATGCAATTTTAAATTGAATTTTTGGAACGAAACTAAATGTTATTAAATTTGATAAGTTTGAAACATTCTTTGGGTATTAATTTGTATTAAAATAATTTGTTGTTTTAACTTACGATTTGTTCCGTTTCTATGCAATCTCAGCGTAAAGCACGACTTTTCCTGTCGTCGTAAATAGAACAAAGAGAACGAGCAAATTCTCAATTAACATCTTTCGGCTTGATTACAGAGATTACATTTGTCTAGTAATACTGTGTCGGAGTATAATATACTTCAGGCTTTTTGTAATTTCCTTCCGAAGTAATATGATACCTATTTTTTGTGTTCATCAGCCTGTCTTTGATGTACCGCGGCTTTTGCAACGTCATTTTTTTCAAATGAAAATCTTTCTTTTCTATAGGGGAAAGTGCATAGGCGTACGAAACAACATCTTTGAATTGATCTACATAAATCGGGATTGCTTTAAAAATAAAAGTTATGATTTCCCTAGATTAGTAGCATTTGTGAAACACATTTTTTTAACACTCTCTTGGCCAATGGCAATTAGAGTTGTCTAATTTGTGTATATATGGTACTACGTGAACCAATATACAAAGTCAATAGGATCCAATTTATTCATCACTACCAATTTTTTTTTTTATGTAACACGGACCATAATTGCATCTTTCAATAGAGCGTTGGGATTACATATTAATAATTACACATGTATACAGATACAGTGTAAAAACATGTGTAAACAATTTCAAATACGGAAAATTCTTATTCGTTTTCGTTTATTTAATCATTTCAAATAATATTTGGTACGCTTTACAAATCATATATAGAAATAAGTGAAATTTGATTTATATACTAAAATTTCATAAATTTTACGTGTAATTTAACAAACGAAGTACACTGTAAAAAAATTGATGTATAATTTTAATAAATTCTACATAATATTACAGTTACATATTTTGTTTTTAATCAATGTTTAACGTTATTTTATTAACATTAACAAAATTTCAAGAATATTATATGTTTTTTTTACATATGAAATACACTTCTAAGTACACTGCAAAAATAGTTATAAATTAATAATATTTTCAGTAGAAATGCTATTTAAAAATATATGTTATTTTATTAAACATTAATTGTCTTTTATTGATTTTTAAAATGTAATTTACTTAACATGGAAATTTGAGACAATTTTACAGTGTATACATTGCGCAAAAGCACAAACTTATATATGTAGTTCTTTAGGCTGTAATAATTTGGTCTATTGAGCTTTGAACTTAAGGTTGTGCCCCAAAACGAAATAATACATAAACGCAACATATATTTATATTGAACGTTAGTTGAGATATTTCGTTAGTCATTGTATTTTATTTCGTCAAGTTGAATCCAATTCTGATACAAAGGCAGCATCATTTATATCTTAGCTGTCAGTATCAGCTGATTCCAAGTTCTGGTCTTGGTTTTACCCGGATTCAAGGAGTTACGAAACTAACTACCATTCAAGTTGTTCACAGATGAGATCTTAACGAACCAATACAAGCGAATATTCACCTTATAGCTTTCGACACTACTATATGATATGGCGTTAGGTGACGCGTGCGCAAGCGCGCGTGTTTGTATAGTGTGTGTGTTGGAGAGGATTTATTCGAATGTGAAGGGATACGTTGTGGTTTATGTGCAATTAAACTTATTACGGATTAAACTGGGATTTATTATTAATGTATGACGTCTAGATATTATTCTTTTTTATAGTTTTAATCTGCTTTAGGCGAAGCATTTATTTCTGTAGGTATAATTTAATAAATATAGTAGCTATATTTTAGTAGGATGAAAACATTTATTAAAACTATAAATTACAAAGAAATTTGCATGTTAAAAAGATGTCAAGCTTTTTGACATTTTCGCTAAGAGCTCTTCAGAAAACTTTTAGAGGGTTGGTTGATATACGTATACCTACTTAACTTTATATAATCAAGTCCAGAGACTGAAAAGTGTACAATTATAACTAAAGTTATCCGCTGGGTATTATATACCTACCTAATGTAATGTTTGAATTTATCTATGCAAGTGTGTAATGTATACGAGTATACATAAAGTAATAATGTAGGATGTCGTCTGGCTGAGTGTATATGTATTGTGTCTTCGCTAACTTATGTGTGTATGTATGTACATTTAAATTTACGGAATAAATTAAGCTCGGTGTGTTTGTTGGGTATTACATTCTAGCCTGACACACTTATGAGACAAGTGCGGTGTTGCGAGCTTAACAGTCATCAGTGGTTGTGTTTTAAACACTTGCCACAAAATGTGTAAGACGATACATAAAAAGCTATTTATTCTGAGCTTAGCCAGCCGTCAGTGCTGGTACAACTTTTGCTTTCATAGATATGCCTCTACAAAACGTAGGTACCGTTTGCGATAACCTTTCATCCTTTATAATAAATTTGCCTCGGCTTCGGTTTGCGGTCGTCATAAGTTAGATTATTCGTTGTATTCCGTGACAGTTGTCACAAAAGTTATATATTTTATTCACCATTAAATTGATTGCATATCAACGAAGAAGCAACACACACGACCCCCCCCCTCCCCCACCCCTCCAGACACACAAACACACACACACACACACACACACACACACATCCCCCCTCACACGTTTTTTATTTCGTATAATAAAGTAAAAAGCATAAATGATCTAAGGAATCGAACTTAAACGATAATTCCAATCGAATATTTTGATAATGATCGACATTGCTACATGCAAGTGACGTCATAATGTGTATGTTAAAAGAAAATAATTATGAATTGTTGACGTTTTAAAAATAAATGTGTGGTGTTTAATAGGTTTGAAATAGCTGAAGTAAATGATTTTGAGTTAGGTAGGGAATAGCGTGTATATCACGTAGTACTCTCCATCAGAATCACGTGCGTTTGAACGCGACGATGTCATGTACTGGCTGTCTGCAGCAGCAGTAACAGTAGCGGTAGCGGCAGCAGAGACGCAAGCCAAAAGAAACAAAGTTTTCTATATGCTCAGAGGCGAAAGTTTATTATTTTTATAGACTATATAAAAGTGCAGGTTTCGAATTATAGACGGGCGAAAGTTTGCCCGTGGGATTTCGAACAAGTGGAATGTTATAAGTACGTCGCGTTTTTCCAATCTCGTACCACTTTTCTTTTCCATTTGCCCATTTTTTACCGACATATATAGCGAACTTTTTCTATCGATGAACACATCACATTTTTTTGCTTTGTCATACAAAATTTTATGAGAAACGTTTAACAAGGCTCAAATTATTCAAAATTATTCAAACTTGATAAAAGTTTCAATGAAAAAACTCCATATTACGTTTAACATTTAAAATTTAATTGTGTCACTCAAGAAATAACACACATTTACAGTTGTATCAAAACATCTCTCAGAATATAAAAATATAAAATTAATCTTTTGACTGAATAACATTTACGTATCTTTCTTTGAATCTCTTTTTACAAAAGGCAAATCAAGACATCGAAACCACGGCAGACAAAGATAAGCAAACTGTGTTTCTTTTTGCAAGTCTGTCTCTGTGACGATGTTTTGCAGTAAAGGAACGCATATCTCAGTTTCTTTTTGTGTTAGTGCCAAACTGACACTTTTGTCGACGCGCAGGCTCTCAAAGGAACACAAAAGTGTATATATATATATACATAAAAAACAACTAAGATTTCTACTCGCACAGTCGAGAGATGGACGTAATTATACACCTTGCGCGTGCGAAAGAGTCTAGAGGTTAATGTTATATTATAAAGATTATGTCGCGTGTGTTGTCAACATAAAAATAGGATCTATGCTTTAAAAGCTTAATGCTATTGTTTTGTTCAAAAACTATATTATTACCGTCATTTTGTCGTAGTTAATATTTAGATAGACTTTAAAATTTGATAGACTATTTGTGCGTTCCTTATATGTCTATTCTGGCTTTTGAAGACGCTGATAGGTCGCGTTAAGCAGTAGACTACCGCGCTCTTATTGGTTTGGTGGGGGTAAATACAAATTTTCTTTCTGCCGTTACTAACATATAGAAACTTTAATTGCTAATAATTAATAAATGATGTAGAACAAATGTGAATTAAATTACAATCTGGTTGTAATGTATAGGTTTATATTACATTTAGGTGTTAGCTCAATTTGAGAATGGATAATTTTATGTGAAACTAGTAGAATAAAACATGTCTATAAACCGAAAAACTAATATGTTACAACCGTCAATAAAAATTTATGTCGTATGCATAATATTTTCATAGGATCTCTAGCTGGCTAGCTGCAAGTCGCAAAACTACGTCGATATTTAATACAAACATATTTTTATGACGGTCCAATATTTATATGTGTATATAGATCAGATCAGTCGCGCTTTTTATGTGAGGCTTTCAAAAAATAAGCTCTGATCGTAAGATTGTAAGCAAAATATATTGCTTGCTATTCTAATTTTTTATCGAACATAAAAATAAACATTTATGTATTAGGTAGGTAGACTATATATGTATATAGGTATATAATAATAAAAATGCTTTTGTGTATTAAAAAAAAATGCTTTCATGAGGATAAAAAACTATTTTAATTTTATTTAAGAGTGTAAAGTAATTACATTTACTATGCGAGTTTTATATCATTAATTTAAATATATTTTTTGCAATATAAATTAAAAATCAATTCTAGAATGTTTTAAATATTATTTTATTTAACAATAACTTATGGTTATTATTATTGTTATTATTATTGTTATTATTATTATTATTGTTATTATTATTATTGTTATTATTATTTATTATTATTTACGAAGTATTAGAAAGGTCTTGAGCACAAGATAGTCAAAGTCGTAAATGTGAATAGACACATAAGTAAACAAACATGCATCTTACATATGTATATAATGTGTGAATACGAAAATAGATATAATTTTAAGTAAAATGTTTTAAATCGTTGCAAAATGTAATTTTCCGCTGCCACTGGTTGAACTCTAGAGAATCAATCACTGATTGACAATCATCGATGTTTCAAACTACGAAATCACTAGTGTAATGATAAAAAAAAAAACTCTATTCGTGATTGGAAAATGTTCCAGTTCTCGTGAAACTAGTTTATAGAGAATCCTACAGCAACTTAATTATAACAAAAATGTGTTAATTTTTTCACGCGCTCCAGTCGCTATATCATCAAAATATAACGATAATAATTACGATTTTCAAACAACATTTTAAATCCCATTCCGTGTTTTTAATATTCTCGAATAATAAAAAGCAACCTACATAATATGCAATTTTAAAATCGATACATCTTGAATACTAAACGTATCAGGACATGTTATGAAATCAAAAATTTCGCTAACGTATATGTTGAACATCTTGACAAACCGCTGACAATCGCGCCGATAAAGTAGTGCTTCGCCGGTTGGTTGCGTTACCATTATCCCATTAACGGTACGACTGTGGCGCTTCTTGACCTTCGGTGTTAATTTTAGAAAACATTTTCTTAATTGTCTGATCTTATGATAGAACTCTGCATAGAGTGGGGCCGATAAAAGAATGCCGGACACATTGGCTCTTACGTGTCGTGTCTTTTTTTCTTCCTCGTTTTTTTGGTGTGTGTGATGTATTTTTTCTCGTTTCCACTAAAGCTAAATTGAATTTTATAAAGTGACATGTAATTTTGCTGGAGCGAACGGAAACTCTGACCGGACCGGAAAAGTGTTTGTTTTTTCACTCACTAACGTGAGCAGTTATTATTTTATTGCTTGCGGCAAAAATGTATTAAAAGTGAGTTTGTCAATGTTTACTATTCCAAGCTTCAACACTAAAATATCGGTTGTCTTATACGTAGTAGGTAATAAGTATAGTGTCACGCATATAAAATATAGATTTTATAAAGTATATAACATATAATTTTATACAATCTTATTTCGTGAAATGTTTCGTAATAAAAAACGAAAATCTAATTTGAAACATACGTTTTAAATTGTTCTTCATAAAAGCACAAGAAGCAAATATAAAAAATTCAACATTTCTACTAAAACGAAACGAAATTTTAAATTAAATTGAACCTATATCTTTATTTTCGATTCTTGTAAAATTGTGAAAAATAAACATGTTAATGCTTTATGACGAGAAAAAACTGTGGAATATATTTATATATTCCTTAAAAAAAAAAAACATCAATGAATTACAAGAAATTTAAAATTCAATAAATTTATTTTAAGAACATGATAAGTCGTTGACGTTAATTTTAGATTTGCGTGTCTTGAAATATAATTGGGGCCATTTTAAATCCCATTTTCAACGATTGATTTTTTTTTTTTCTGAAGTTGAAATATACATGTTATTTGCACATTAGTATCAAGTTTTCAAATTAGAATAGTTTATGAAATTGAGCGCTTTCAACTGTAATTTTCAGTTAGGATATAAAGTTACTTTCAGTCAATTACACAAATTTGCAAGGAGACGTAAATATAAATACGGTAATTATTGAATTATAACTTTCACATATACATACGTAGTTTAAAACGTCGAAGCGTTCACTTTTAAAACATATATTCAATTAATTTCCAAATGAAAAAAAAAACAGAATACTAATTAGACTTACAGCGGATATCTATCACATATCTATCAATGTCAAGCGCGTCAGAGCTGCAAACTGTCAAAATAACACGCATTTTAAAAAGAAACCAACAGATGGCTCACCCTATATTAGTATTCGTTCGTTTTCTAAAGAATTGATTGTCGTTATAAAATGTGTACTTATTTGTTTTTAAAAATGTCAGAGTTGCAAACTGTCGAAATACACACGCATTTCAAAAAGAAACCAACAGATGGTTCACTCTATATTAGAATTCGCTCGTTTTCTAAAGAATTGATTGTCATTATAAAATGTGTACTTATTTGTTTTTAAAAATTTCATTTTGACCTTATGTCATTAAAACTTGAAACAAAGGACTAAAACACTAGAAAAGTTCTAAATCCAGACCTGTTAACCAACATTTTCAGCGTGGAAATAACCCCTTTTCCCCTTCGCCCTGACACTGAGAGTGTAAAAGTAAAACTTTAATATTCCAAAATCTCACACGACGGGCGTTACTGTCGAGATATCTTACGGTTTATTAGACGTTTAAGAATTTCGTTTCGATATATATATTCACACACGTGTCGCCGTACCGGATATGGTTATTGTTTCTTTTACGTTTCTCGCTTTGCGTTGTTTTTCTTTTTGGCGAACGTTTGACTTTTGTTTTAACTTCGAATCTAAGCATCAGATGCTTCGTCGTATTTTGTTTTGAAAACAAAACGTTATCACAAATAGTTATTGATAAAACACGAGTGAAATTAACTTTGATTAGGGAAGCGGTGGTTGAATTTTGTGCATAGCTATTCTGGTAATACCAGATTTGAGAACGAGTCATTTGGGAAAAAGGCATAAAGAGTTTCAAAGTAATAACAAATTTATGAAATTATAAGCTTTAAGTTGGTTGTGTTTTAAGCAACGTTCGTATTTTTCGAAGATATTACAAGTGTACAGCAGGGAATATAAACACCATCCGAAATGTTGGCTAACATCACATCACTGGATTACAAGTGTCAGCGGCCGAGCGCGAACGGTCGCGGACGACAACGTGAACTCTTGCATATAAAACATTTAAATTTGTTTTAATTTCGGTAGCACAGACTGGTAACTGGTTGGTTGGCTTGGTTACTCTTCTGGTTACCATGTTCGCTGCTCCCCCTACCTCTACCCCGTCGTCGCAACCACCCCTCGTTCATATTAAAACCTGAATTTTTATCTGCATAATTAGATTGCCTTCGCTATTAGATGAATTCTAAATGTATATCTCTACTACTGTAACCTAACCGAACTCTTTTTGTTGGTTGTAAATTCGTAATTCTACTAAATTCAAGTTTGAATTAACATTTTCACAAGTTTCAGGAAATATTTAATATTATTAAAAATAAAAACAATTTTTTAATTAGAAAACTAAACATGAAAAATGTATAATGTTCTCCGTTTTGTAAATGTGATTTCATATTTATTAAAAAACTTGTGCGCTTATATAATTTTTTTTTTTTAAAAGTCATTTAATTGCCAACTACATTCGTAAAAAAAACCTTTGAGTCTTACTGAAGGTTTTTAGACTTATAGAATATTATTTGGCAAAATATAACTGTGTATAGAATCATGTAATTTCTGTTATAATTGAATTCGTGAATGTGTGATTGCTGGATTGCATGTTTGTGAGATTGCTTCTTCAATGGTTAAAAACGAAAGATTAATATATGTGGTTTTCAGTTCGTTGTACGAAAATTTTCTTTAACAAAAAGCTCATCTTTCTTCGCTTTGAATCCAGATATATATATATATATATATATATATATATAACTCATTATATACTCATTAAATGTTATTCGTCGCTCGTAAGATCAAAATTGGTCGCTCCTTCTCCTCTAAAGACATTGAACGGATTGACACAAAATTTAATATACATCATCTATGAACACACAATTCATGCCGCTCAAATTTTAAATCCACTAGACATTTTTATTTCCGTAGTTATTGGACTAATTTCAAAAGTATTTTGATCTTATTATTTTATTCAAAAATGAAAACCTAACGCCGTTAAAAAATATTTATTAATTGCCTAAACATTGATTTGATGTTATTAAAGACAACTATATTTAAAATTTTGAATTACAATAAACAAAATGGATAAAAATCCTTTTCAATCGACAGCTGTCAAGATTCTTTTTTTTTAATATTAAATTAAAATCCGCTATGTATAAATTTGACGCGAACGTCGAGCTATAATCATCAAATAAATGTGTTTAAGTACAAATAGATTCATATGATAATATACATAATATATGTGGTGTCATAACAGTTTCCAACGCCATCAACAACTTGACGCGCGTATACGTGCCAGTTTTCCTGATACCATCTGTACCTGTCTGTACTTTTGTTGCTGGTTGTTGAGAAAAGAATAACAATATACTTAGTTACCGCAGGCCAGTTACCGCCATAACCAGAACATGAAAAATAACTACCTTATTTATAAACAACGAGAGAGACGCTTTCTTAGAAATTGAAATGTAAACATTGCAGATGGTTATTATAAAACTTGTTATTCTCATTTTTTGTACTTTATACAAAAGATGAAAAGCTGTTTCAGTTGCTAAATAAATAAAGATAACTAGAAAGAAAAATATACTAGATGCTGCAAAATTTACTTTTATGTATACATATATTACTCAAAACTTAAAAAATTTGGGGCCAAGTTCAAATTTGATGTTGGTTCTAATAATTTTTGAAATAAAATTGTGTAGGAGCAATTCTTTTGATATTTACGTGTGTTCAAACAGAAATGGTGTATTTTTCTAAATTTCTGTACTTTGGACATAACTTTATAAGAGAGTAGAGTAGGAGCATCTTGTTAATATATAAAATGAATACACGCGCGCGGTTGTATGTATGCATGTAAGTGAAATGGAAGAGTGTTCTATTTTTCATTCAAACAAATTGACCCATTTTCGTTCGTTATATTTTTCCGCTGTGTCGGACAATTTGCCCCAAGTTTGGTAAATGTTTTTAATGCAGTTGGAGCACGCTTGGCGTTTCAGAACTACACCAGAGTAAAACTAGTACACACTTAAATGCCAACTTGAATTGAGGCGATGGAAACGTTTTAAAAGCGAACAAAACAACAAGTTACAGACCAAGATGGAGACAACCAGAACTTTAGAACTAGAATTTAAACTTGGAATCATTTTCTTCTTTGGACACTTATAATTTCTTCTGTACTTCTATAGAAAACAAAAGATTACTAAACTATATCTAATACTCAATCACAGAAATTTTCGATAAATATTTAAAGTCGTTGCTTGTTTTGGACCCCAATAACTCCTAACATAAAAAGCCTATTGGATTTAAACTGCTAACGGTACGAATTGTGTACTTATAGATTATACAAACCAAATTTGGTCTCAATCTATTTAGTATCTTCAGAGAAGAAGAAGCGACAAATTTAGGTCTAACGATTGAGCAAGTGAGCGATCGAGCAAGCGATGACTCACTAAATATATATTTATGTATTTAGGGCGATGATAAACGAACTTATTGTTAAATGTTCAACTTGAGACACACGACCGGATGTTTTAGCTCCTCTTTACTGCGTAAGGCGAAATAAAAACGGTTAAATGTTTCACTGAAGCTATAACTCTGAAATGATAATTCACGTTTTAAAATTTAATCTGATGAAACAAAAAATCAATTGGCATTAAAAATAGAAGCGTGGCTGTTGAATAATATAAAGGGTCGCCACAATTTCCCGGATTACATTGGACCTTATTCAATAGTAGGTATAATACTTTTCGGTATAGTTAATACCCGTTGGGGCTATCTGATTGCTAATAAATGATGCATCATGTTCTTTATGGAAGAGCTCCCTGTCAACTGGCGATAGCGTGACCAACCCGCGTGCAAATCTGATCGAACTATGTAGTATTGATATATTAATTAGAAAAGTTTTGATTACGGTTCTTTCATAACTTAAGTTTGGATAAAAAAGACGCCGTATTTTTTTTTTAAGAATATTTTTAAATTTAAATTTACGAGTTATAAGCAATGATTAACGTAGGAATGTAGCAGTTTAATACGTTTTTGAAAATGACTGAAAAAGTCTTTCAATTTTTATTCAAAACTTTCTAGTAATTGTGCTATAGAGTACTTTCGTAGACGCCCTTAAGTAATCTGTAATATTTATAGAATGATAAAAAACGTTTATTACTAAAGGTATATTTTTACTGATAAAACAAAATTATGTATTTTTTTTGTGTTATAATTACTTTATAATTTTTTACTTAAAATATTAAATTTATTAACTAAAGTTTTTCTCATTTCATACATTATTTTGGTTTGACAAGTTGTAAACATTTTTTATTTTAATTAAATATATTTTTTTAAATTTATTAATTGTTTAAAGGGAATAAAAATCACGTAGCATTTTGTTTCATAGGTCAGATACTCTAAATGTAATACTTTTTAGATTTAGACATTATATGTTAATAATTTTGTATAACAATACAATGGAAAAAGGTAGAAATATTATTTTTTGGAAAGTTTTAAAATGTTTTTAAATATATTACGGCTTAGGCCGTGATGTTTAGTTTTAAAGTTCTTTCTAGGTTGGGTTAAATGTATTGATTTTTAGAACAATTTCTAAACAAATAAAATTTGCATAGTATGATGTGAACGCTACTCTTTCTCTGTGTGTGTGTGTGTGTGTGTTGTGTAACGGTACGTCTCGAGTTTTCTCACAAAGAACATGGAAAATGCATTTTCAACTATATTTATTCTAAAGTTCACTGTGGGGCGCCACTCTCACTGTATTTTGTTTTTATTTTAATTAATACATTTAATATAACTTTTCTACACTCATTACATTTTAAGGTTTGTTTGTATACATACTATTTATATATGAATCCTTTATTGTCAATCTACGTAAAATTCCATTTTCACTTGTATCAATAGTCAAACAGTATGTGTGAGTTTCAGCTTTGTTTGATACTATATATAGCAAAATAAAATGACGTTCGAAATTAATTCAATTTCTGGCGCGCAAAGTTACGAGTAAAAGTTTGCACACAAATCAGTCGGTGGTCGCAGTTCTTTCGGAGAGTTGTGCGTTACGGTCGCGGGCCTGGCCCGGCTTTCGAATATATACGCGAACGGTCTTTCCGTTGTTCCGCCGCAAGCATTTGTTGCCCCACCTCCCTCCCATCCAAATGGTGCTGTACCAAGTAACCTTAACTAGAAGAGCAACGGTTTTAAATGACGCAAATCACTACCCCCTTCCAATAATTCGTACTTTGTAATTAAAAAAGTTGTGAGCACTTTTCAAACTAAATATGTGTTGGTTGGTTATTTCAAATGATTTTTATTGACAACCAATTTTTATCGCTACTTTGTGAGTGACCCATAAAAGATGACAAAACCACTGCAAGCAACAGTTTAAGAATTACATTTATTGTTTTGTTTGATATTTGATATTGTTACAACAAATTTATAAAGAATTTTATGAATTACTAAAAATTTAAGTCGTATTTATAATTTGTTTAGTAAAAATTATTGTATTAAATCAGAGGTATTCGATGTTTTTTAATATTTGGATGAAGATGAATTTAAAAAATGTTCGGATGCTGCCACTGCATTGAATGACACTTGGTGATTTCAACTGAATGGATTGTCCACACTGAACGTTTATGTGCTCTCTCACCGAAATGAGATATCTCCTTCAAAATGTCCTCTCGGATTTAATCGAATAAATTTTATCATCTGTAATTGGCTCATATTCAAATTCTATTCAAAAGTGACCCTGATGAAGCCATCATCATGTATACCTATATTAAATATTATACTCAAGTAGTTTATTCATCAAATTATAATTCACAGATTTTTGTGACAGCAATCATTATAAATACGTGCTTTTTTATTTTTTATTCCAAATGAATAAACAGAGAATGATTTAAACTAAACATATGTCAGAATTAAAAACATATATATATATATATTTCTCATATTTAACGTCAGTATCAAGTTTGAGATTTTTAAACAATAATGATTTAATTTATGTAAAACAAAAATCTTAAATATATATTTTTGTAGTAATTTTAAATTTATTAATGTTTGGAAATATAAATAAATGCTATAATAACATATGTAATTATTAATTCCTTTCTTCGATTAAGAAAATTGCGTTTAAAAATAGCTAGACAATTGTTTAAAAACTGAACGTGTACTATTATTGGGAGTGACAGAACAAGCGCCATCACACAGCGAATAAAATAGATACGATTATATTTATGCGAGTCTGAAGCGCCTACCGGCTTCCCTACCGAAGCCACAACCGTAGTTATTCCACAACATTTTCAATAACTTAACACGTACGAGCGGCAACCGACACGACGTGACACTGGCAATTTGATTCCAAGTTATGTATACGTGAACACGATACAATCCATATCAAACACCACTACATACACACACAGACACACACACACAGACAACACACACACACACAGGGGTGCCCGACAAATATGTTTAAAATTCTTCGCCTTGTTCCTCTCCCTACAAGCTTTTTCAGTAATTACGATCGTACCACAATTTGATAATTTAATTTAAAAGGTATAAAATCACTAAATAAATAAATGCTATGGCAATTATACTGTAGTTTAAGCTCAAACTAAATTAATATTTTATAAATAATACGTTTTAAGACCATATATATTCCTATTAATTGAGATTTTAGAATAATATGTAGGAGTATCTGATCAAGTGTATTCGCCACCACTGTGTGTATGATATCTAAAAAAGAAGATTGCCGGTTATTTCAGAGTGTTCCCCATACGGTAGTAAATATGTCCAAGCTAGTACACTACACAGCTGAAAGGCGGGCTATGGCTGTAGCTATGGCAAGTGTATAAACGCAGCGTGCTCGTGATAAATTTCGGCTCTTGTACACTGTACATCGTACTTTACTCGATAAGCAAACACTTCCCACATAGCACAGATAACCATACAAGACAATGGTTATTGTTTTATCTAAAAACCATTCAGTTTTAGTTCTGAAGTCAATTTTCATTTGAAAGTCCGTCTGCATATAAGTGAAATTTTGACAATAACGCGTCTAAAAATATTTTATATATATATATATATATATATATATATATATATATATATATATATATATATATATATATATATATATTTGGTTTCGCGTTTCAATATCGACCAATTTCGCATGCATTTTTATCCAGGCAAAGAACTCGTATGCGAAACGAAAAACTACCCCTAGTCCAAATGATACTAGAAGGCTCAACGTATCACATTCAGAAAACACCCTTCACCAGGTGATCTGTCTCCCGTGCTCCATGCTCCTATGGACCGGTGATTCGAATAGGTAAACCGATTTGTCGGTCGAATGGACTGTCAGCGGGAAATAACCTAAACTAAAGTAAATTCCACGTAAAATGCTAAATCTACCACATGCTGCTCTATATTTGATGAAATTCATTGAATTTATTTACATTCGATATCAAATGCGTCACTGGTCTTTACACCAGTGCTAAATTTAATTATTACATTGCATATTTACGAAAACCATTATGACGTCACCGGATGACTGTACCAAATGGATTACTTCTCGTCTACTAGAATATTCATGTATTCTGGTAAAGTTGTTAAAGAATGTCTCTATTTTGTTTTGTCTTTTTCAACATTTGAAATAAAAATTATTTTTATACAACTCATATACCTATTCGATGTCAGTCGCCGCTCGCTCGTAAGATCAAAATTTGTCGTTCCTTGCACTCTGAAGATAATGAACGTAGTAACACCAAATTTGGTATACATAATTTATGAGTACATAATTTATGCTACTCGCGTTTTAATTCTACTCTGCTTTTTATTGGGCCTCAAAAAAATCTTTCGAACAAATCATAATTGATTTAATTTCATTTAAGTTGAGCCGTTTTTTTTAGAAATTGATGACGAAACTAGCTTTTCTTATTGAGCAATTTGTCTAAGGTTTTATGTTTCCTTGATACTACAAGAACATGTTGGAATATATCGTATTAAGTTATTACGTGTCTTTCACCCCCTACCCCTCCAGTGTACAGCGCAATGAACTCACCCTTTGGTAACATAACAGTACTCTTTTGTAAAGGGAGCGGTATCTAGTGGTCGATTGCATAAACATACATAAATAAAACAGCAGGTTTTACCTACGTGGGTGGACGCACTGGCAAAGGGTGCGGTTCACTCAAAACCATCCCCCTCTTAGATGGTCACCAGCCGTCCCCTTTTTAGTTATTTACTCGTTTAGTTTATATTTCCTCTAGAACGAAATGTTTATCAACATTTTTGCTCGCACAAAACCAGAAACGAATACTCGTCATATGTATACTAAAATATTACTAGCGACCAATTCGCTACATCCATTTTCCGACCACAATGACGTCCATAAAATTAAATAATACCCCCAGTTATTTTCGAGCACCAAATTGTATAATATATTTGCTGTGATACCGTTAACACGCAACCGAAATAAGGCGGCGTAGCGATCGCCTCGGACTCCACTTCAAAAGGGCGCCCAAACTCATAGAAAGTGTACCTTCCAGTCTGGGGATGGCCATCCTCTCCATACAACTACATAATACCGTCTAGATTTGTTTACAGCAGCAAAATAAATTAATCTAATCCTGTGTTACATGGGGTAGTTTCTTTTAATATTTGTTCTATAGATAACAGTAATTTATTTTGTTTGTAATAAATTCAAGTAATAAACATTTTTTACTACGTTGATAAATTTTATATATACGTATATGGTTTTTATGATTTGAGCTTTTTTTTTTTGTTATTAAAATTGCATTGTACCTTTGTTTTATTTTTGGAAAGAACTTACGAAAACTTTTGGCAACTACTGCGAGCTATCATAATGTTGGACAAGTTTAGCTGTGCTAATACGATGAAAAAAACAAAACAAAATTATCTTTTAATGAAGTGTCTTGAAAACTATGGTTTTTCCAAGTTTCGCTCTTCGTTTATTATTTATGGAGTGTTTGCATGTTGATATTGTATTAGATGTATATCTGAAATATAATTATGCCTTGTATGAAAGAATAATGAAGTTAAATTACGTTTTAATAATGTGTTTCAATTTTATTAAAATTTATCGAATTTTTGTACGCTAAATCACGAGTCTATTTACAAAACGACACAATGTCACAAAATATAACATTCACTGACGTCAGGTATATTTTTAAAATAAAAATGAATATACAAAATGCAAATATTATTTAATTTATTTTATATTAAGTAAAAAATAAATAGTACACAATAGAGTCGCTTCGTTTGTATGAACATCTGAATTTATATGTTATGTGATCCTTAGTAACATATTTTATGTTTACAGAACAAACGGAGCACTCAGATATTATGTAGTGTATATTATTGGTCGTGGTTGCAATTGCAACTCGCTTGCGGTATGCCAACTGCATGACAGTGTAATGCCATCAGATATGCACCTAAATAACGTTCTCCAACTATACTATGTCCCACACAGTTGTAGTATAAATATTAATGTAGCTAGTGAAGTGTTTTAAATGAACGCCACACTACTAAATGTACTTTAAATAATTATATTTTTCTCGTCATACAAATTTTAAGTTTAAACTTTCATAACAATAGTTTCAACTGTTTTGGCTATAGAGCATTTACATTCTTACACACACACACACATTTTCATGGCTACAATACTTACCTTAGTAGTTTGTATAACAAAGTAAAAAAGGTTACTAAATCATAAATATGTATTGTAAACGTAATATGGAATGGCATATAGCAAGATCAACACATACACACAAGAGAGGTTATGTGCAACGTGTTGGGGGTACCCAAGCGGCTAAAGTGTCCACGGTGTAATGCGGATTGCAGATAGCAGAGTAGAAGTGTTCGAAATGTACATACATACGTATGTACGTATGTGGTATAGACAGTAGAGTGGTATGTACTGCGACTGCAAGCACTTTACTATATTAAGCACGTACTTTTCGGTGGTCCCGGTTTATATTAAAAGTGGCGCTTGCCAGATCATCTAAATTAGAAATGACACCGAAATGTATCTTGTACACTGAATCATCTACACGTCTCCCCATTTAATTTAATAGTGTAACTCATCTAAAGCGTTCATTTATATTAAAATCCCTGTGAAAAATCTCAAGTGTTTAAAAATTACGCGTGCCAATTTTGTTTATACGCAAAATATGTCAGGTTATCGCAAAGCGATTCATCTAACACACTTTACTAACTTCATGGATATATTTTTAAACCTTTAACTAAATTAGAGAACGCATTGTTCAAAACACTTATTAAAGCTCCATTATGTATAGAATAAGAATAGCAATTGATAACTAGGAAGCTCTAAAGTTGCACTCTTCACTTTTATTTACTCACTAATTTCGTTCTATTATCTAGGCACTTTTTGTATGATGGTGTTAATTATCTAGCTAAACTGTTAAAGTTATTACTATTTTTACGTAATTTGTACATTAGGTGAACAAAGCGTTAAATACCTCTATATGTATTTTGTTTGATTTAGGGAGTATGCAAAATATGAATTTAAAAATTAGTTTATCTATAGTGAAATATAATTTATTTTTACTTGTTTTGTGAAGGTGGCAGAAAACCTATTTTATTTATAAATAAATGTGTTAAGGTAAAGCAGCGTATTTGCAATGCAAAATAATACAATTGCTTTAACAATGAAATGAATTGTATCTGAGGTATTTGGTTAATAACACACGTAAAGATTACGTATAGTGCATATAGAGATATGTAATATGCAATAGACGGAAAGCAAAGGCAAATCAGTTCGGGGCATTGTATGTATGCAAGCAGTGACTACTCCATACGTACATACATGCATAGACGTTATATTAGGATGGGCCTTTGAACTCAGCTACAAAGTGGCTAATACCAATGTACGTACATAAATACCTTTAGGTATATATGTAGCACGCTTTACTATGTAGGTGTACTGTTTTAGTATATTGCATGCGGTTCTACTTAATGTTTCATGAATTCCAAATAAGCTGCAATAATTAAGCGGTTTGTGTGTTACCCGTCTCGTTAGCTCTCAATATGTGTTAGCTATACTAGGTAATTTGTTGAACGAACTACACAGAGTTTGTTTGTATATTTATTCGTGCTTCAAACGCAGAAATCGGGTACTTAATGCACTTCCTCAACCATAATTCCAATAGGTGACACACATGGACTATTCAGACGTCAATTAAAGCTGGATTTCCACTAGTCTATGCACCGTTTATACTCGCATAAAATGCATAAACTTGGACATCATAATTAATAATTCGTTTTGGTTTATTACGAAAATTACAATTGAAAATATTAAAAAAATATGAAACAAAATGACGTCTTTGTTACGCAACCATAAGAAATTTTTAGAAAATACCAAACGCATAAAGTATAAAAAATCATTTTTGTTAATAATAAAGTCGAGATACCTATATATTAAAAAAAAATCCTGAGTCAACAAATTGTGTATATTAAATACACAGTCTGGAATTTTTAATTTATTTATTTGATCATAAAATCTAAGAGTAGCGATCGTAAAATATGTTTAGTGTACCTATATATTATAGTACATTTTCCTGTCTCTAAATACAACATGCTACGTTTAATTAAGGCTCGATTTACGTATACTATGTTGTGTTATACAAATTCCATTAATTGTATAAATAAGTTTTAAAAAACATCTCGCTATTGGTTCATTATTTACGAATTTTATCTACTTATGCATTTGCTTAAAATATATAGGTAGAACTTAAAAAAAAGAGTTTTTGTAAATAATTAAACTCTGATGCAGTATTCGTTACAACTATAAGTACAATTTTACACTCCTGAAAGATAAAAATAAATGTGCAGAGCATAATTTCGCGCGCAAATACCGTTATAATAACCTTAAAAACTCGTTAACACTAGCGTTTAAAATCACTATAGAATTAAAGGCGAATGCAGGCTAAACCTGTTACCATTGTAATCAAGCTAGCGCGTGACTACAGGGTAATTAGTGTGTATTTACCCTTTCCCTACCCAGTCGCCCCACACGGGAAAGAGGGAATGAAAATGCATAAGATTATTCCAATCTATTACATGCAAATACTGTGTGCAACATTGCCATCACCTGTGATCACGTATTGTGGTTGCAACATTGTATTGTTGCCATTCAAGGGGACACCTATTGTGTGTAATGTATTTGAACATATGTGTGTGTGTGTGTTGTTGTTGATCTCCTGTAGCATTAAATATTTCTTGAATTTCAGATGAGGAATTACGTGAGTATCCTGATCGCCGTGGTGGTCCTGTTCCAGCAGCAAGCATCATACTGTAACGCGGCACACACTAAGGTATGTGCTTTGTATATTTAATTATCCTATAGAGTTACATTTATATTATTTCATTTATGCATGTGCTTTGTATGTATGTACAACACTGTTAAATCATTATTCTTGTTTCTATGATAAATATAGCTAAATGCTTACGAATTTTATAGTAATATATCTCAAAAATCAGTCAAAGTAACACTTTTGGGCTTAATATTATAAGAAGAAGTGTATTAAGTTTAGAATAAGGTTTAGAAAATGATGAAAACACTGCAAAAACAGTTAATAATTACATCTGTGACTAAAGGGCGCTTTACATATTATTGTAGAGTTGTCCATATTGGTATAAATTTACATCCACGTCGTTTATTTCCTCTCATATTAATAATAAAACGCCTAAGCATAAGCAAACAGCGGTATCTGTTAATTAACATATGCTTGTTGTTATCTTAATAATTTACGTGAATTAATCTATTAATTACCATAGAAATTATATTATTTTAGCTTAAAACAAAATAATTTATAAGCGATATATTAAAATTCCATATTTTCTAATGAAGATTCTATAGAAAATCTTATGAAATCCTTTAAAAATATAGACTACATTAACGTCGTCTATAATACGTTGGGTAGACACAATATAAATGACATAACATGTCCGACACGTTATTGCTATTATTGTTGTTGGATATGCATATAGTATAGGCTCACACAGTAGGAACACGGGGTATGTTGGTAGATTGTCGCAGCTAGACAGATGATGAATTGATTGGATACATGTTCCCGTTATCCCGCACGAACCCCACCTCACTTCCCTGTGTGTGTGTGTGTGTGTGTGTAGATTATTGGAACGTGATAACCATACCATACATGTACAAAATTACATTTCGATCGGCCAAACAGATATACGTATGTGTGTGAATAAATAAAAAGGATACTCCAACCTATTGGATTGTAAATTCAACGCATATTTCATTTAATAGGCAGTGTTACGGCATTGTTGAATGGAATCATAAATAAATAAAATTCCTGGTTATCTTTCGTGATTACGAGTCTGGTTGAACATTTCGAAACGCATTAGATTTTCCAGATTAATAATTTTTATATAGTAAGATTTGATGCTCAATCAATTGCAGTAAAAGTGTTGAAAAATGCTTTGAAAACATATTTTTTAATAACTCCTGCGTTGTTAGTAAAAGAAAATAAATGATATAAATAAAATAGCATACCGTTTTCTAAATGTAAGTGTTCAAAGTTCCACAGCGTTTTATTTATTTACTCTATGACATGTGTCACCAATAATAACTCAGAGTGTAGAGTGAGTGGGCCTGGTTTCATATTTAAACATCTCGATCTTCAGTTTGAAGAATATAAAACAGTATTTGCGTATTTGACGTGATTTCGGCACCATGCAACAAATTTTCAACAAAGAAAAATAACTGCAACTTACACTTGAATAAACAAATATCAATACACACTGAATCTAGTGTGGATGTAGCAAAAACAAATAAAACACCAACCCAAACCAAGGGTGAAGATAAACCATGTATATGTACGAAAGAGACAAACAAAAAGAGAAAAGCAAATCACGCATGTATACGTATTAAATTCGTCGAGATTTGAAGAGTTCTTGAGCTCACGCCAACAACCAACTTCAACTTACTAATTAAAACCCTCCACTATGACGGTAAAGTGTATATATCTAAAGCTATATATATTTGGTTAAATGACAACATAGCAGTTTAAGTAGAAAAGAGCGGTATGAGCTGGAAATTGAAGACGGTAAATGGAATAGAAAACAGAGTCGTAGGTATATGTGAGTGAGATGATTTTAGGGTATTTTAGGAGTGGGATAAAAAGAAATACCGGTGTAGAATTGAGGCTTAAAATGTAAAGAAAATGAAGATATCTTAATTGAAAAACATGTTTTATTTTTATTGTGCATATATGTGTTGACTTATTTAGTAAAATACCTAATGACATTTTGAATGCTACAAGAATATTTGAACATTTGAGCATCTCGACAAAGTGGGCTTTGGAAGATTAAGTAACAACAATATGACAGAGATAATTTGTTTGAACAAGAAAGTAAAGCGTAACTTTGTAACTAGAATTCGTAAAAGTAAACTATAACAATTTTACGACGACAGAAATAAAGAGCCATACCGTCTGTGTAACATCATATTTGTTTTATTTCAAGTAATGTAATATAATATCAAATGCCAGCCAGAAACAAGAACAATTCCCGCATTAAGATACTATGTGTTGTTTTTTCAAAGTTTCTACATTTGGTAGTTTCACATTAAATCTACTGTAATTATATTTTAATTAGTAAATAAACCAACAAATGCTTGAATGCAATATGTGTAGTAATATGAACATTTCAACAAAATTATATTTAAATTGTGATATTTACGTTTCGAGGTAAATTAGTTAACAAATATGATCGCTATTTTTCAACAAGGTTCAAATATTAAATATTGCGTATTGGATTACTTAACAATCAAGCATTCCGTAAAGATCTAGGTAATGTGTAAAACACCCAAAAATTGTTGGATAACGTATGAAATTAATCACCAACACAAAGAAAGGCCATTGTAGATTCTAAAAAGTTTTTTGCTCGAGCTTAAAACTTCCCGTAATGGAACCAAATCGTTTTTTGTTTTCGCGAACTCAAATATTAAAACCAATAACTTTCAATTTGATTACTCGTACAGAAGAAGCTTTATTGTTCTTCTCTTGTTTTGTTTAAACGAGTATTTTTCATCTTAGTGTCATCATGTTATAAGAAAATTTTAATTCAAACTAAGGGTTTGCGTCATTAAAATATGCAAAACGGATTAGTTAAGTGTGCGCTGAGCGCCAGAACGGAAGGCATGCCGTCGATAAAACAAGAGTTTAGATAATGTTTGACTTACGTAATGTTAAGTCAATCCTCTACTAGATAAATCAACGGATTAAGTTAGGACGGTCGTGGATTAAAACTTCTATCGCAGATGGTACACACACACACACAACAAATGCAATTACTTTTAAAAGTAACTATTGAAGTGAGAAACATTACTTGGATTACGGCTGGCCAAAAATAAAAAGTTGTACCCATCGATGTTAAAGTGCACATAAAATGAAATAATTATATGAGTGCAATGATTTGGTCATTTTTAGTGGCTTCTTGGGAAACATTATAATACTTAAATAGTGAAAAGAGTGGCGCATAAAAGCGCTGTGTACTAATTATTTGATGATCGTCATGAAACGAAATCACTTACAAGTCAGCAAAGGTTTTTTAACGTTTTCGACAATAGCATTAGAAACAAGCAAAAACTAATAAAAGGCGCTTCTTATCTAACGATTTATTTGTATATGTGTGTAAGTTTGAAATAGTTAGCAATCACCACAATTGCGCTCCAAAAAGTTCAATCGAATCGTATTCTCTTGTTGATTGGACTTCTTGTTATATATATATATATATATATATATATATATATATATATATATATATATATATATATATATATATCTTTTACAATACAACTATACATATAGTGAGTGAAGCGAATAAGTTTCTCTCTGAGTTCAGACTGCTTGAATTCGATTTTACGTATTCCGAATGAATGACCTGGACACCATGATGCTTCCATACATATATGCAATACAAACGGTCAATGTGCCTCGGAGATCAGTTCAAGTGTGAACGGATACATTGGACATCTAGTAACGGAGAGTTTCCGCACGATATCGGATTCTTTACTGTCTGCGGATATCGCGCGGACACATCTACACTCAGTAGCGCAAATTCTATGACTACTACATCATATATAGCATCAAATTCATATTTTATAATAAGGATGTTGACATGCATTTTAGCATCGAATCTGGTTATTTTCGAAATGTCGTATGTGTGGTTGTGTTTCTCTCTCTCTCTCTCTCTCTCTCTCTACGTGTGTGCATGTTTTTTATAGAATATCTAATAAAAACACTACCGGTTATGTCCTGAAATATGACTCGTCTTTACAAAGACTCAAGCTCAAGATAGTCATAGTAAAGGGTCATAAGAAAATAAAAAATGACTTTATCGGCCCAAAAAAATCGATTTAGAACGCCACTGGGCGTCGGGATCGAAAGACGAAGAATAAAAAGGTTGAGAGACGAAGTTCATCGCACGGGAAACGGAAACCAATGTCCATTACGCGATTAGAATTGTCAATGCCGATAAAAACATAATACAGGCTAGATACCGCGCACCGTGTGGACCAAAGGTATAGCATGGGATAGCCACTTTAACGTTATCTTAACCTAACCGAAACCAATCGCGGTGAAATAGCGAAAATAATCGAATTCTGTGAATGTGCTAGTGCTAGTCAACGTGTTGCACAAGCCAGCTTGGATTATTCGTTTTTATTTCACTTTACAACTGTTACGCAAACAATTGTTTGGTTGCAAACGATATCACTTGAAAATCTCCAAATCTCCATCCACATTAATGTATTAATTTTAATATTCTGATGTCACCAAAGCGCAAATATCTTGTTGAAAAGATACGAATATCGTTTAAGTATATCCATATATACGATACATCTCAGTTGTTTAATTAACTGATATATACGAGAGCGTATAGTACATACAGCAAGAACTGATCGTTGGAAGTAGATACGACAAGAAACGTTCGTTCAGTGTGAGATAGCGTTAATTGGGAGCCAGTAGTGTCGAAAGTGGCACTCTCTTTCTCCGTCTCTTGTTCATGTTGAAAATGCAAAAGCAATTTTCCCATTCATTTCGTTCCATTACCGGGTCCATTCTATTTACGTGGCGCTCGTTGTCTAGCAAGGTTTAACTTTACTACTATTTATACGTAAAATGCGCAGTAGTTGAACCGTGCATTGAAGGTTATTATAGTAGTTAATAAAATCATGTGAAATAGGCCAAATTGAGCGGTTATAATCGATAGTAAATATATATTTTTTATTAATATTTGTTTGGAAACACATTCTTTCTGATACATTTCACTGGAGAGCTATTTGTCAATCGTCAGTGTTATATTGGCGCCCGGAAAGAATAACAATATGACGTAGACAAACGCAATAAGGCCGGATGTTCGCCATTTAAACTCTATACGGATGCTTATTTGGCCGGCAAATATTTGTAGTGCAAAACAAACACAATTCGCTCCTGTCCAATTTCTAATGACCATATAAACACCGAGGTTAACTGCACGTTAACCCAGATAATTGACTTGGAGGTTTCTACTATCAAAATATATTAAACTATCTCACCGCTGTCAATTAGGTATTGCAATCGATAGATTTACATTTTTAAACACTGACATTCCGACAGCCACAATTACCATCAAATCATTTAATTAAATATTAGGAGATTTATGATTTCATTTAGAAGGTACACTATATAAATAAAAGGAATACATATTTGCCGCGGATTTGTATTTAATTGAACTTATTTAGCGTCATTTACTCAACGTGATCACATAGTATGCTCTTTCATAAGGAATAAAATAGTTCGTTTAAAATTTATAATACATACATAAATAAATAACAATATTTGTTGAATTACCAGAAAATAATACATTTAAAAAATTATTTTTACAACATTGTACAATATTCAAATATTTTATATACAATTATATGGAATTAGAGTGGTCACACACACAAACGCAAACGCGCACGCACATTCACACAAACGCAAATGCGTGCGCACTCACATACACATAAACGCAAATACACACACACATACAACCGCGCGCACCTATAATTATAGTTATAATTAATAAATATTAATTTAAATGGCCGTTAGCTCAAAAGTATTGATAATTATTAGATTTATTTTATTTTATACTATATATCTCTGAAAATCGTTCTAAAGAAAAAGTTTCTATTAAATCACATTCATAATTTATATGGTACTCTTTATACACTATTGGTGTATTATTAAATAAACTCTGTAAACCAAGTACTATAACCTATAAGTAAGGTAAACGCGCTTAGTGGGGGGAGGGGGGTGCGTCGCTGAAAACAGCAAAGTCATGAAACTGCTCGAGCAATGATTAAAAGCGATCCCAAATTACGGGTACAGCGCGTTTATGCGTTAGCGTATCTTATCGTTAACATAAGCTTACAGGATTACAGTTAAGTATTCCAGAGAGCCATCATAACGTACGAAACGAGACGCGAATGGAATATATGTTTAATATTTCAAATACAAAAGGATTCAATGATTATCACGTGCTGAAGGTTAGATGAGATTCGGGATATTACACAAAGTCTATTCGGTTATGCTGTACTGTAGCGCCACTAGTGCTCATGTTGGTAGCACATAGCACTATAATTTAATCAAATATATTTTTATTTTATTTATACATATATATATATATATATATATATATATATATATATATATATATATAATTTAATCAAATATATTTTTATTTTATTTATATATATATATATATATATATATATATATATATATATATATAATGTGAATTGTGAATATCATTAAATTACCGATAATATTGATTATGAATGATTTAAAATTTCATCCAACCATAGAATGGCGCACTGAAAATATTTGCTGAAATTCTATAATTAATATAGCTGAAAAGTTATCACCGACTGTAAATTTATAATGACGATATTTTGTCAAACGATTATTGAATAAACATATAAATGATTTATTTCATCAATCAATGATTAAATCGCAATTTTGTATTAGTTAATTTATAATTTAATTAAATTTGATTTTTAATTAACTTACTACAGACAATTAATATTATCAGAGCGAATTTCATAATTAACAAGTAAAGAATAATGAGCGCAAATTATCATTAATTTCGTAATACCAAACATAAATAAAGGCAATAACCCCCGGTCCAAGCCAGGCTTCATTATTTAAACGGTAACCCATAATTTTTAATTACATTATACAGGTACTTGGAAAACGCGCTCTTTCATTTTTGGGGCCACTATTGCTCTGTAGTTTGCGCCAAATTGTTAAATATATAATTTAATACGTTTTACGCGGCGTGAAGCACTTGAAAAGATATTAAAACGCTAACGAATTGCCTTATTATTTTATAGTTAAACTGGTATTTCACTTTTTATTAAGACGTTTTTATTTCCTACAATTAAAATTCCTTAAATAATATCGCTCAAAACTGTAATTAACAAACGTCCAGTGCAATCAGACGATCTTCGAATGTTTTTTAAAGAAAATCAAGTAGTAACATTGGTGGAATAATAGATATGAGTACGTAAAGTGCCTGCACAAATTTCCAACAAAAGTTTGAAACCTCAACGAAGCAAACTAAGCCGCGCCATCACGCAAGGCGAAATATCAGACATACAGACATGACAGAATTTTATAAAATCCTCGCTTGGCTCTCCGGTCAGCAGAACAGCCAATATCCATTCTTGCGAGAAACTTTTATAGCAACAACAAAACTTACACTACACCCATCACTGCACATCAGTCGAGAATCATTTCTATACGTATTCGTATTTCTATTTTGGAATAATCAATTGCCGCGCGCGTGATCCCATTTTATCGGTCAGTTGTACAAGGAATGATGATCGTATTTACATATAAACGTTAAAACTTAAAACTAGTTCTAGTCTTTGCTGTTTATGCCCGCCACGGGCGCACCTACTTGCTCCTTACTTTAATTAAAAACCAACAACGTATAAACAGGTACGATATAATTCAATAATCTATTACAACAAAGTTTCCGTCACCGAGCACATCGCGCCTCTGGTGATTACAGTTTTTTCCAACTATGCCACAAGTTGCAAAAGTTACCACTCAAGAAGTAATTCCGGGTTGACGAGAAGGGAGCGTCGTAAGACACAACGCTGTCGGCGTTTATTTCGAAATTCTATCAATAGCAAATAGTTGGTTTGCATCAGATACTCGCTTGTTGTGCACTCCCAAGCCTCAGAGTGCATGCTCGAATTACCAATGTTTGTTGATCAAATGGAATAGCTCCTAAATCTCCGCCGCTGAAGATTCTAAATCTATCTGCGGATATAAATCGAATCCGGACGTTTGAGAGAACGTATTGTTGTATGGTACATTGGTTGCGTAATGCCTAGAATCCAGAGCGCCAAACAAGACTGCATATTTCACATTTTATCCATCCAATCCAAGCGTAGAGAGCATTCACGTTCATGTTAGTCTGTAGCGGCGGACGGAACAGAGAACTGAGTTAGTAGTAGGGGGAGAGCATTGCCTCGGTTATCCCCTAAATTCTCTCTCCCTACTCATAACTGCTACGCTCTCTTCTTCCGTATAGCGAAGCACCAGCTGTCGCATTCACAATATATATATATATATATATATATATATATATATATATATATATATATATATATATATATATATATGTGTGTGTGTGTGTGTGTGTGTGTGTGTGTAGTTGGGCGTGCTTAAAGCACGCGTGTTAGGTCAGCTGATCGACGGACGGAAAAGAGAACTAGATATTAGTAGGGGGAGAGCGTTGCTCCGCTCCTAACGCACGGGGGCCAGTTGGCAACATTGAGAGATGACGATCTCGCTTTTGTTGCGTTTTCGGGCGGTTCGTATCACTGATGATAGATCTCTGTGATTTTCTAATGTCGTTACGCATCAACGCGTGCATTGTTGCCGAGGATTTTACGCCAAGACAAGCCGGAACACAGTTTTTTTTTCTGTCCCTATTACAACATTGAGCTGTATAAAAGAAAATGTCTCGATTTATTATGAATAGATTGGCACACTTGATTTCGTGATTAATTTGTTGGACATATTATTTGTTATGCGCTTGATAACGATGCAGATGCAAATTCAAACTTAATTTCCTTGCGGTTAGGGCAGTTTAAATTAGATTTGATTGAATAGCTTTTCTACTTGAGAGTCTTCAAAGCACAGTGGGAATGCGATCGAGTTACAAAGTTAAATGACGTTAATGACTTTACACAGAATGGCCGCACTCGGATATATTTTTAATAAATTATTTATAGGTATATTTAAGTTAATTTTGAACTAATTATAATTATTAAGATATTTTTGGGTGAAATGTTCCGGCATTGAGAATATATTTTTATATATTAATACATATATGCTGTAGAATGATTTGTTTTTAATAAATTCAAATTGAAGTCGAAAGCGTTTTTATATAAATAATGTGAAATCTGAATTCAGTATTAAGTTGTCTGGATACGTGTCCATAAATAGTTTATGGAGGAAAGCGAATAACTTTCGAGTGTTTTATGAGTGATATACTATAAATGTGAATTGTGGGTGGTACATCAAACAATTTGATCCCAGATAATAACTCGACGAAGCAACTTTCAAAACAAAATATTTAATAATAAAAAGGTTTGTTCCCAAGTTGACGTTCCGAAGAATTATGCTCAAATTGGGATTAAATTGTTGAAAATTTATTAACCAGCATTTAATACTGCTCACTAGAGAATTACTTGTTACGGTCCTGATAAATAGACTAACGAAAAAGTGCGCGCGCAGCATGCACGTTTCATTTTTAAAACTAATTTATTATATTTTTTTACTACGAAGTATTAACAGAAGAATAAAAAGAATTATCTGTAGCTGCGACATGAAAAATGAGAATTCACTAGTGACATCTATGATGATTGTTTTTATGGAACTAAAAACAAAAAAAAAGAAACGTTAGTCAGT
Source organism: Nebria ingens riversi (assembly GCA_018344505.1). Lineage (NCBI taxonomy): Eukaryota > Metazoa > Arthropoda > Insecta > Coleoptera > Carabidae > Nebria > Nebria ingens. The sequence goes on from JADQWA010001073.1 coordinate 211,376, forward strand.
GACTGATAATGCCCGAAACGGAAAACTGTCAAATTAACGGATAGACATTTAGTTCGCGTGTCCATTTCGAAATAAATTAAATGCCTTTTTCGTCATTTATATTTATAATATAAATTGAACGGGATATTTTATATGAAAATATCAAAATGCAATTAATTTAATATGAATATGCATTACATACATTTTGCTTTCCATTTAAACATTATACTGTAGTTCTCTCTCATTGAATTATTTTATAAATTATTGTTGTATAAATATATAGAAGTAGGATGAATTTAAGAGCGCAAGTACAAGATTAAAATATAAACCGGACCAATAGCAATAAGTTATAATAACACCTGAATAGCGACAGAGGGTTAATAAATTAAAAAGGCGGAAATTAAACCTACCCTCACACAAACAGGAATAGAACCATGGATACCAGAATAACACACACACACATACACACAAATATGCATAGTTATTGGCCACTTTTTATGCACACAAGCATTGTGTTGTCAGGCACGAAAAATATGACCTCGCTGTGCAATAAAAACCTTTTTATCAAGCTCTCTGTACGTATATGCCTCTTGCCTTTACGGGGCAGCCAGAATATTCAGTTATAATACAGATTTATGTCGAAACAACGCTTTTGCTATAACGCATGCGCGCAACGACTATTGCCCGCTCCAAAAGCTAATACTTTTAATTAATTGTTCCGAAATTTTTAATTGATGTCACCAGTTGGTATATATGTTTTACTAAACAAATTATAGCTATAATAATATTTATACCTGTCATATAATATATATAGGATAGGCCATCAGTTAGTTTCTTTTTGAAATGCTTGTTATTTCAACAGTTTGCGACACTGACGCGCTTGAGATTAGAAGATATGTAGTGTCAAACTTTACAGCGAAGGTTTGATACTACATATCTATCAATGTTAAGCACGTCAGTGTTGCAAACTGTCGAAATAACACGTATTTCAAAAAGAAACTAACTGATGGCCTACCCTATGATGATTTGAATAGCGTAAATGTTTTCTTTTTGTTATATATTTAGTAATATAGATTATTTGAAATTAATTTAAATATTTTTTCGCAAATGGAAATAAACTGTTTTATTTGTTTAACAAAATTGAAAATGTATAAAAAAAATTATTCACATTTGAAGTATCTAAATAAAAATGTGGTTCGCTTTGCACATAGACACACACATACATTGCTTTAAAGAATAAAACTTCAATAATAATATACGTAATTGAAGCTTTCGTAAGCTGTATTATAAGCGCTTTAGAGATCTAATGAAAATTGCATAACAATCTAATTATAGTTCGTGAACTAGTGGCTGTAATAGCATATTTCTTAGTAGGAAACTATCATCAGAATATACCTGGTCGCGAATTAAACTAAAGTTCTGTTTACATCAAAGCAGCCAAACTATCAATGCTAGTTTGAGCAACAAGGCGGCTCCACTTCCAGCCAGATTGCTATGCCATGCCATACTAAATGTTCTTGAAAAGCTATAAAATGTTAGCTCAGGGAATATAGTTCGTAGCGAGTTGTTTGTGAATTACTGATGCTTCGTATAAGCTAACTAGAAGAGCCCCATATGTTCTAGAATCAATAGATAAAAGTTTCGAACAATCTTCAAACAATTGATGCTACCAAAGGACTATTTATGCGTTTAGGATACTTATAGTTATCCAATTTACATAATAACCGATTTGACATTCTTATACGTTTACATAAGCTCTTACTAGCATACAGTGGTTCTCAACCAATAGTAGGAAATATTAAAATGAAAGATATAAGTCTGTTCAAAATAAATTAGTAAACTGCTTAAATTTGTGTATGAGCATGCGTGATCATAGTCTAAGAATCCAAACGGTGTTGGCGACCGAAAAGTATTCGTTGTAGTATCATGTATGTATGTATTGTCAAATATGAAATGTTATGTAAACATAGCGTTGGTGGGTAGGTACTTGTTATGATTTAGCTCAAAGACAAATAAGTATAAGAAAGTAGGGGTGTGATATAAGGACCCCAGTTAGTTGAAGGGAGAGAGGGCGGATTGCACACGCGGCCATTAATACAAATGTGCCTATTATCCAGGTCTGGTTGGCGTCCTTGTTCCTATACTATATGTATCTGTGCGTTTGTGGCGCCGCCACCATTTTGTACGCAGCAAAGATAAGCAACTCACGTACCTACATTATAATTTACTCGGGAATAAAGTAATAACTTTGTTGTATATACTTTACTCCTGTCACAAGGGCTACTTTGTTTGCGAACAATAGCATTACTACTACACTACGTATTACGACGACATACATTATTATTATTATTATTATTTCGCTAAGATGTACTTTTTTGGTTTTGGTTTCTTCACAATGCAAGCGTACAGTAATTGAGATTTAAGATATTCCATACACATTGTCATCATCAAAGGCTTATCGCATTCACATTTATTATACCTATATATAGGGCGGGCCATCTGTTGGCTTCTTTTTTGAAGTACGTGTTATTTCGACAGTTTGCAACACTAACGCTCTTGACATTGATAGATATATAGTGTCGAACCTTCACTGTAAGGATATATATATATATATATATATATATATATATATATATATATATATATATATATATATATGTATGTAGTCATGTGGGTAATGCAACTGTTAATTTTGATAATTCCCCATTATTGAAAGTTAATTTAATCTGTACATAAATTACTGATAATAATCTAACTTATAATCATATACAAAATAGGTGTGTTCCAAGCAGTGCACTTTAGGATTTAGAGCGTAAATCTAAGCGGTGTGTACACACACACACACACAAACTCAAACAATAAACACCGCCACTGGGCAAACAATGAAACTAATTCGGATTCTAAATACGTTAACACAATGTCATCATCACATAAATATCACAAATAATTAACAAGCATCCACTTTCTTGCAAACTCAATATAGTATAAGTTTCAATACACAAATTAAACAGAGACAAAATTACATAATTGATAAATTTAAACAGAATATGCTAAGAAAAAAAGTAATATTTTTTAGATGATTACCACAGGCTCTCTTACCATGTTTAGTCTTTAAGCGCAAAGAAGCAGAGTTTTGTATCACTGTTTATTTTACGTTATTTCATGTTATATTCAATTTTTAATTGTGTCACAAAAAAATATTTTTATTTCAATAATAGTCATTATATTTGAATATAAATGTATTAAATGCAAATGTGTATAGGTTCTTAAATGTATCAGATTAATTCAGGCGATTCATATATTAAAACTATTAAACGGAAGCTGATGACATAGGAATGACTATACATAAATTATTAACCATATTTGAGCATTATAATCTATATCTGCAGGCCAATTATTTAGTAAATCGTTGAATGTATATTGCTATAAATGCTGACAGGTTTTTATCGTCTAAATCTAATCATGTTACGTAAACACAACGTTGTTTTCCTTCATTTATAATTTATATTCAATTAGTTTAATTGATTTTTCTTCGAAAAGAGTTTTGTTGTTTACATTGAAATACCGCGACTTCCATTTGCAACAATATTCTTTGCTTTTTACATTACAAATTGAATACGCGTATGTATGGTAAATGTTTTTATTTCAACTTAAAATTGAATCTATTTATAATCATGTATAAAACATGAAATGCACACATTTATGCGCAGGCGCAGAAAGGTTCGCCAAATGTTGGCAAACCGTCACTTGTTTGACAGTCCGTCAAGGATAACATTCGCATATTATTCTTTTGATCCTTGACGGACTGTTAGACAATTGACGGTTTATGTGATAAAATAAAAATAAACTGTTTGAAAATTGCTATGAAATATTTTCTAAAAGTCGAGTAAAACATCTTATACGTAGTAGGTACATTTTATTTAGATAAGGATATTAAAATACAAAGTTTTAAACATTCAAAAACATATAATTATTCATTACACTATATTATTATGGCCGGACGTTTATTAGTTTTCAAATAAATTTAAAACCTAACAATATATTTATATAATATTTTACTAACCTTTGAAACCCTTCTATTTCTAAACTCATCATTGTACCTTCAACAGTCCACGCTGTACACACAAAAGCACACACACACAATAGCCACATCAATGCAATATACATTATTTTGTGAATAAAACAAACTGCTAATTATATAAATGCGATATTTCAAGCTTTGAAACATTTATAAACTTAATACACATAAACAAATAAATATCTAGTCGCCTATATGGTTCTAGAAAATTCAAAAACACTTCCGCGTATGCGCACGCCGCTAGTGGCCATGGCCAGTGTCAGTAAAGACTTCTTATGTGATGTGTGCCACGTGTTTGTGCAGTGAAATAACCAGTAAAAACAGCTTGAAAATATGTGAAAACTAAGAATTGAAACATTTGTTTAGTGTTTGTGACATCAATTGATGGACAGGATAGCGTGAATTGTAAAATGTAAGTTTATTTATTATTTATTTATTGGTGGCGTCATGTTTTTGGTTATGTATCGTGTGTATATATAGGCAACAAGTACTTGTAAAGGTATATATACACTTGCGCGGAACTGTTCGAAAGCTATATACAATATAGTAATTTCTATAAAGTTATTTATTGTTAAGCAGATGCAATAATAATTCTTTTCGCAATGTTGTTTTAAATATTGAAGAAAGTTGTTTTTCTTATGTAGCTTTAAAAGTATGTTTGACTTGGAGTTTTTAACGATGAAATAAGTTTTAAGGGTCCCAAATCGATTGTAATTTATTTCGTTATGATGTTTATATGTATTTGGATGTAAAGGCGTGCATTAGTTATAAACTTAACCCCTGGTTAGATGAGGCGTGTATAAATAATCGTACGATCGTCGGTATTATGTATTACCTAGCAACGTGATGGTGATCTGAAATACTATGGAATTTAATATAATATGAATGTTGGCGAATTGTGGTGTGTGTATGTATGGCCGGGGGATAGGGGGATGTGTGTGTGTGTGCGTGTGTGTTTGTTAATGTCCCCAAAGCAGCCTCATCCTTTGCAGACTAATTTCCATGCAGATTACTTCATCGCACTCTTGCACACATGATGGCGTGCGTTCAAATGATTATTCGCATATTAAAACAAACAGAGACAAGCGGAAAGGACAACCACGTCATATACATATTGAATTAAATTTGACACGATACGAAAAATTGTACACTTCCCAGTTATACCAACATCACTGTGTGCTCTGTGCTTGGCGTTGTATGTGCAAACGAATCGAGTTTATTTTGTTATTGAATGCAGATTAAACATTTTACAACGCCAATCAAATGTTTGTATATCGATTAAAGCCTTTTTATTCGGTCGCTGTTTACGTGTCTCTGTGTATTGTTAGCATCTATTTTATACAAAATATTAACAAGTCGTACGAAACGTATTTTGTTTAGATAGGAAGGATATTGAATTACAAATTTACCTCCTCTCCCCACACACACACACACACTGACACACACACACCGACACACATACACACACAACCGACACACCCACACCCCCGACACAAACACACACACACCGACACACACATACACACACACACACACACACACACCCACACACACACACACCCGACACACACACACACCCGACACACACACACACAAGCTCTTGCTCTCTCTCTCTCTCTCTCACACACACAGAGGCTCTCTCTCTCTCACACACACACACACACACACATACGCACGCACGCTTGCAAATAGTCAGATTCCATTCGAGGATGGTCAGAAGGTGTGTTTCAGTTAAAATCTTTCTTTGATTACAGTACTTCTTAATCTACCTATGTACGTATGTACATTCGTATAAGAAAGTAAAAATACCATCTAATCTAGCAATTAGCACTAAAAATCCTGAAATATATTTGGAATTAAATCCGAATAAGATTTTCTTTATTTCATATATACATACATAGGTATATACATAAAGTTTTTTACAGCGAAAGAAGGAAAAAACAAATGAAATACGATCCGGGGCACGTAGGTAAGAGTGAGAGATCCGTATGAGAGTGATGGTTAGATTTAAATTATTTTTATATGATTCCATTTCTGTGGCGATTATTCTCCGGATGGCAGTGCTTCCTTTGAATTTCAAACACACAGCGTTGGCGCTGCAAGCGGTTAGATTGGGGTGGTTTCTTGCTATAATTTTTTACGATCCTCGACACTAGCGCTTCTAGCGGCAGCCGCGTATATTATGAATTTGAAGAGATCGTGCCTTGAAACTTAATACACCTATATGATGCACGTCATAGGTTTCCTTTTTACGCAAACACTAACTAAACTTATACCATCACCACCCTAATGTGTTTAAACTTTTTTTATTTTCTTGAACAAACATCTTGAGATTTTAACATTTATAAAACGAATTTTAGCGATAATAACTAAGATATACTCATATATATATATATATATATATATATATATATATATATATATATATATATATATATATATATATATATATATATATATATATATATATATATATATATATATATATATATATATATATATATATATATATATATATATATATATATATATATATATTATATATATATATATATATATATATATATATATATATATATATATATATATATATATATATATATATATATATATATATATATATATATATATATATATATATATATATATATATATATATATATATATATATATATATATTATATATATATATATATATATATATATATATATATATATATATATATATATATATATATATATATATATATATATATATATATATATATATATATATATATATCTATATATATATATATATATATATATATATATATATATATATATATATATATATATATATATATATATATATATATATATATATGAGACCTATATATAGTTATATAGTGTGTGTGTTTATAGCTCATATTATAACATAGTAGGTATATAATAACTCGTCAAACAACGTACGTCCGTATACCTAATATATATAGCAAATAGATTTAGCGATATTAGCAAATTAGTTTCGCAATTATATATCCATACGTGATACGTGAAACTCCATATTATCTATAACACAGTTATAACACATCGCTTCATGCAAGATTATTGGTTGCAGGAAAGGATTTAATTATATTTTAAAGCTGTCTCTCGTATCAGATATACTCTAGAATATTATGTACGTAATTTCAATACCTTAAAGCTGCAATAAATTGTTATTGCTGTACCTATACCAAAGTGTAAATTATATCAAATGCTATAAGATAAACTTTGAATAGACATGAATGTTCTTTACGTTATTACGGTGTTATTACAAGAAAAGAATTTATTCTATAATAATACTATAGAAATAACGAGCGTAGAGACCTCTTCACAAATCACTACGCGGACTCAATCGATAAACTAACTCTTTGTTATCTTCTTTGTGCTTATACAATTCGTTTCAAATGGACATGGAATATATATTATATATATATATATATATATATATATATATATATATATATATATATATATATATATATATATATATATATATATATATATATATATATATATATATATATATATATATATATATATATATATATATATATATATATATATATATATATATATATATATATATATATATATATATATATATATATATATATATATATATATATATATATATATATATATATATATATATATATATATATATATTGTCTTGGAGTAATACATATATGAGAATAATGTAAAATTACTCTCTCTCGCCCTTTCTCTTCCCCTCTCCCCCCTCTCATAGACAGTATTATAAAAGTTTTCATAGGCATTGCATATTTTTAAAATTAATTCGATACGAAACAATCTTTTTGTAATCTAGGTTGATTGAATTATATTTAAATTTTTATTGACCTAGATTTGATGGGAAAAATCTCTGCCCCCCCCCCCCCGCCCTTTCGAGGGACAAATACGCTTTTGATTACACCGCGCAGAGAGCTCAGGCCACTTAAGCACTGTGAAGGTAGCTTCCAAATGAAATCCGTCCCTGAGTTAGCAGCAATTTTCAGATGTGTAGGTACTGTGACTTGAGAAGCGCAGATAACTAGATTTAATCCCGTAGAAAAAGGGTGCGCACACGTATCACAACACACACATACCTATATATAGGATGTAAAGTTCATATAAAAAAATAAATAAATTCAAACACTTGTGATCTTTGGTATAGTGTATATAACTTAGTTTATAACTGTTAGGTGTTATATATTTTCCGATTTGTTATTCGAGATGCATTCTTGTTTTGTATAAATACATTCTAGAACGTGATGTTCTTTGATGTAAACGAATTATTTATTATATGAGAAAGCGGAATAAGAAGTATGTGCCGATAAAAAAATACCTCTCTGATCTGTTGGCCATTGAAATGAAATGATACGAAGAGAACGTTGTGAAATATCTTTTACAATAAGATATAGGATTTCTGGAAGTATCTCACATAAAGTTTCAAGCTTCTAACGATAAGTGTTACCATATATTCACAGATTTAGGCAAAAGAATATCCGATAACACATCACTTGATATTTCATCGCTTTATAGACTGAATCAAAAGCCTATCGTCGCACACATATACGTATATATATATATATACCCATATTTCGATGGAATACATTCAGGGCTATAGATGCGCTTTTGTCGCCTTCCAAACTCAAATCATTTTGTCATTTAGGCCAATAACATTCATTATTCCCCGCAGAGTATTGTAAACATTTTTATTCAATTAGAATCATCGAATATTGCATTTATATTTGTGATGTACGAAATATCTTTTTTGGAAACACCACAAATACCTCCCATTGGTTTCAAGTGTAGATTGAATCTCACCGCAAATGGTTCACCCAATAAAATGTAGGTGAATGACAAAAAAAAATCGAAAATTTGCGATCTAGAAGCTATGTCTATATCTCGTAAGCTAACGATGACATTTCATTCCTTTGGATGGTTCAAACATAGACACACATGCACATACATATATATACATGTAGCCAATTCCGTTCGGTGTGAATGCGTATAAGAAGAAGACTAAGAAGACCTCGTGCTCGAGCGCGCACCGAAAAGAAAAATAGGGGAGAAACGACAAGAATGAAATTTATGAACACATGGCCTAACTGTTAACGGATATATCATTTTTTCGCGTCTTTTTTCTTTCGGCCGGAAATACTAAAAGCATTCTGACACGTTTAATACGTAGAAAGACTTTTTTATACTTTGCCCTCGACTCCAGTTCGTCGCACCACCACTGACTTGTATTTCATATTTTTAAGTTTTTACCAAATTTATTGCTCCCGGTTAAATGATTCACAATCTTTCTTTTAAGGCCGCACTTTTTTTACGGACTATTTTTCTTAGACTTTAAAACGATCGTAGTATTCTTTTTATTATATACACACACACACACACAAATATTTTTCATACATACATATATCAACACAGCTTTTTCCAGTTATGTCATAAAACCAAGTATAACAATACTTTCTTTTATACTAAGTCTAAGAGTTATGTATATTTGTATATATGTATGTAAAATGAATATTGGACGTTTTACTTCGTTATTTAATCATTAAAGTATTGGTGCTGTTATTATTATTATTGTTTTTCATTTTACAATAATTTTGTAAAATGGTATAATTTTTTACGTAAAGAGCGCTGTAAAATAAACACCTATTTTTTTGGTATACTGTAAAAAAAGTTTTAAAAAAACTTCGGCGTAATTGGTTGAAATATATACGTATGTATGTATGTGAATACAAACACATATGTAAGTATGTATGTATGTATATTTTGTGTCAGCAAAATATACAAGTTGATCAAAAAAACATGTTTAACAAGTGCCCGCATAATATTCGTTCACTCACACACACACACACACATACATACTCGTATATAAAAAAGCGTCTAGAGTATACAAATGCTTTTCAATAAGTTTGATAAATTGAATCTGTCATAGCTATACGTATGTATGTATGTAGGCACATAAAGATCTCCGTTTGGCTGTTCTGTGTGTGTGTGTGTGTGTATTACTATTACGCCACGATACGTCATGCCGCTGCCGATGCCGTGGTCTCAACAACACTAAAACGAGATAAAAATACAATAAAAATTCATTGAATTTATATTGCATACGTGACATTTTCACTTGTCGTAAATTACATATCGTAAACGGATCAACTTCAGACGATCTTCGCGCCCCATTCGCTCACATCTATTTCACGGAATTTGCCTACAAATTCCCTCATAACTGATTCAAACCCAAACCAAAATGACACTTGGTCATTTTTAACTGTATATACATACATACCTACATAGAAAAATCTATTTATGGCCAAGATGACCACAATAATTCCATTTCATTTATTGTTATATTTTTTCTTCGCCACACGATACACACACACACACACACACAACGTAAGTGTGCGCATGCGCAATGTATAGTGGATATAATTTCAAATTTAAATATCAGTATTAGATAGGATGCAGTGTGTATTCTGGCAGTGACAGTTTCAAACAAAGATACGTCGTAAAAACTCGTATAACAATAAATGCTAACCTCTCTGCATGGAGTCTATTTCGAGTGGGAAATCGATACGGCACTTCTCTGCCAAAAGCATAAATATTTTGCGTTTTTAACTACACACACATTTTAACTGACCTCATTCATACGATTGGGTTTTGTCAAAAATAATCATTTTCGACTCAGACGCCGTGAAATATTGAAGCCACTGCCGCGACCGCGCCGCGTTAACGGGTCAAGACGTTTTGTTGCACCCCATAAATATATCTAGTCTCGGACATTTACATTCGCGAGAATAACCCAGCCAAAATAAGCTCCACTTTTTTAACTGCCGGAACTATATACCTATATATCTTTAAATATATTCGTAGTAAATCTTTGTGGAGCATTAATTATCAATGTTTTGAATACATTTATACGATTTTAATTGAACCCAAAATAGAAAATGTATTAATTATTTCGTGACCTCGAATAAAATATATCGACGGGAAAAAATATTTCTACGAGGTATAGAAAAAAAATAGAAATTTTCATCAGTTTTCTATCGAATAAATGATAATTGACCACTCATTAATTCATTGACAGTTAAATTATTCTGTGCTTCCGGTTAAATCGTATTCATTTGTGCTAATAGATTGACATGAATCTAGTCTTATTATAGTCAGGAATATTTCATATTTGTCACGAACCATGTTTTAAAAAAAATATATTAGGCGCGCGTATGTATGTGTGTGTGTGTAAGAAAGTCCAGTGTAAGACACTGCAGTTATTTAATAAATAATTCATATTTTTCTAATCATTGCAATTAATAAACAAATGCTTGGTTCAACTAACATATATTTGCGTATAAATAGTAGTAAAGTATTCACTTATACCAGGCAACAAGCATCGCTCATAAAAACCATGCGTGCGCGTCACTACAAAAACTTTACTACACATAATTTTATATTCGTGTGCGAAAAGTACCACAAGCTACTACGAATATGGTGATATAAGGTATAGAAGAGCTTGCGTGCAAAGGTGGATAAAAGGGAAAATATATTTTGTAGAATAAAATAGAGCGTCACTGTCAAACATGCATAACTTACTATGACCATATTTGCACACATATAGCTAAAAAAAAAATGAAACTCGTCACTTTTGGAAACGTGGTCGCAGCGTTAGTAGTCGGTGTCAGAAATAAAATGACGTTAAAATTGATGAAGACAATAAATAAACAACATCAGCGAAGATTGTATAAATATTATGCATATTAATAGGCACATACAAGTTTCGTAGGCGTATATGGCCATCGCAATCATCACAATTAGCGGGTGCAAACAACACGACAAATTGAACGGCACATGATCGTATTAATTTCCAGGCTGAATTAATGCATGGTAACGTAAATGTATTCGGTTAAACAATTCAAGTGCATTTTGATGTTATCCCAAAGCGTATTAACCTCACTTTTTCAACGAGATTAGTTTCGAATTCGCGTTATAAACTTGATTGTTTTGTAGAGTTGTGTTCACAAGACCGAATTTGATCCGTTCACTTCGTTTTTGCATTATACTCACATTTCACACACACAGGAATGCATGAAATTACGCTTCCCTATTTTTATTGCCGTTTTCCAATCAACAACACACAATTGTTCTTTGTGCTTGCGTCGCTTGTGTGACAGACAGAGTGACCTTTGACATCAGCCAACTAAATATACCGGCGTTCATCCGGGGAACGGAAAACGGAAACGGTATTCGCGTTGTAGGCGGATAAATGTGGTGGTAGTTACATAATCCACCACGTACACAGTTTGGTGTGCTCTCATTCTGTCTTCTCTCTACTAACTACATAGGTATATCTAGTCTCTCTGATTGCGATTTCGTGCGTGTGTGTTTTCTTACGATTGAATATCGCATCAATATTGGGTTCACTGTTGATTTGAAAATGGTTTCATTGCGGCGTAAAACCGTCGGTTTTGTTACTTTTATTCGTTTGGGGCTGTATTGGGAAAATTGTTTTCTTTATTATTTAGGTTTTGGCCAGTTTATATGGTTCGGAAATAGAGCGTAGCTATCTAGATCTATCGGAAACTTCTTGTGCATAGTTATTTTACAACATTATTATAAGTTTTCGAACATTACGGACCTATATGAATATTTATTTAAAAACGAACAACATTTTTAAATAATTTAAATAATATTATTTTCTTATTACTAATTGCTTATTATAATATTACAAAAGAAAATTCTTTTTCTTTTAGATTTTAACGGAAATATTTGTTTTGAACCCATGTTGACTATTTTGACCATTATGTTTATTTGTATTTTTTGCTATCTGTTTGTATATTTGTCTATTTGTTTGTTTGCCTGTCTGTCTTTCTGGATGTGTGTGTGCATGAATGTATTTATTCATGTACGTATGCATTTATTTATTCTCGCGTGGGTTTGTGTGTGTGTTTGTGCATATATGTATGTATGTTTGTTATTAGATTATGTTTATAAATAATGAATAAATTTTTCCGGACGATTAGTTTAAGGTTTTGTTTGAAAAACATTGTAAATCTGAGAAAACAAAAGATTGTGTAAAGTGTTTTTCTTGATTTACAATGCATTATTGTCTGTGTATCAAACTTATCATCCATATTGTATTGGATAAATAATAACTATGCATCACTTCTGTCATCTGTTTCATTTCAATTGTGTATCCTCACCAAAATGAACAGTAATAATGAATGTTATCTGATTTCTATTATTAATAGTGAAATATCTCATTAAACAGTATTTCCTTTCGCCGCCATAATAAAATAAGACGTACAAGCCATTAGGGAAGCATTACGTTAGTTTTTCCAGTAATCCGTATTACAACGCACATTTTTCCACAGCAGTATTATAAGCGGATAATGAGAAAATTAATTTATACATGTTTTTCTGAAATTTCATTGTCTACTTGATACAGTTATCTCGAAAAGCATTTTATTATTTGCTCGACGACATTTACATCATGCGTCCCGCCGCCCTGCCCGGACCACTGTTGGGACGTGAAACGTGAACACAACAGCTGCACGTGGCTAATCCTATAAATATCTTTCGTGACGTAAATTAACCGAATTGGAAACAACAGTATTTTGGTTTGTTTTGCACTTACACCCTTATGGATATATTTACTATATTTACAGAAAGAGATAGACAATTAATTCAATATGTCACAGATTACATAGAAGAGATTAGAATTTATTGTCTTGGCGAGAAAAACACCAAATCCACAACGTTTCATGTTTGATTTTATCAAAATACATTTGTTTCATGACAACGGGCATTTATTATTTTTCAGTATTATGTTTAACCGTTTTCATTCTCTTTCATTTTGTACTATATCCGTTAGAATTTGTTTCTTGGTCTGTCTCTAACGCTAGAAATTGCGTACGTCAAGAAAATCGCTATTTACAAAAATATTAAGTCGGCGTTTTTAATGAAAATAAATAAATCCTTCAGTATTGTCTTATATGGCGCCGGAGGCGCTCATTTTGTTGTTTCAACTTACATTAATAATTAGTTAAACAATTTGGTGGTCTGAAGCTTAAATTATCATCTTTTTCTTATAAAAACATCTGTTTTGCACTGGTTTATCTTATACGTAGTAGTTATATTTTCTTTAGATAGAAAGTGTATTAAAATATTATTATTTCTAATTATATTTAATCCTATTTCGCTTGCCAAACAATAAAGAGACTATTGAGATTTAACGTGTTTCGATTGAATAGAAACTTAGCTAATAAATCATGAGTTATTTAGGCTGAATTGTGCAATACAAAAATGTAATAAATCATCTGTAGAATTCGTACAACACAATTCGCAATAACACGACGATTCCGGATATAAGGAACACACGTACGTACTTGCTGACAGACTCTAGTAGTGTGGTTGGAGCGAGAAGGTGGGGGAGGGAGGTCGCTGCTGAATACTTAGCGGTAGTAGATACGTGCAGGAATTCCTCATCTTCAGCCACAAATATGCTAGACATTTCGGCATTTATCATGTGCTAGTTATGCATAACCGGAACAGCACCATCCTCGTCTATAGCACATAACTTATAGGGTGATTTAAGTTGGTAGTAGGTTCGTCATCTTGGCACGTATATCATCGCTTTAGACCATCAACTACCGTTTTATATCGCACAGAAATTATGAGAGATAAATTGCTGGTTGATGGCAAAAACACATCGCAAAACCAGCGCTATTTGACGCTATTTATTTCATTTAGTTTAGAAATACTCGGCTAATTAGTATCGTTCTCTAAGAAATGTTTCAAGTTGTGCAGATATGTTTTTATTAGATTTTCTCTTTCGTGCCGTATAGATTCATCAATATAATGATGTTTTATGCCATCGCCTGCCTCTATAAGTCTAACAGAGATAGCTATATGATGGCTCGTTCGCTTTTATGTCCATTTTTTTTTTTTTTAGCCTTTTCTATCGTTTGCTTTTCACGATATTACCTTTGCACATTGTTGAAAAGTGACATGTATTTTATTCTATGCATGAATAGAATCGTGTCCACCTGAGGTGATCATTAATGGTGGCCATTTTTCTTTCTTCAAGAAGTTCTTATTTAATTAAAGAAAATGAATAGGAGCATTAGATAGTTTTGTGTTATATAAACGACACCATTTTGTGAGATATATGAAGATTACAAGGGAATAAAATGCTATTTTACGATTGGATAAGTAACAAAAGTGTTTTCAGATTTTGGGATACACAAATCATAGTTTATTTTTTCATTTATTTCGTTAATCTGAAGTGACTCTTACTACTATTTATACGTAAAATGTGAGGTAGTTGAACTAAGCAAAGAAATATATTATTATTATTAAAAGCAGAGTATACATTCATTAGAATTACGTTCCTCGGCAAATCTTTTCTTCATTTTTATTTTCATTTACATATAATGATGTGTAGGATTTAAAAAAAAAACCTTGATATAAAAGATTTGAACGCTTGAAAAACAATGACGAATATTTCGTAAAAAAGCTTTATTATTGTTCTTCTTCTTCTAGTTGTTATATTACAATATACAGTTCAATTCAGACTTTCAGACGTGACAAAGTCAGATGCGCAGTAATTACAAGCCAACGTTACAAAATTTCCCAAATTGCCGAAGCTGTTTTTTTTTGAGCGCCATGATAATCCTGTCTGGCTTATTTTCGTAAACGAGTTTGATGAATAAATTAAGCATTATTTTCAATTTAATTTGAGCGCTTTTTAATTAAGTTCTGATGATAGTTTAAGTTTATAACAGGTCACTGGCAAATCCATTTATATTAAGCACAATAATGATTAACTGTTGTGGTCAACGTATAAGAAAATATTGTTTTGATGAATGTCTAAGCTTCCTTAAAAATTTAAATATAAATAGATAGACTTTTCATCAAAACCAAAATCTATCTCATTTGAAAAGAGAAATCCGAAAGTGCATTTCTGCGGAAACTGAAAAGGTTTAGGGACTACAGTGTTGTAGCGTAAAAGGGTATAATCAGCTTTTCACTTTGTTCCTTAATTTGACGGATGCGATTTCATTCCCGCTTATCTATATACTGGACAGAAAAGCCGATATACAACAACGGTAGCGTTTCTCTACCGATTTATGTTCAGCATTTTTTTTTTTACGAAACCAGAAATATATAACTTTACTTTTCACTTTCTTCGACGTAGTAAAATTAAAACTATTATAATTAAGATACATTTTGAACATATCTAAATGTGTGTATACTTTTAAAAGAAAAACAAACCATTTAAAAAATAAATCAAATTGAAACCAAAATGAATAAAATCCCTTCCCTCCTTAGCGATATTTAAATAGTACTTACATAAATGCTGGAGCCTGCCATTGAAAATGACCTAATTTATATGCAAGAGAAAAACGGATTGCCAAACAAAATATAAAAAGTTCAAATAAGCGATGAATGAATGAAAAAAAGAGCGTAACTAACGACAGTTCAAATGCACTGCTTTTGTACGATCTTCAACGCCATCATTTAAAACAGGGGAAGTTCGGGGTGGATTCCTCACCCCACTATGCAGAGTTTCACCCCCTGTCTATAGTCCTTCAATAAATCATCGCGACACCCACGCGAAAACATCACATAGGCCCATGAATATTTATATACCTATATATATATATATATAAAAAAATAATAAATACTCGATTTTGAAAGAAGTGTATTGTTTTCACATAACATATTTTGTATTTTTGTTTAACAGAAATACACAAAATGTTTCTGAAACTCATCTAATTTGAATATAAGCAGTTTATTTGATTTTTAGCGTAAATGTTTTACTGCGTGAATATTTCGGTTTGAAAATATCAAATATGCAAATCATTGAGCAGAAAATCATGAAAAGGTCTAACACATATTTGGATAAAATCCACGCGCACACGTGTTCGTTCAGTCGTTTCACACAATAGGTATACTCTTCAGTTTTGAACCTCTAAACTCGATATGCGGAAAACATATACGTATATATATATATATATATATATATATATATATATATATATATATATATATATGTATATGTATGTATGCGTACATACAGTGTGCTTGGTGACATATGACAGTCGCATACAGATGTGATCATTCATGCCTTTTTACATGGTCGCATCGTCACAGGGTTAAATGCGTCCGTCAGGAACGGATTTCAAAATTATATGTATATATAGCATTGGCCATCGGTTGGTTTATTTTTGAAGTGTGTGTTATTTCGGCAGTTTGCAACACTGACGTGCTTGACATTGATAGATATGTAGTGTCAAACCTCCGCTACACATATCTGTTAATATCAAGCTCGTCAGTGTTGCAAACTGTCGAAATAACACACACTTCAAAAAGAAACCAACACATGGCTCATTCTATATATACATATATACGAGTTTTAAAGACACATATAGACGAAATATAGAATAATCGAAAGAAAAATATTATTTTACAAGTCAATTTTGGATTAAACTCTAAATAATTCTTAACTTTGACTTTCTGAATAAATGATTAAAACAACATAGAGGAACAATACTGGGTTAGAACTGGGTCAGGCTTCGTTAGCGTCATCAGCATTCATTACGAAAATCTACGTATATTTGTATGAAAAGAAAATCATCCTTGTGTGTTTATTAAGCCGTAAAAAAAATCGCGGATTCAAGTGTTTAAACCGTAATACAAAACTAAACAGGGGAATAATTGTATTTGGATTTGAATTTCTGCAAACACGTTTTTGAGAAAATCTAAGCATATACGCGTCGAATTTATTTTTTCAGCATGCGCTTTTGAAATTTGACGTGCTTGACCTAAATTATAAAATCTGATCTATAAGAATTTTCACTCTTCAGCACCTTCAACACAGATCTGGACTAAGTTAGATTTGTAAAAATGTCAAACATATTTTGTTGTTAGACAACATGTTCCCGTTCGTAAGAGTATTAGTTTTTTTTGTTTTCTTTTGTTAGTACCAAGTTTATTTTTATATAAATATTTAAATAACAAATATACAAGTAAATTGAATAAACTTTTGAAACTGCTGCGACATAGGTATGCACATATAAGTATACTTTTCTAAAGTATAACAGACAGGCTTGAAAAGATCTTGTTAAAACAAAATAACAATAATGATATTCATGATAAATTTCGTGGTGCACACGAAAAAAAGGGAATCTTCGCACGCTCGCATTTCTACTCTAAATAGTTCGCTGACGTAATATGTTTCGTGGTTCGCATAAATCACGGGTGTGCATTTTGAAAAACACATTCGTCATCATAAAATATACACGCGTGTGTATGTGTGTCTGTGCGTCTTATAAACTTCTGCCGACGATGAATATTAAGCGGTACAGGGTGTCGCGGATATCCTCAAGAAACTACCGCTAACTTATGAGCACATCGCACTCTACACTGCTACGTATAAGTAATATTTTTATTCGTTCCTTAGAGTGCATAGGTGACATGCACCTTTATTTACATGTTAGTACTTCATTTAGCAAATACAACATAAATCATTTCGATTTGGAGCATGAATTAATTGTTTTGGTACCAATTAGAGTATTTTGAATATTGCGTTACCACTTTTATGCTCTAATTGGTCACAAATCAGTATGTCGTTTCTTTTTGGTAGGAAATGACATGACAACGTTGAAACATTGATACACTTTTGAAATCCATTAATAATTCTATCAAAATCCCCATTTATCAGCGTGTCAAATAAACCAGTGACGTAACGGAAAGAGAATTTTAAATTATTAAATTATAAAAAAAAAACATCATTATAAAACCACGTTTAATCGGAAAATTGTGGTTGCGCCACTGAAACACACGCTTTTAATAAATGTCAACATGTCAATTTTTTATTTTTTTTTTTCTATATTTATCAATACAAAAAACTGCTGACAAACATGATATATTTATTAACGTTTGCACTTAAAGATTGATACATACATGAATTCAAATTGAAACTTCTGACATGTAAGAATAAACTATGTGTGAAGATATAGTGTATAGTCACAATCAAAATTGAGCTGTAGAAGTTTTTAAAACAACGAAAAAGTCGAGAAAAATCATGAAAACAAAATCTATGTATTTGCAAAAGTTTAGAACCATGAATCAAAGTTTCTGTGACAGCGAACAGAGTGTTTTAGGCATTTCGCTTGTGCCAGTAGTATTTTTTTATTTTTCGTTCGTATTTCATGCAAATGAAACGAAAATTGGAACATTTTGGTCCCTAAACACCTGCTCCTCACTAACCATATGCGTGGGACCAAATATAATTCAATATATCGAATATTTTATTCGTTTATTATTTACTGTATAGCCATTAAATTAAGTTGCACTCAAAACGAATTTAAATTGTTTTACAACTGGTTTTAAGCCTTTACACATTATAAACAAACATCAATTAAGTTTATATATATACATACATATAACAGTGTTTGGTAATGGTAGTTAAACTATCTAAACAATAAGTTATCAAGTCAACTATAGAGAGTGTTAGTTTAAAGTTGGAGTATGTGGATTAACTAATTTAATCCTTCATAATCCCGGTCGAAACGAAATTGTTTGAAACTATTCTGTTGGAAATTGTTCGTAGTTATAGCGAACCAATTAATACCACCGATTTATTTCAAATTATTGTTTCTTTGGTGTATAGCCTAATGAGTTTAAGTGTGACCCATATTACGAGTTTAGTCTGAGTTTAGTATGAGCTGGGTGACGTTTTTGTATATTTTGATAAATGTGCGAACCGAAAAATCAATTTTGAAATTGGTTTCTCGCGAAAAGTGAAAATACTCTGTTTTAATATTCATTATTAACTAATTCATTTGCTTGTTTATGCAAATGTTGGTAATTGTTAGAACAACTAGAATTATAATCTCAAATTCCAATTAATTCTACTAAATATAGACCTACGCTATAAGGAGGTTTAACACTACATATCTATCAATGTCAAGCGCGTCAGTATTGCAAACTGTCGAAATAACACGCATTTCAAAAAGAAGCTAACAGATGGCCCATTCTAAATAAAGAGAATCTGTAAAATGTTAAAGATGTTTAAACTAGAATTACAAGTCCAAATTTAAACAAAATGTATAAATACTTTTCCAAAATTTGTCTAATTATTAAAATAATTATACAATTTTGAGCAAATATTTAATTCTGTAAGAGAATCTGTAAACAATTTAAAGAAGTTTAATTGATGTGTACATTAATATAATAAATGTATCAAACGTACTTATTGATTTATACAAGTAATAAGAGTTGCATAATTCATAAAGTAATATTAATTTACGCATTGTATTGTTCAAAAGCAATTAAAACAGTTGTAAAAGCAAAAAAAAAATGGTGGTAACTTTATTACGCGACGTAAAATATTTCTTGCTTTTGTTTGTCTATATTCTATGAAATGTTATACATGTAGTGTATATTATATGAAAATGTATGTATAGTCGAATTCACATAAGAAAAACATTTTTGTGGCATGAATCATACACTTTTTATGGAGTGTAGTGATGATTCATGCCACAAAAATGTTCTTCTTATGTGAATTCGCCTATATGTATGTATGTATGTAATGTTGGTAAATCGATGATGTCTTCGTGTATTTATGTAACGCGATCTAGTCTGTCATTTCTGTTGGCCAGAAGAGAAGTGAGTCAGTTGAGTTCGTGTTCTGTCAACCCCCAAAAGCAAGTACGCGGCGTTGAATTTTTTATGTGGGATTATGTTTGGAATAAGGGTTGGTCGTGTTAGTCGTTTTAAAACTTGTGACAGATCTGTTTATGTGTGAGCAGCGTTTTTGTACGTTTTATAAACGGTGGCGCACTAAACTAAATTTCTACTGCCACTATACTCGTATATATATATATACATATATTATATGTTTCAAATGTCGAGCTCGAGCTAGTTTGTTTCCAAACTTGTTACAACACGTCGCGTCGTGCTCTCTATTACTTGTTGTATTATATTCTGTTCCACAATCAAAATAACTACTGTTCCATTTTGTTACTTATCAAACTGCACTCATATGCTCCATTTATTGCTTGTCTTATGCACTATATACAAGGGGCTTAAATATTCAAGTATGTGTCAATTCATACTAGTCTAATTCCCTCGTCAGAAAAATCTCTATTGAATATTTTCATCAAATTTAATACTTATATAATGTAACTTTATAAAATATAATGTTAACACTATACCAAATATGTATGTATGTATGTATGTATGTATGTATGTATGTGTGTATGTATGTATGTATGTATGATGTGCGTATGTATGTATGTATGTATGCATGTGTGTATGTATGTATGTATGTATGTATATATGTATGTATGTGCATATGTATGTATGTATGTATGTGCATATGTATATATGTATGTGCATATGTATATATGTATGTGCATATGTATGTATGTATGTATGTATGTATGTATGTGCATATGTATGTATGTGCATATGTATGTATGTATGTATGCATTTATGTGCGTATGTATGTATGTACAAATATATAAAATAATACATTTGAAGGTATTATTATTTTAATTTAATTTTTATTAGGTATTTTTTATTATTAAATACAAAAACTTAGAAGATTTTCCTTGTGTTATGACGAGTATTAATAATAAAGTTATACTTTAAATGAATTTAAGCGAAATCTGTCTACGGTTACACAAATGAAATAATAATAAAAACCGGTCCCCAAGTGGCAGTGCCATCTACAACGTTAGAAATAATAACTTTTTAAAACCATGTAATGCATTTATAATTAAAGCACTCGTGATTCTCCGGAATAAACAATTAGCGTACGTGTTCCGGGAAGCATCAGCCGGAGTCCGGGAGTGTGCACCGTGGTTTCAGTGACACTCCCCGGAGAAACGTTACGTGTCCAACCAGCACAACACTGTTGCCAAAGCTAATTATACCAAGCGGACAATTTTAGACTCTCAGCGCCACTGCGAAAACATCACATATCATAGTTTATTATACATATATGTATGTATATACATACATATCTCACTGTAATTCGATTACCTACAACTGTTTGTTTACTTTGTTTAACTTATAGAAATAATAACCAAATTTATATAACATATTATAACAATGTTTGAATTGGGCGACCACCATAATCAACGTTCAGCTGTTTTCGTACTGCACCCGAACTAAGTGCGATGAAACGGTTGCCTAAAATTATTTTTTGCTATCAATTTTTTTTTCTTAGCTTATATATATATTAAAAAAAAAATGGCAATATAGTAGCTTATTGGAATAGTTTAGGTTGAGTTGCTTCATTCGCCAAGCCACAAATTAAACTTTTCTTATCACGTCGACATAGTGAGGGCAATTACTTTGTTTACGAGTAACTTTTGCACAGACCAACGGATATAAGATAATAAGTTTTATATTGGAAATAGATAAAATCGCAATCACTGACCAAATACGACTTTCCCAATGTCTAATTAAACATTACAAGAAGAAAACTTTGTTGAACATGGAATTCACTGTTGCACACACACATTCTCTCTCTCTCTCTCACACACACACACACACACACATACAGACACACGTACAGACACACACACACACATACAGACACACGTACAGACACACTCATAGCTGTGAAAGAACTTAATTTCGTAGTGAGTCTATATGCTTTTATCAAAGTTGCATCGTCACAAAAGCCATATTGTTACAATTGTCTAGCTAGAGCCTTTTGTACTAACAATCATTGTATTTTTACTACTTGTATGTCATTCGTTAGTAACTATTGTTGGCATAAGTACTGTGAAAGTCATGTCAAAGTATTGTTTCGGTACCCTAATCAAGTCAAGTTTCGTTTCACTTTGAAACTATTATAGAAACTTTGCAAGTGACTAGTAGTTAGAGGGAATGAGTTAGAAAACGTTATTTTCGGTGGTCATGTTAACCTTTGTGCAAGCACAATTGTTAGAAAAAGTGCTTCAACGCTAGCGTATGCACCTAAAAATACATCAGCACATTAACGAAACATAAAAAGCAAGCCGATCGAAACAAACGTGTGCCTCGCTCGTTAATGGCACGCTCGACCAACGCGAAACGACTCTAGCATTGCACAGCGGCCAGTTACTGTACTACGGCCGATGATGTCACTCTTAACTGTATCTATGTGCCATGCACGGATGCATCTAACGACTGCATAGTTTATTTAATATTCGTAAAATTGTAGACTATCATAGCTGCAGCATTATTATTATTCAAGTTACTTAAATATAAAAATATGGGCTATGATAATAGTTTTGTATTATTCAGTTGACATAATCTACATATACAACTTTAAAGGTGCTTTTATATCAAATCATTTGATATAAAAGCACCTTTAAAGTTGTATATGTAGAGTATGTGATTTGATTCAAATCATTTGTAATTTACATAGAAACTAAATTTAGTGAACTTTTATTGTTATTTTAAAGTAGGTATAAACGTTCACTAAAACCACCTACAAATTTTATGCGATTATATATATACATATATATAAGTAATTTTCATCTCAGGAAATATAAAATATAATTTTTTGTTGTAAATTACTTACATTTTGATAAAAATAGGTATTATTACGCCTTGAATTTATCAAAAATTGTATTTTAATAATATAGAGTGGGCCATCTGTAGGTTTCTTTTGAAATTGCTATTAAAACTACATCGTTTAATTTTTCAATGCTTTTTGCTTTATTATTTCCGATTATTTATTTATTTATCTATTAATGTCAAGTGTGTCAGTACTGGAAACTTTCGAAATAACACGCACTTGAAAAAAGAAACCATCAGATGGCTCATTCTATATTAGATTCGATAGAAAATACAAAAGGAAATATAAATAGGCGAACGGACCTTTTAACAATGCAAGACGACTACAGACTGTTAGAAGACAATATTAGTCAAGTCACGTCTAAGTACTTACCATTTTTAACTAATTTCTTTCTTCTTCATGATGGAGAAAAACGTCTGAGTAGCAGACTAAACGTAATTACAAGAAAGCGCTTGTGTTTGTGTAAAAAAGATGGATATACATTGTGTCTTGTCTTGTGTTGGGTTTTGTGTATTCCTAATGTTTTTGCTCTAGAGAGGATAACACCAACACCAACCTTGTTTGTATTTGCGTCATATAATTAATCCTAAGCCGCGTATTGTTGCTGATTACTTATGTATGCTTATTCAACTATATATCTCGTAGTTATATCTAAATCAAATTTGTGGGGGAGTAACCATTTGTCAAATATTCACATGTTTACGTTATCTTTATACACATCAGGTACTTAATTCACCAACTAGAATACCTCTAGTTATAAAGTCAATGTGTAATAACCCCCCCCCCCCTTCTTCACCGAGAGTATTTTAATATCCTTTCTATTTAAACAAAATATGCCAACTACGTATAAGAAAGTCCAGTGCGGGATACGCGATACTGCAGATGTTTGTGCGTTGTTGTATGAAGAAGTTTTCGATTTTCTTCATCAATTTCTTGAATGCAGCGTGACGTTTGTATGATTTGGAATTGTCGCCGTTTTTTGCCGGTTAATTCTAAAATCTCTGTAGGTCTATGACCGTAGGTTTTTATCGTGAAATCCACGGTTCGGACCGTTTAAATCGGAACAGTTGTACCGGAAATGTCGTGTTGAAGGCCACGCCACGCCGCCTGTCAGCTAAACTAGTAATTAATCAGATTGGCTCAACATGTCGCGTCCGTCTTTAAACTTTGCAATGTAATCTTAACTGTTTTTTGCTCGCAGCCAAAAACAAACTTTCCCTAAGTTGTTCAAATCATTCGAATTGAATTCGGTTCAGAAAACACTTTTATACAAATGTCTTGCAACGCAACAGCTTCTCCTATAGGTATTCATCCTTTACTGTACCAATCACATTGCATTGTTTAACAAAATAAACAAAAGTGTGTGAGTGTACAGACACAAAATTAGAAACCGTCACTTTCGGTTTCAATTCTAAATGAAAGAATAAAAAAAAGGCCTGCTTGATGGCCGCTGATGAAACACAATGGCGTAACAACAAGAAGACTTTATTAGTATAGTAATACATTAGATTAAATGTCACCTAATTTCGTTAGGGTTGCACTGGGTCTACTAACATATACACAAGAACATACTTTGCTCATTAGTCCGCCATTGTTAGAGCAGCCTTGTTTTCTTTTAATTAATCACGTACTATATACATACATACATACACGAACAGAGAAGCTTCCGAAAAATTACGTACGGTGCCATTCCACTTGCTAACAAGGTACTTACCCTGCACTCTTCAACAATAACATCACAATTGATGCTTTAAAGCTTAAATAAAAAATAAATATATATATATATATATATATATATATATATATATATATATATATATATATATATATATATAAATATACAAAACGCGTTTGAATTTGTAAATAAGATACTCTGTGTTTGGAAAATACAGCATATATTTTAGCATTCGTGTACAGCAAGGCCCAAATTGGGCATGTATTTATATTTTTTACTTTCTCATACGAAGTACTACGTAAGTATTGTAATCATGAAAAACATCGATCTCGAAATAGTATAAGATGAACGTATATATACATATATAGATATATTATATTAATATATTTTTTTATTTGTTACAGGTATGTGAATCAAATATTCCTGGATTATTTTTCCTTAAAGGTGCAATAAGGTAGTTGTTTAAATATTTTTGGTTGGCTTTATTAAAACTATTTATAATTAAAATGTACTTTTAAGTGTGATATAGTGAAAGTAAATGATAAAAATAGGAAATTTCGTAAGGCAAGTGCTAATTAGAACTTGTGTGTGTGTGTTTTTTTTTTTCTCTCTTGTCATTGTGTTATTATTTCGCATATTTTATAGACAATTTTGGTTATATATTATTCCCAAATAGACTTTCGCCACCACAGTATGTTTAAAGAATGATTATTCTATGTCCATCACATTAGAAATAGAGTAAACGCTTCGAGGTTAAGAAATCGATAGTTTCCACCGCGTGCGTTCATTATTTCCTTTGATCGCCTGTTAATTTTCGTTCTAGAACATGTAACTCGTGAGCTCCAGTCCAACGAGTCAAGTTATACCAAACTGATTCATGAGCTTCTCAAATTTCATTTAGTTAAGGGTTAAACGAGCAGAACGCCGCGCACAGACAGATTTACCGCTTTTATTAGCGTATAGTGTGGCATAGACCCAGGCGGCCATCTGGTCCACTTTACCCCAACTCCCAGCCCACTATAGCTAGATGCTAGACCCTATTAGATACGGGTAATTTGGGCGGCGCATTCATTACCTTTATTGACCCGCTCCAATTCGACTACCAACATACTAATTTACTTCGGTTTAACAATATGAAATGTAATCCATATCTACAAACGTTTGATTTAGTGACACGACACTATAATATTCAATCTATTTTAATTTCGCCCTATTTTACGAAATATGTAAGTGTTCCATTACATACATACATATGTGTATAGCAACAAATTGTGTGTGTGTGTGTGTTGGAATTCATAAATTTTTATTTATGATACCATAGTTACCTAGGTAAGAAAAATCCAGTGTGAGGCACTGTATATGTTTTATTTAATTGTTACTATAAACATTTACAAAGCAAAAGCTTGTTTATGAAAAGCATAAATTAGTGTATGGCGAAGTGTAAGTATTGACGCCATCAACACTTGTACGCCCTGGTATTAAATATCTCTAAAAATATCTGAACAGTTATAATTTATGACAGTGAGAATGCATTTTAGCTGCAGTTAAAGCGACAATTTGGAAGTTTCAAGTGCCGTAAAACAGATATAAAAAGTATTCAGGGCAGCTTTAGGGTTTCGATTGTGCCAATATGTTCCGAAAACTAGCAAATGGACTTTCTCGTTTCGGTTTCACTTGAGCAACTTTTTCGAGGTTACAACAACCCTTCCCCCCTCTTAACCCAAACTTCCGCCAACGACAAATTGACCAAACGATTCTTTCATTCTCCCCCTCATTTCTTCTTCATCTCAACATTTATTTCTTTTTAAATCAAATGTTACAACAACAAAAAACAACTTATAAAAGCAAACAAAAAATGTTTGCTCGCAATGTTATCAATTATTTATTTCTTTGATGTATACATACTATTTAATTTATAAAGATTCTTTTGACATGAAACATTGTTTCCTGATTTCAATTAATATAAAACAGGATTCTAAATCATATTTAATTTAATAAATATGTTAATGAAATTCATTAAATAATAAAAAAATTTTATCAAATTATATTTGATGGTATTTATTTAATGTAGTGACTATTAAACAACTCCTAGAATGTCACTGATCGTATTAGCTCCTATCCTATATAGTGTTATATACGTAATATACATATTGACTACATATAATATAACCGCAGAATCCCTAGTTAATAGTGTTGACAAGCAATGCCCTGTCTGCGCTGTGACCTAGACACCTGAACTCACCTCGAAACATCTATATATCGGCGGACATTGTTTGTCAACAACGTGCTGTCAAGTTACGTTGAATTAATTAGTCATGGGTCCACTCGCCTGTTCTGATATCTACGCTAATGCCAAGTTCAATCAATGTCAAATCACCTATGTAACTACATTGCAAGCATTGTTATGAATTATTGCTTTCTTATACGAAGTAATATGTTAGTTTTGGAATCATGGGTTAAACTGAGCCTTTACGGGTCTATTTGACATTTAACGTGACGAAATATACTGATTTATAATATATAAATACCTACACGAAATTTTACAATAATTATTCCAAAATTAAACGAAAATATATTCAATAACCGTAGGTTATTCAGTGTAAAACAGACTTTCAAAGCGAGTCGTAAAGAGTGGTTCACCTATATAAATGCACAAACCAATATTGTGTTTCATTATGTGATAAGTAAGAGACTCGTTCGCCATACCTTCCTCTTACCTATCACACAAGCCACTGATGTTTTTCAAAGCTTTATGGATACCTAAGTACTAACTTTTATTAAATCGAGAAATATTTGTTTTAAGCGTCTTTAAATCCATATTGACCATGTTCACAAAAGAGTCTAAAGTGTGTGTTTTAATTGTGTATGGATTGCATTTGCTTTATATTATAAGAAATGTTCCATCCTTGAAGTAGCTGATGTCAACTTTGTACGACTTTTGCTTAATTAATAATACGAAGCAAAAACGAGTTTGATGAAGATTAAAATAAGCACAGCCGCTAATGAAAGTAAAAGCACTGAACATACAAAATGATGAATATACTTAGAAATACTTCAAACCACATCTTCTTTATTCTTACGCTCGAATTTAAAGCAACAATATGGCGAAATTGTTTTAATTTCTATACCTACCTAAGTTTAGCTATTAGGGAATGAAATCATGTGGCAGCTGCAAATATTTTAGATTGTTTCACAATTACTTTTAACATAAAATAATATATATATATATATATACAAGGAAATCTTAACGCAAAGTACAATCTATCCAGGTATTTGAAATTCGTCTGGAATCTTATAAATATATAATATAATACAAGTTAATATTTAAATTTGACGTCGGAATTTTGCGATTTAATAATATAAATGAACTTCAAATGACACCCGAAGTTCGCAGACAGATTCATTATGATATTAATTCGAATAATTAATTTGTTTAATTTCCAAAACGAATGACGAACGATGTTGACACAAGAGAAGATGAAAATAACGTAAGCGAAACGAAAATTCTTACGAGCCAGATGCTGTTTACATAGGCACATAAAACTTTGCAGATTAAAAAGTGTGTTTCCATTTTCAAAAGAATAAATCAAAGAGAAAATATTACGCATTCTGCGACCTTTTATAGAGCTCATTACTATGAGCACATATCTGTTTGCATTCTTACTGCTTGGTTCAATAAACACACATTTAACGTATACATAGTAATAACAGAGTGAGTTTAGCCAGACGCGTATCGCGCGTGTATGTGAGTATATATTTTTTGTCTAACATTTTGTCGGTCTCTTGAGAGATTGTGGGCTTAGTATAGCATTTTTCTGGCGTGTGTAGAGTTTTATTTTTGCATTTACGGCCACCTGAAATACGCGCCACTATCGTAAAACCACTTTTAACTACACGATAAAACGTACCCAATGACCAGGCCAGAAAAAATACATATATATGAGAAGTCTCTACGTGTGATTTTCGCTGAACCTTTCTTTTCCAGACCTTTAAGAAGACCTCTATAAGTGAGACACGTGTTATTGGATACACTTGAAACCGCATAAGAGCAAAGAGTAAATATTATTTCCTACAAAAAAAAAACGGAATTCATTTAGGTTATACAACGAAATAACTCAAATCGGATATTGAACATATATTTACGATATGATATATGCGATAAAAAGGGTTAATTTCACTTATACAAACACACACACACACACATATATATTTTGAAAACGATAAATACCAAAAGCACGTAATGCCTATATTAATCCGGGACGTAATTAAATTGGACAATAAAATCGTTTTAATGAATTTCACTATAACAATTCACAATATTCCAACAAGCGATCTACAGCTCTGTAAAATGCAGAACACACAAATGGTCATAAAATCTGTACACAAAGTAATCACTAGCTCTCTCTGTGTGTGTGTGTGTGTGTGTGTGTGTACGAAGTGAATATGCTGTTTACACAGATATAGTCCAGTAGCACATGGCTCGTTTCAACAACAGGCGTGGGGGGAGGGGGTAGGAGCTTTGAAAAGAGGCAGGAGTGGGTAGGAGGGAGCAGGTGTGGGTAGGCGGGGTCTGAGAGGGTGGGGTTATTAGGGCGTGGACGTTTAAACCCTATGGTTTAAGTTGCCGCAATAAACATCTAACATACAAGCTAGGTATCAGGGTTGACAATAGTCCAGAGAACAATACAGCGATATTAAATACGGTTCCGGAGAGTCCGGGTAGAGGGGGGTGGGGTCATGGAAGCTCGGGTAGATGTACATATGAGGACAGTTTGGGTGTAACATATGTTCAAAACCATGAACCAATCAACTGTTTTGCTAACGCCGAAGTTGGCTGTGTAAACTTTCTATTTATATTTTAACTATGAATGAAAATGGCAAATAAAATAAACTCATCTATCTGTATGATTATACATTGTGTTTTAACAAAAGTAATAACGTCATAATTCCTAATTAAATGTGTAACTGTCCGTGGATATTTGTGCTGGTATTTTTATTAACAGAGCGTTCATATGCCGGATCCATGTATATATACATGTACCACATTGCTTGGCATATATAATATACATGTTGCAGTAATGTTACACAGTTGGTGCGGAAGGTAACGGACGAACAGGATACGCTTTACCATGTCGAATAAAACTTTTACTTTACAGCTTTATAATGCGCGTGGAAAATACAAACGTTGCGTTACATGTTTGTTTTCATTCTGTGCAACGTATTTAATAACCACCGTTGTATGTACGTATGTTTATATAATAAAAAAATAATATATATATATACATATGTATATGTGGCTATTCAAATATGAAACATTTTTATCTCAATCAAGATCATTATATTATGTTTAATTAATTAATAAATACTGTAATAATAATCTATTTACACAGTATTGATGTATAGTAATTATTGTTTATTAAGGGTATTAAATCAGTCAATTATAATTTAATTGAGTTCGTATTACATTTCGGTGGAATATCACGTACAAATTCGATTTATTTTACAATAAAATATAAACGAATTTATTCACTACGCAGTATACAATAACAGATATTTTTCAGATAAACATGTTTTTTTGCGGTTCAGAATAGCATGCAATATCACATTGATCTTATGTATATCTTATATTCACTTCAATTGTTATTGATCAATAACAAAATATACTTTTACCCAGTTTGAATTGTTTAGGTATTTAATTACTATATGAAAAATTTAAAACAATCATTCTATTTTTGTAGAAATTATCTTAGCCTTGAAGTACATAATAAATTATATTTTAATAATACGTCGTGTATAAACACTTTAATCTATTCAAAATTTATTAGGTTAATCTGATGTTGGCAATATTGTCAAAATACTTTAGAGGTTTTGTTATGAAGGAGGGAATCGGTTGTTTTGAAAATTGAGGTTAATGATTTAATACAGAATAATGTTCGAGTACAATGCAGAATATTGCTATAGTAGTAGTATGTATGTTTGTAGTACTAGAATACCAAGCTCGAAAGCTAGTGAAAGGAATTTCAAAGTTAAGTTGATAGGAACTACGAACACATTATTATTATTTCGCATTCGCGTTACTGTATTATGATATATAATGGATCTATTTATGCTCGATGTTACGTTGCTTTTATATACATACATACATAAATTCAGGCTTTAATTCAAATGTTGTTTCCGCGCACTTCCTGTAAAGGATATTACAATATGTTTTGCGCTCACCGTCCTTAAGCTCGAGCATTAACGCTTTTAGATTTGAAAATTATTTTTATAAAATACATTTGTAGTGCCTTACACTGACAGAATATTAAATACTAATATATATAATAATATTACTACTAATAAAACCAATGATACAATTCTAAGCATGTCTATAATTCTGTAAAATAAATCTATATGTTTTAAAAGAAGCTACAGTTTTTGAATAAATTCATATAGGTTGTAGAGTAGTTCATTATGAAAAGCAGATATTATGCTCTAAATATTTATTATATTTAATAGATATTTCATACGCAAATCAATTATTTTATATTATTTTAAATGTTTACAAATGTTTATAGATTCTGCAAATGTTTAATTTGCAATTAAATTCAATTATTTTAGCCTCTTTCAAATTTTAACAAATCTAGACACTTGTTCAGAAACCCACCATAACTCAAAGTCCAATAAAAAATCATTGTAAATATCTATGATATCAAACAATGATTCATATTACATTAATTTATCACCTGCAATTGTGTACAAAATCAAATAAATGTCTAAGATTAGAAATAATAAAAAAATATGAAATATTTCATCTGTTATGGTAAAGTGTTTAAGGCTCCCCTTTCCTTCAAGCAAATAACTCCAATTACTCCCAGTCCGGAAAATGACCGAAATTTCTAAAGAAAATAAATTTACTCCGTCGGCTATCTCACTCGCAAAAAAGATAACGACAATTATCCTTTCTTCTCTACGCACCTTTATACACAAAAATGCCTACAATCGCACGTTGTCGTACAGTCGTGCACATGAATCTAGCAGCCGTTTTTTCTCCGACAATCGTCTAAAAACAACGTTTATGATGCCGAGACTCGAGAACTGACGCTCCGTGGATGAGTATACACGAAGTACAACTGGATGCTATTGCTTAACTGTTTCCCTTCTTCGGCCCCCCTTAGGCCACGCCTGTAGTTTTATTTATGGGTTCTGGTGCATCCCGAGGGATTGCCTCTCATTCTCTCTCGCCAGTCTCCATCCCGTAGGAACAGTCTACGACAGTGTCCCTTCTGGGTGAACAAGTAGAATATGTCACCAAGGACCGCTACGCCAATGTTATATATAGAAATACGACTGGAAACCAGGAGTTAAGCTTTGGGTGTAGAGATAACTCCAATCGTATCCCACATTTTCGGGGTACAATAGGAATTATTGCTGGTTGATGTTTAATCTCACCTTAGTTCGAGTATTTGTTCAATATGTAACGTCAATTATCGCTTATTTATTACTATACATGCTACTATTTGCAATCAGATATTTCCCAATACTTATATCATTACGAGGATGTATAAACAGGTTGTTTATTGTTAAAAACACATTCCAATGTAGATGCGTAATATATTTCTAAAGTTATGAGGGTCCAAATAGTGCGTTGCCTTAGTCTGTTATCTATAAACATACAGCGTTAGTCTTGCGGTGTACCTTGTCACTCTCACTTATGAAGTATTGCACTATCTTTCTCAAGCAAAGGATAGTGCTTATGCTATGTTAGTGAGAGCGACAAGGTACACTATTTTGACGAAACATACCTATGTGGGCAGAAATAACCTGAAAGTGCAAGTATTGTTTCAGTGCTTGTGGTCGAGTAAACAACAGTTGCATTACCACTGTTTTAATGTAATAAAGAGACCCTATGTATGAACGATAGTAGACAGTACATAGGTATATAATAATGAGAGGAAAGGGGTTAGGCCGAAGGCTCGGGAGCGACTATAGGGACTGCCAAATACGACCCGTCGGAATCAGAAGCTTCGGTACTGACATTACGTTATTTGGTGATGCCCGGCAGCCACCCTTGCAGTCCCCCCGACCAAGGCTAGCTTTGATCTAATAGCACCACACACACACACAGTCTGCAATGAACTATACTACACACGTTGGCGTGTTTTGGCGTTTTACTTGCCATCGACAAACATTCGGTTGCC
The DNA here is from genome assembly GCA_018344505.1 of Nebria ingens riversi. NCBI lineage: Eukaryota > Metazoa > Arthropoda > Insecta > Coleoptera > Carabidae > Nebria > Nebria ingens. The sequence continues at coordinate 244,903 of JADQWA010001073.1, forward strand.
AGCATAAAGAGACAAAGAGAGAGAAAGATAGGCAACAGCGAATACAGTCCCTTGGGCACTTTATAATACAAAAAACAAGTTTTACGCGGTTGCCGCCGGGGTAACAACAAAAACCCACCACCGACAAGGCCCAAACAAGATTAATTTTCCATGGCGAAAAAGGAAATTATAAAATTGACATATCTGACAAGCAGATAATATTCAATTTGGCCACAGGGTTGTAAAATTGGTGTTCTCTTTACTTTTTCTCAAGTCAGAACCTTTTTGGGTTTCTTTTAAATTACAAAATTATAACATGAATAATTATTGAGAGCAATCCGTCTACAAAGTATTTAGTGTGTGGAATAGTGCACGCAAATTCTAGATGCTAGTTGCTAGATTAATGTGAGTACACTACTACTATTTATACGTAAAATATGTGCTAGTTGAACGAAGCGTTGAAAGATACAAAGTTATTTTAAAATATGTTATGATCGAATATTGGATCATCTTAAGCTCTAATTTGAGAACTACTGGAAGACATGTAGGGAAAAGATGCGATGTATTTACAGACAGACACCAATACACGCTACTGCTTACACAGAAATACGTACATACATGGTGTGGAAAGTAGATTATGCCCGAAGGTTGATGTCTTTTGTTCCTTGTTTTCCATGTATGTGTGTATGTGTGTGTGTGTGTGTGTGAGGGAGAGAAAGCTAGGGAAGTCAGAGATACGGTTATATGTGTGTATGTGTGTAATATATAGAGTTAGTAGGATTGAATATACACAATGTGTATGCACAGTAATGTTGTCTGTTATATATTTGCGTACATAACCTAACTTTCATCCGATTGACCACCATAATTGTTTTGGCGGTCAAAATAGTTTTACAAACACATATACATCCGATCGGTTATAGTTTACAAAGTAATTGTACAACATTGTTTGCTTTAGATATATTCAGAAATCAATAAATTCTATTATACTCCGCATTTTAGTTGTAGAAAGTTTATTTTAAGAAGCATATGTCGATGATTTCATCAGAACATTTACTCGTTAAAATACTAGAGATTCTAACATATATAACTTTGAAAGCTTGAATAATGCATATAGACTTACAGAGACGTATGTTGGGTTTCATAATAGGAAAATGGGCTAGATTATTGTACCTTGCGAGTATATAAACTCGCTAATGATAAATAAGATCACAATAAAAATAACGAGTACTATTTGTAAATAATAATTTATTAGAAACTAATGTTTGAAATAAAATTATCGAACGAACAAAGTAAATTTTCAAAACTTTTATAAGGAAATGAGTTATTGTGAAAAACATAATTAATAGCTTTGAATTTCCACAAAAAGTTATTTAACGCATTTCAAACTAAAACAAATGTTTTGCTAGAATCTGACGTCCGTATGTTCAACTGTAGAATATATAATTGCAATTAAAAACTTAAATTTTTTAAAGAAAAGCGCTCTTTAGGGCCAGTAAAGAATTAAGATTTCAGAGTAGAAAGTAGGAAAAATTCCAGAGTAACGCAACGGTCTGACAGCTCATTATCCTCTTTCGTTCGCTGCTGCCTCGTTGCTATCTTCGTTCTGATGCGTTGATACTTTTTTTTGCATCCTTTTTCCCCTTGTCCTTTTCTGGCTCTATCAGAGAGAACTCGCGTAGAGGTTTTGCGTCGTTCGTACACTTTGCAAGAGTGTAAGCTTACTAACATTCACCGTTCACACCAATTGCGTATCGGAAGCTTGACGCGAAGAAGCAAAGGTTTCCCATCACGCCCTCCTCTTACTTCACGCCTTTTCCAGAGCACCAAGGACCGGATTTTATCTATTTTACGTTTCCTTACCAGACCTGTATTCAGATTGAATTCTATTTTAATCTTTCCTGATTACTTTCTTTACATATATCATTCGAAACGTTGAATATACCAGATACTCCCATGTTGACAATGCGCGCGCATCGCTCACTCAAACGAATACTTGATGGACTAGAGATTATATTTAAAAAGAAATCCGTAAGAGATGGCGCTGATGTTCGAGTGCGTTTTGGTGCTTACTACTTTTCGCTTTTATAAACCGGCAATCGACAGAGATTAATAAGATGGAATTTTAGATGGTGTGGTTTTGCTTTCTTGCATATATACAATACTGTGCCGCTGTGAAGGTCCACTGGCTGCATTAACAATAGCAGATAAGCGGTTATATATTTTCAGTGTCAACCACGTCTGAAATAATGAATGGGGATGATAGATGCGAAAGATCTTATCCGTGGAATTGCCAAGAAGATGAAAATTAATGGGTCGACGAGTTGCGTTGGCGCCTTGTGCGTTTGCACCTAATACTCCGCACTCGTCTCAGTGTATATACTCTTTCAACTTATTTCTTGTGTCAAAGTGTTATCCTAATTTCACCATCTTAGAGCACTAGGTGACATGTTCCCAGTGAAATTCACGCTTAAATTTATTCTGTGTTGGTTACAATAACTTTCCAGATTATAATAAATGTATGCATATGCATTTACCCGGATTATTATGATAATCTATTTTAATTCGCAGAGCTTAGCATGGTAACGCTATTAATATTAATATGAAACGGACGAAAAAAATCTATGGCGAAGTTATACGTCCGGAAGAAAAATGCCGTTGGGTTTTGCCAGCGTCGCGTCGTTTCAAGTCTCCAACTTTTTATTATTCCACTTATTGCTTTTAATGGTCAGGCGAAATGAATAATAGCTTAAACTTTTCCATTTTAAATTTTAAACCACATCACTGCATTGTTTGTACGTGCTGAAACTACATTTTTGTTAGCGAACTCAAAACTTATATGTTATCGCGATTCGATTTGAAATAATTTCTTGATATTTTATTACTGAATTTTAATTTTAAAATGCGTGTTGAAGCATTTTTAAAAAAAAATTGCGCCATAGTTATAAATATTAATTATATCGGAATTATGCAAATTAATGTTTTACCAAATATATAGTAACGTAATTTATTAAAATGTTAGTTTCAAAACCCCATTATTGAACAATAAAACTAAATTAAACAATGTTCCAAAATATGAATAAAATCGTTGACACGTTCCTGAGTGTATAGGCGTTAAAACAAAAAAAAATCCCAAACTGATAATAAGCGTAATTCGTTAGTAGTAACTAATCATTACTAATTACAGCCGGTTATCCGTTTCGTTCGGGGAGAAAATGAGCAAAGTGGCGTTAAAAACATGTCCCGCTGGGTAACTAATCAAATCTACATTGCCGTGTCATCGTGATCCAACCAAGCGAGCTCTCAAGGAGCTAGTAGGGCCTGTCAAACAGTGTAGATGATGCGTTCTTTAACTGTCCCTGGGATCATCACATCTCCCTTGCACACTTGCACTACCGGAGATATTACATTTTTATCGCTGGGACCGCTCTGCGAGCGCAGCCTGACGCCCAGAGATACGTTTTCGTTGGCAAAACGAATGCGCGACGTGATCTGAAAAATAATTGAGTCTTAGTTGACGGGCGGCTTTTTTTCTTTTTCATCTGCACGCTTCTACAACCAGTATTGTATTAAGGAGGCACTCAAAAGGACAAGCAGTACTACAAACACCAACGTTTCCAGCTCATTTTAAGTAGTTTACCACCAGAGAAAACAATCTCAGACTATTATTAAATATTTTTCTAAAAAATACTGCGACGTTTCCTAATCTTTCGTTACCTGAAGAATTCAATTAGATATAAATTTTATTTATGAGCTTACTTAGGTTAAGCTCATAAAAAGAACCTTTTATTACGAAATAAAGCTAAGAACAAGCATTGACTTCGCCAATGACTTAAGTTTGACATAGTGAACTGTATAAATAAATAATAACCATTAATATCACTGATATGTTTAACAACTGTCGATGGAAAGGATTTTAACCGTTTAATTTATTGTAGTTTGAAAATGCGCAAGTTTAAAAAATTTTTAACGGCGCCAAGTTTCCAATTTTGAAAAAATATCAATGTTAAAAAATTATTGGAATTGTAGATTTTTTGGTATCTTCAAAAAATTAGTCGTTGCTTATTTTGAGGTCTAATAACTCCAGAATTAAAAAGTCTAGTGGATTTAAAAAGCAAACAACTTGAATTGTGTACCCATAGATTATGTATACCAAATTTGGTGTAAATCCGTTCAGTATCTTCAGAAGAGAAAGAGTGACAAATGTTGGTATTACGAGCGAGCAGCGACTAACATCCAAGTATATTAGAACGATGAAAGATGAACTTTATACGAGATTTTGATTTTGAGACACACGACCAAATGATTTAGCTCTTCGGTATATTATGCTTAAAATATGAAATAAATTTATTTTTGATAAAAAATCAGCTCGTTTTTGGCTGGCAAATCCTAGTAATATTTCCCAATTACATGTTCAGACTGCAGAATGGTTTCTAAAAATATTTAATACTGTCCTTGAGATACACTGCAGTAGGTTGTTGATGCCCCAAGAATTGTATCGCTCTGTGAAAAGGTTTTTTAAGAGGGACGCGATTATTTCATGTTACGAACAGTCAGCTTGTTTTAAGTGCAAAGCTTCAACATCCGTTCGAGACGCAACACGACGTGCGCGTGTTGTGTATTAATCTATCTGTATCGTGTGCGCAACAAGGACCACTGCACCGGAAGTATGTTGAAGGAAATGGAAAATATATTGCGAAGAATGACTATTTATTGGCTTAGTGTATTTACATAATAGAAACATGGGGTAGTTTTGTAATGCGCTACTGAAGATTTTAAATTATAACTATTATCTAAGATGGAAGCTTATCTGTATTTAGTTTTAAGAAACGGATTTTTTTATCTTGTCAAAAATAACTTTGGTGCATGTATTTTATCAGAAATTCAACAATTTATGCCATAAATTTGAATATTTCCTACTTGACGCCACTAATTACGAAATAATCTAGAATTACTCAAATATTATCGCAAAATAAACGCTTGAATACCTGTATTTAACGACGTACTTTGCCGCAAAAAAAAATTATACTAAAACTAATCAGGTTAATCATATTTGACACGCATGATACTTCGACTGTGGTTGATATAATTAATCGATGTCCGCGTCTGGACGATAATT